>JASANH010001438.1:0-588268 GCA_030248295.1 Mesodorylaimus sp. YZB2_4 | reverse complement strand
GCAAAGATGAATTTTTGGGAGTTCCTGTGGGCAGTCGATGCTATTTCCTGCTCCAAATAAATTCCGCCCAAACACCGATGGCTTGGTCGAATATCTGGAATGAATGCGGAAAATACGGTTCCAAATTGGCCCGGGTACATTCTAAATTGGAGTTCGACAAGATCGCCGCTTTTGCTCTGGTAAAAAAGCTGTGCTAGGGCTTTTTGATTCAGAACAAATACCGTTAAAAATTGCGTACATAACACTCTGCAGAAGCCCAACAATAAACTAGGCGATGGCAAGCAGAGTCTTTGTGTCTTCAGGCGGGTAAGAAGGGCCATTATCTGGTCTTATTTATAACCAAACTACATACGACGAGTAAAAAGTCGCAACAAAACCTGAGTTCTTCCAGACCGTGTCTTGGCAGGGTCTACAAGGGTTTTCGGCATGGCGCCAGATCTTATGGCTGGGACAGATCGTAAAGCTGGTTCCAGATAATGTGCCCTATTTCCTCGCCAAATAGCTTCCCTGTGGAACAGGATACTGTAGGTTACTTTAATCCTGCAGTAGGATTTGCCTGGTATCCGCATGTGAACTCAATCCACGATGGTCAGCATGCCTGTACTGTAAGTGTATTGAATTCAGAGCAAATTAGGATTGGGGCTGTCGTACGCACAACTTGTGGTTGCGATCAAGGACGAAATAAACATCAAAAAGGCTACAGAGTGCATTTTCGATTTTGTAACCAGTCCTGGTAGGCGTAGGAGGGAGGTGGCCGACCGAAGTCAGCGGGAGAAAAACTCCGACTGGAGCAGACAGTCTTGCGACTATACCTACGGCTAGAACATCAACCCGAGGGGGTGACGTCTCCCAGCCAGGGCAGAGTATCGATTACTCTCCCCCACTCGCCATGGCCTACCAGGCATGAGGGTTACAATTCTCCGATCATTTATCTGTATGACGACAAGAATGCGACTGTGAACATGCATCCATTCGTGGATAGTAGTTGGCTTGGAAGAAAACGCAATTACGAAGACCTTTATACCGAGCCCCCGCCTCGATGCTTTGTCATACACTTCGACAAGTATATGCGCGTGGGCCAGTCCATGCGGGTACGTTTATCAAGTTCCAATATGCGAGTATTCAAGTTAGTCACGGATTTGCCAAGTCACTCTCTAAATATTGAAATGATGGCTTCATATCGAGGAAACTTTTTTATTTATAAGTATCCTGTTCACTAAAACCGACTTCTGGTTGAATATCAGATTTTTAGCTCGAGCACAGAATTACACAAGAGTCAATGCATGCCTCGATGAGACACCAGTAGAAACAATGGCATCAACTGGACCCAAGCAGTGCGCTTTAGTCTGCTCCCAGCGAAGATGGTGTCGCAGTTTCAACGTCGTCTTCGACCCCAGCAAAACCACTTGTCAGCTTTTCGCGTGGTCCTTTGCAGATGTGGGTCGAGTTCGCGTTAGCAGCGATTGTGTCAGCTTCACGTATGCCCCCGATGGCTGATGATGACGAAGGGCTTGTGAAATGAGGTCGCTATATAAGCAATTGTATGTTTTGGTTTGGTGTCGGATGCCTTATAAGTAAATGGTGAGTAGAACTCGTAAGTCGCCGCTTTAGTAGCGCTGTTACACATCATTATTGTTACTGTAGAACAACGCCTTGACGACGCTGGGTCGCTTCGACAAAGATCGGCGAGGAAACCATTGATTTTAAAAAAAGAGCTGAAAACCGCATTTTCAGTTCGCCAACTAATATTTTTCTTTGGACCCAACTAGAGTGGTAAAAATCCGTTAGATCGGCGAATTGGAGCATAGTTCGCACCTAAGCAGTGGTATCGAGTATATTTGTCGTCCTGTAAAGGCTAAGTGCAATCCTCAGCGTACAGTCCCAATCGTTAATCATGATGGTGGTTTGATCATGGTCTAGGGTTATCTCTTTGGCTGCACGAAGGGCCTCATTTTGTAATACGATGGCATCATATGTCAATTTAGGTGCCAGGTCGTATCTGGCCGACCAGCTGCTGTCAAATACTCGTCGTTGGACGCCAATGGACGGACGCCAATGGACGGATGATTCAACAGTACAACGAAAAAAAAAACATGTCGAACCAGCTTCGTGATCATATTAAACATAAAAAATCACCAGAAATGATTGACCAACCCAATCCTATGACTTGCATTCGATTGAGAGCAAGTGGTCAGTCGTCAAAACAAAACAGTGGTCAAAACAAATTTTGCACCTTCCCCCGCAATCTTACAAAAACAGCATGCCGCGCTATCAGTGATATTGGCGACTCCGCAACTCACTGTTTGCTTATACACATGTATCTGGGACAGAAAAAATGCATTGTCAGACCAGCCTTGAACGAAGCTCAGCTTTTATTAGCGGCACCCTTCCTTAAATGCCTAAATCAGATTTAAAAAGAGTTGATGCCTAATTCGAAATGTCTACAAACTTTGTGGGAGGAATGCATGGGTTGGGTTACGCACTTGATGACCTGGCTTCTGACAGTGCGAGCTGGTCCTTTCGCACTCTTTGAAATTCTCTTTCTTTGCAAGCGTCCCTTAGCTATTGACGTAGATAAAGTTTCAGAGCTAGCTCGAGCCTGTTACCAGGGTGACAGTGCAAATAACAGCCGGAAACTGGCCATGTACATTGTCCAGTCGATCATGGGCGTGTGCTCCTTCTCATACCTTTTGCGCTGTGCATTGTTCAAATAACTACTGGCTTCCGCAAATCGGCGAAGGTACAGTTGAAAATGCGTTATATAATGTACGTAGTTATCAGAGATCACGTTGGATAGTACCAACTTTTTGTTGGATCCGTCTGATGCATAAAAATAGAGATAACAGCGCAATTTGCTACATCCTGCTTGGATGTAGTGAAAAATGTGATTCTTCGCACCTAGCTGCATACTTTACTAGTGCCCTCCTATTGATATAGGTTTATTGAAAGATCTAAAGTACGGCATGTGCTAACTAAGCATGACTGCTTTGGTCTCTGACGCGTGAAAATCAGACAGTCAACGTGCCAGCATGAGTCACGATCACCAGCAGCTTCACAACCTGCATTGGTTTGTTCTACTTCTTACGCCAATATCATGCCACCATCCACAACAACTTGCATGCCAGTGATGTAGGCTGCATTGTCCGAGGCCAAGAATGTAATCACGTTGGCCACTTCCTCCACTGTACCCACACGACGCAACGGAGTGACGGAACTGATATGCTTAACGTGTTGCTGAAAAGGTACCATAGCTATTGCATTATTCCAAAACATTTGTCCTGGCTAAACTAAACAAGCCAAAAATCGTATGCTTACCTTGATCGAGTCAGCACTCATACCCGTCTTTGACGCCAATTCAGTTTCTGGAATGACGCCAGGACTGAAAAAGAAGACATGTCACAAGAAGACATGCAAGAAAAGCAACCACACCCACGCTCCATTTCCGCTTCCACTAAAAAAGGGCATAGCTCGCACGATAGAAAACTCACTTGACAGAGTTGATCCTGACACCCTGGGGACCCAATTCAACGGCCAAACATCTAGTGAAATGGTCCATCGCGATTTTGGACATGCCGTAAAAGGTGAATAGATGCAACGCCTTGATTCCACCTATTGAAGAAATATTGACGATATTGCCCTTCGTCTTGACCAAATGCGGGATTGCCAATTGTGTCAGCAAAACAACTGATCGCAAATTGACATTGAAAATGTTATCGAAAACATCGATCGAAGTTTCGCTAGTCAACTGTGGTGAGTTCATAAATGCCGCATTGTTCACCTTCAAAACAGTTTGGTTTCAAATTTCCAAGCCCATTGTCGGACTTCTTGGCACTTTCGAGAAGTTTTTACAGCATCCCATGCAAGTCATCTCAAATCGAAATCCGAATCTCTTACCAGAACATCCAACCGCCCAAACTTTTTAATTGTTTCATTAATTAATCTTTCTCGAACTTTTTCATCTGTGACATCACCAACTACTACGTGCACCTGAAATACAATAAAGTGTCAAACAGCCGGAATAACAACCCTAAAAAGGAAACATTTGTGTTCATACTTTTGCTTGCCCTTTGTAAGCCTGTTCACATTTTTCCTTCACGCTTTTTAAAGCTGCTTCTTGACGACCATGAATAACAAGGCCAGACGCTCCCAGCTGAGCGAATTTCAACGCCGTTCCAGCACCGATGCCTGTGCTGGAGCCTAAAAGCGATCAGAAATTACACTAACTTTGATTTAGGGCAACGAAAGGCACTCCGCAGGTGACTGCAGCGCCCATATTTTTGCAAGGCTCCGTTGCAATTTCCTCCTGTGTGGAAAAAAGTGAAAAAAGTCCGATTGGCAAGACCTTACCAGTTACAACAACTACTTTATTTCGGAACATTTCAAGAATTTGGCCTGGAATTCTTTTTCAAAATTGGCGTGAGATTACTTCGGCTCGTCGGACTGAGGGCACGCTGAGATTCTTCAGTCTTGGCCTTTTTTTATCGCCGCTTTTCCGAATCCTTCTTCCTGATCCCAATCTGCTTCACGTCGTCTGTCCCAAAGAAAGAGTGACAATGCAGCTCGACCAGGCTCTACCGTTCAAAAGCCTATCCACGCACTAGAGGTAGAGAGTGTCACCTAGGTAGCACCGAGCCTTGTCACTCTTTGATCAATTCGTCCTAGCTCTATGTATGTTAGGAAAGAAAAAGTTTCCATCATCGGCTCGGGGAAAAGCAGGGGACGGGCCGAGGGACCGACGACGACACTGGTGGTAAGCTATCGAGAACAGCTGTAGCACAAAACAAGTCGTCTATCCGTCATGTCAAACATCCTTTGACCCCGTGTGTGCCTGCTGTTTATCTAAGGATGCTGCAACTAACTGGACACCCATACAGTCTAGTCACTACATTGCACAACACACATAGTTCTGTGTGTGTGAATACCGTCGAAACGCGTCCTTTGGTTTCCTTTTTCCAGCCGTAACGCGATGACTCGTTCGTGCGCTTGGGGTAACAGCTAAGTTGGTAACAGAAGAGGAGATTGCTTTCGCCCTGTCGGACAGGGCGATCGTGGCCTGCATAGTCTCTTTGATCATCGTTTGTAGATCGGGTGGATTGTTGGAAGAGGCCGTTGAAACTGACGGACCACTGGACGTGGCGTTGTTGAGGCTGCAAGCCAGTGCCCGAGGATGAAGTAGATTGATTAGGAGCAGCGCCTGGATTGGACACAGGTTTGGATTGCTGCTGGGTGTTCGTTGGACGACCCCACGTTTGCGCACGAGCGTCATGCACGAGTGGCTGTTTCGTGACGGGGTGTAAATACCTGACATCTAGAGGAATTGTTATACAGAAATCAACAAAAACCCTACCTGTAGGATAAGTCGTCGTGATTTTATCGAGCCAGAATTGCATCAAGTCGGTTTCAGGACCAAATCGTGAACCCAGATCGGCTTGAGCGCGGGCATAGGCTGCGGATGAGGCTGCTTGACGAAGTACATCGATATCGTCTTCGTTACCAGGTTGGGGGGTGCTCGGGGGACCAAGGACCGAAGCATGCTTCGCCAAAACCAGGCGTCATCGTACCATTCGAATTGAGACCACGAGAACCAGTCACTGGTTGCAATCTTGATGGGGAGAGCGTCAAGCGGGTCGAACCGTTCTTGAGACTACGGTGGAGCATTGGCACGAGGATCGGGATTGGGTCGAGCATAGGCGGGGCACACTGGGATGACTTCAGTACTAGGTTGGTGACCACCCTGAGCAGAGGAACGGATATCAGAGTGCTTACTCTGCTCGGCTTCAACCTTTTCCGACTTTGTCTGCATCGCCTTAAGTTGAGATTCGAGCATGGTGTAACTAGCGCACCCAGGCGCCGGGAGATAGTCGAGACCGAAGTCTCTAGGCAAGAAACTCCGATTAGAAAGGCAAGTCTCGCGACTATATCTGCCCTAGAAACATCAACCGAAGAGGTTGAAGTATCGATTATCGATTACTCCCAACCGCCAGGGATGCTGGTTGCAATGGAAAAACCGTAGACGATCTTGCGCGAATTTCGTTCGTTCTTCAGCCCATTGCTGCTCTCGTCGCTCTATCGTGTTCCAAATCGACTCAGCTCGACGTCTGGCGATGCTTGCTTCCATGACGGCTGCAAAGGCGCGTTCTCGTGAGTCAGACACCTCTTCACGGAGCAGCTTAGCCTGTGCAACAGAGATGAGTTGACGGCGAGCCACAGCGGTTGACTGGTCGAGCTTATTAGGAGGCGGATCGACGACCGTGATCTGAAGGGTGGATTCTTCAACGGGATTTTCGTCGGTGGCCTGATCAGCCATTTTGAGCAGAATGATCGGCGAAATCAATGAGTGGCTTGCAAGGCCTGGCCATTATCGGGCGGGAGTAGGATGGAGAGTCGGTGGCTAGGATGCACGGCTCACACGGGTTGGAGACCGGCAATGGGAACCAATATAAGACCACGTGTCTTATAGAAAGAAGCTTAATATACTCGAATACACGCAGGCATGAGCACTGATCAGCCAAACGAGCATCTACCCAAAGAGCAAAAGTGCACCGGCACAAAACAAACAAACAACACACACCAGACAAAGGGAGACCAGTTCCACACACAGCAATCACCAGATATCACGGAACAGGCCTAACATCAGACGAGGTTGCACTCATTTGCGTGACATGGTCTTCATTCCCCTTACACGTCCTTTATGAATATCCCTGATGATGTCTTCAGATAAGACGAAACGTCGAAAATTAAAATGTAATAAATAATGCCGTATTTGAGTAATTTATTGGTCTTCCAATTCCTTAAATGACTTATATTTGTCAAACGAACTGGTTACAATATCGTATGGCATTGCGTTCCACATCCGAATCGTTGAGTATTCAAAACTCTGCTTAAATGATTCTGTACGTGGCCATTCTAATTCCAAGTGATGAGGTTCGTGAAGACGAGCACTGCTACGGCGATCTACCATGTCGGTATGACTAAAATTTGCGTTTGGATAATACGCGTGGCCATTGTAGTATCGATAAAATTGCAGTAGCTTCTGATGTCTACGATGATTGGGTAGCAGTGGCAATTTCAATTGCAGTACAGCTTCTTCGTATTCAATATTCCAGTTGTTCAATATGGACCGAGCAGCAAATTTTTGAGAGCTTTCCAATGCCATAATGGACTTTTTCGAGATCGGATCCTAAGAAACGCATCCATAGTCCAACTGGGGCCGAACACATTGAAGATAGACCACTCGAAGGACGCCGGATGCAAATTCCCGAATTTTCTCCTGAACGCACCAATCATTTGGCGAGCTTTGCTAGAAATTTGCTGACAGTGTTGATTAAATAGCATATCGCGGTCAAGTTGGACACCCAAATATTTTACGAGTCGGTAATCTGAATTTGATCGCCCATGACTGTGAGACATGGTTCGAATTGCAGACTACTGCGACCAAAATGAAAAATACTGGCTTGAGTCTTTGCTGTCTTTAACTGGAGTCCAAGATCACTTATACTCGCCGCAACAAAATCGATGAAAGGCTGGATCATCGAACCGACCTCTCTAGTAGACTTGCATGGGACTAGTAGTGCTAAGTCATCGGCATACGCTTGTAACATAACAGTTTGAGCTGTTCCAGAAGAAGGAAACTGATCCGAAAATTTTTGCAGCATAGAGTTGATGAAAGCCACAAACAATAGTGGAGCAAGAACTGATCCTTGCGGGACACCAGAAATGATTGGCAATCTTTGCGATAAGCTTGTACCAACTGAGACGAACTGCGATCTCCCGCTAAGATATGATGACAGCAAACGCAACAGTTTTGAACATAATTTGTGATCAGTTGTTAATGCTTGCAATAATTTAGTGTGACTAACTTTATCAAAGGTTTTTAATGTCGTAAGAAACGCCTGCAACAGATCGATATTCCGATCCATTTAGCCAAGTATGAATTGATTGTGTCAAGCGAGCTAAAGCACAGGTCGTCGAGAATCTTTTCCGAAAACCATGTAGATTGTGGGGTACTTTCATTTCGGACGAAGCAGAGACAGTACGTGCTGCTCCAAAATTGTTGACATAATAGGTAGCAGCAAAATTGGGCGGTAATTTATAACTAACGTTCGCTCCCCTGGTTGTGGTATGGGCACCACTTTAGCAATCTTCCAAGCTGCGGGAACACAGTCTTCTTTCAGTGATCGATGATTTCAGTGATGATTCATTTTAGACAGTGTGGAGAATTACCGCCAGCATTAGGTGGGTGATCAAGGAACAAGCAAAGGCAATGGGATGGAGGTCTGATGAAGAAGGGAGCTGCCGCTACCTTTGGTCAATTGCCACCCACGGTCAAATGGCGATGAGCTCGAAGATTTCGTCGACGTTGCGCGCGCGACATATAGGTACATTCAATCGCTTCTTTTAAACACGAATCGATCGATTCGATTGGAAGAATCGATTGTATGTACCTATATGTCAAGCTTTCTTGAGAGCGTTGGACAGACAAACAAATGCATGATCTTTTAAAAATTTTTGTGGACTTTCAGCCCGTTTTGCCTCTAGCCGGCCAGCAGTCAAACCTTGTAAGCAAGGCTGTGTGTTGTGACCATTGCCGCTTGGGGGGAGCCTGGAATTCTTGGGGGGGGGGGGGGGGGGGGGGGGGGTGGCTCGACTATTTGGTTCGGTGAGGAGGAGCCAGGGCGGTATAAGAGCAGGCCGCCGGGAGAGTTCGGGGCTCTCCCTTGCTTGTTTTCGCTCGATTCGGCTCCATCTGTTGTGTTCCGAATTTGTGGGGAGCCACCCCTTGTGTTGTCCACCCCATTGGCCGAACTGTGGGGCAGGCCAGGCGCCAACCAGGGACTTCGATTAGCATACTTTCAATGGGCCTCTGCGGTCGTCGTCTCCTTTGGTTCATACTGGAATAGTCCAGGAGTTGACTGCAGGGCAGGTACTTGGTTTGTCTGCGGATTTGTCGGTGGGTAAGATCTAGGACCGTTGAGACATCGTCGTGCATTGTTGTGCTTCGTGAAGGATCCTCTGGTTTTGACGGAAGTCTTTACTGCGCCACCGACTGTGAAGCTGTTCGTCAGCGTAGGCATCTTAGGACCAGGTGCATTCGATCAGCAGCCAGGCTAGTGTATCTGCACAGAGCAGTTGCACGCACCCTTGGGAGGCACGGCGAACACGCCTGAGGGGTTTGTCGAGGAGTCGGGGTCTCAGTGATCGATACTCTGCAGGAATAAGCCTTTCTACCAGGCTTGGGCTATTGAAGACCTTGGACCGCTCGCTTGTAAGATCAGCCCGAACCCGCCGGTACGAGAGCGAAGAAGATCTGTCACGCTTGCTCGAACAACAACCTTACCTCAATACATTACATGTGCGGGAACCGGCACACACAGCAGCGTCCCTGCGTGTCTCCACTAGGAGCACCCACGCGAGGGCTGGACAGGACACCGACTTCCTCGGGCGATGGCAGGTGGGCTTTAAACCCTGGCGATGTTCGACAGTCGAGGCGGTCTACTCGTTTGGCTTCCGTCTCTCCACTCGAAGCACGTCGACGGTACCAGGTGAGTCACCCGCGGCCTAGCCCGCAAGGTGCGAGGGTTTATGGTTCGCAAACCGACCTTCATTATTGTAATAGGCGGAATAGCCCTACATTGGAGAAGATACCGCGGGGAGCGGATGGACTCAAAAACCCTCTAGGCAGGTCACCTAGTCGTAGGTGCCCGAGACATCAACCCGACGGGTTTCAGCCTCGCCTGGAGGAGCGTATCGAGCGGCCAACGAAGGCAACCGCATACTGCTCCGTGTATAAGGCGACCAGTTAAGGCAACCAGATACACTACCTTCTCCACAGGCCAAACACGCCCACTACATTCCTCCCTCCGTTAGGAAAGCGATGTCCCCATCGCTTCCACCCGGAAGAAGGTGGAGAAACAGGTTCACGTGTGGTGGTACCTGGCATACAGTTGCTCACAAGCGTCCGCCGGAACAACCCCTGGGCCACGAAATGCACAAAGCATACGTTTAGCCTCCAAGTCCGAAGACCTGGCCTGTAAGCTACCCAGGCAAGGGAGTTCCCGACACGAGTCAACCTCGATGCTCGGTACACACCAACACGCTCCTCCCGTGACGCCAAATGTAATAGGCGGAATAACCCTACATTGGAGAAGATACCGCGGGGAGCGGATGGACTCAAAAACCCTCTAGGCAGGTCACCTAGTCGTAGGTGCCCGAGACATCAACCCGACGGGTTTCAGCCTCGCCTGGAGGAGCGTATCGAGCGGCCAACGAAGGCAACTGATACGCTGTATGCGGCGGCCAGTCAAGGCAACCGCATACTGCTCCGTGTATAAGGCGACCAGTTAAGGCAACCAGATACACTACCTTCTCCACAGGCCAAACACGCCCACTACATTATCAAGGACTAGACCCGGGACGAGTCCAGCCACTCGCTTTCAAGCAATACGCATTGCCGAACCGCACCACCGCGGCCGCTAACAAGTGCATGATGCTGCCCAAGGTATTTTGTGGCGCTGCAATACATAGGTCTGGGTCGGGAGGGGGGGGGTTACCTTGAGGGAGTGACCAAGGGAGCTCTTGCACTAAGCCAAAAACCCTCCAAGACAACCGACCAAGTCTTCCGGCCTGGTCCATGGCTTAAACTAGATCCTGATGGGTGACGCTCCCATCTGCTGATTCCATGTATGGATGGATTGGCAGATAGCCTCTATAGCGCCCCCCCCCCGTTTTGTTGAAGTCGCTCCAAGTCGCAAAGCAGCCGCTGCATCTCTCAAAAAAGAGAATCGCCAAATGTCGAAAAGGAAGCAGCAGCTGCGGATGGGGCAAATCTTCGCCTTTTATATGAGCAAATCGAGCCATGTGTAAGTGATCACGTCTGGAAATGTGATGGTGCCTGGCTTTTCCTCTATTTTCTGATATATTCACAGCTGAACGAGGGTCGGGTACAATGTAGCGTGAGGCACACACCTAGTCCAGGTTATCAGGCTTCGAGCCAGAGTAATTGCGCTGCGAGTTCATTGGAAGCCCATTGTCAGGGTTGCTGTTGCTAAAAACTTGCCGAATTTCGTTGCTGCAAATGAACACAAATTAGCGCACAATACGCGCACAATACATAGCGCACAATACTGAAGCAGCATAATGAGAGGAAAGGGTAGGAAAGGGCCTCACAGTATTCGTTTGGGCAACACTCTCATGAACCATGAAACACTAGAACAAAATCCGGTTTTACAGTCTCTCACGCCGTCAGCGAGACGACGAACTCGATACCTACTTTATAATTTTGTGTTTTGGTTATCACATGCGTTGTACGACGGGAAATTTTGGGTTGGATGAATCTGTTGAATTCGATGTACGCTGTGTCGGAAACCATATACAGCGTAAATGATTGCACCTAAAAGGTAACACTCCTTTCGTCATGCGGGCCTGTATCATCAGATGTCAGGCAAGTTAAAGGTGAGAAACAGACGGACTTACCGACAAATAAATATAACGCAAATCGTAACCAGGTGAAGGGTTTCAGATAAAGAATCATAAGCACATTGACGAACGCGCCAAAAGATGGCAAAAAAGGCACTAAAGGGACCTAAAAGATTCAGAGCTGTAAAAATCGTCATTATGATGGATTCTTTGGGGAATTCAACCCACGCTGGCTTATAGTCTTTGGACACTCCGATCACACGCATTCACATCGTACTTTCGGCCATAATCGTATGCACACCAAGGGACCGTCTAGACCACACTGCCCACCTAGAGAGACGCATGGTGTAGCAGAAAACCCATACTTACCCTGAACCACAAATGCTCGTCTTCATTTTGCACAAATGCTCTGATCAAAAACTGCGTGCCAATAAGAACGACGACCAATATCGCCAATAAAATCATAAGAACATAAAATGAAGCTATTGTCGGCTGCGCCCACGGAGCATAGACAAGTATGGCTGAACAGGCTGCCATAAGAATAACTTGAATAGAAACGGCTGCCGTGACCACCACGCCGCCTGCATAGCGTTCAAGCATTGGCTCAAGAATCGTGTGGGCGTATCGGTCCTTCAATCGACCGATGCGACTGCTAGGGTCGTGGGTTCGGGGCCTGTAGCGTAAGATGATGATGCTTGATGAGACGAGGGTGTGGCAGAGTAGACCGCCCATTGATAGAAATTCGACCAATGAGTCCAAATCAAAGAGCAGCATGGCGATTAGGGTGATCAAACAATAAAGGCCGATTGCTCTCACGGGTACTTGGGTACGTCGATTGACTACAGAGAGCCATCGGAAGATCAGACCATCCGAGGCCATTGCGTAGATATGCCTCGGAACAGGAAAGATGGAGCCGAACAGGACATTGGTCAGGGCACTTAGGGCCCCGATGGCCACGACGTATTTTGCCCAATGCGCACCACGGACATCGAATGCGTCGGCGAAGGAAGAAGTAGGGGCCACTTGGTTGTAAGGTATCATCAATGTAAGGGTGGTGCAGAGGAGAATGTATGCACCTGCTGATACTGCGAATGCTAAAATTTGAAAACAGGTTGATAAATTGGAGAAATTTAGCGGGGTACCAGTTATTGAAAAGGTGCTAAAGCAACTATTAATCATGTTTCGAGAGAAACAGGGAGGATTTATCAACTGCGGCACCTCTGCCCTGAACATGAGTTCGCGGCTGAGATCTCGCACCGCATGGCCAGAAATTACTGACGCAGAGCAAGTTATTGCCTGATTGTACGCTGCTGGTCTTACTGCGACTGTTGTCGAACCGACCCTAGTTCCCCCTCAGGTCAAGAGTATAAACTGAACAAATCAAAATGGATCTATCGACATTTTCAACGCACTATGCACCCAGCCAAGCCCTTACCGATTCCAATAGCTAATACAATATCTCGCACAGGATTCTTCGCCTCCTCTCCTGCAGTGCACGCGCTCTCAAACCCAGAATAAGCGAAGAAGGCGGTCGGTGCAGCAGCCATGACTCCAGAGAAACCGAAGGGCAGAAATCCACCGTTGCTTGCATCAGTCCAATTATGGCCATCAGCAAAACTAAGTCCATAGCAGATAATAAACCCAATGACCAGCAGTTTGATGGTAGCAAATATGTTGTTGAACAAAGTCGAGCACTTGGCGCCAGACGCCACAACAGCACTCATTAGTAGCACCAGACCGGCAGCGAAGAAGTCTGGATAAGGGGCCATACCAGGTACGTCAAACATGCCCACAGTTTCCATTGTTCGATTGGCGATCCATCCATCGAGCATCGTGTCGAAATAGGCGGCCCATGTACGTGATATGGCCGCCCCTGTAAACACAGGTGCCGATACAAGGTACCTAAAGTAGGAGTACTAAACGAATGTATCCTAGGGCAGGTCAGGAGTAATCTCTTACCAACCGACCAAGGCTGCCCAAAATTCTCCGAGTGACGCATAAATAAAATCATACGTCGAGCCAGCTTTGGGTACTCTGGCTCCGAATTCAGCGAAGCACAGTGCCGAAATGACAGTCGGTACACCGGCTACAAGAAATGACAAGACGATCCCGGGCCCGGCTTTGTTTCGAATACTGCCACCAGCGAGCACAAATATGCCAGCACCAATTACAGATCCGATGGATAAGAAAGTCAAGTCCAAAAGATTCAAACATCTTCGCAATGGAGTTACTGCTAAATCGACTTGCATCGATTTTTTGAAACAAATTACACCAAAGAAGTTTTTACGTAATTGCGATATTAGTTCTCCACCAGCCATCTTACTTGTGTCGTAGCCAACCCACAAACCAGTCGGACAAATATTAAACACTCGAAATCGTACACTATGACAAATGCATTTACGAACAAAAACAGCGCAGTCACGCCAGAAGTCCTGCGACTACAACTAGTTAGGTAGACGGTTCCAACACGACTGGTTTTCGCTGGTTTTTCAAATCCACTACATCCAGTAACGTTATTCGACAGAGAATAAAAAAAACTAGCACGACATATTGCACGAATGGCCAGGATGATGACAGCATTGTCATTCAGTCCAGCTCAAAGCAGAAATTTACACACAATTCAAAAGGAATTAGGACTTGCCATGGTGAGCATACGTGAATAAAGACTCTCTAACGATGAAGTTAAACATGGATTCCAGTTCCACGCAAGCTTTAGGGCATTGAGTGGGAGAAAGGGCGAAGCGGATAATGACGTGGGAAAACTTCTTCCCGAAAAGAATTCGTCTCAATACCGTTCTCTGGGCTAGTTGGATTGCTCAACTGCATCGCCGCTTTGCGATCGCACCAGAATTTATGGCGCGACGTGGAAAAAGCTGATGCTTAGTCACAGACGAGGTTTTCGTATAGCTGTATTTTACCAACCGTCTTTGAAAACTTTTGTGTATCTACTTGTGTCGGCCGACCGACTAATCGTGAGTCTAGCGCGATAGACCATGCCATTGTGAAGGTCTTTTTATAACTCAACATCTGCACCATGCGCTATGTACTCACTGCACGTTTCGAGTGGGAGTGCAGCCCACCTTGATCAGAAAAAAGACCAAAGGTCCTGAAGGGGTTCTTACAAGAGATTCTTGCAGACCCAAAGATCGACTAACTTTTAATACCTAACGCATGGTAACTTTAAAGACATGACCCATCACTTGTCAAAGTGAAATTTCAAAAGTACATTGAGAAAAAGGCTTGAAACAAGAAAACTTTAACCTCCTCTGATACACGGTGTTACAGTGCTTCTATGTCATTGCCTATTACCTCGAGCAGAGCAAAGTGGTGTCAGCTTTGCAATTACGCTCGGCGAAGCAGGAAATGTGGCGTCTAGAACACCAGTCGCACAGGCATCTCCCAAAGCTTTCTTCAAGATAACTGGAACGGAAAAGCTAGAAAATGAATGTCAGCGATATTGAGCTGTGCTCCAGATAATAACCGCTTAACGTAAGCGGCACTGCCTGCTCAAAGAATTCACATTCAAACCTTATTCGGGAGCCAGTATGTATGTATGCTTCCACACCTCTGGTGATCTATAAGACAGCTGGTCAAAATAAACTGGACAGCACGCACACGGCTACGGACATGGAGCAATTGTTTGATGTTTTCTTTTTCATGAGGGATACTGACAGTGAGATAAGACACAATTCTTTCAGAGATTGTAGGCGATGAGAAAGCTGTCTTCTTACGAAAAAATGACCAATACATACCCAGATGCGAGATGGTAACCGCAGGTGAAGGACAGAATGCGAACAAGATGCACCAACAAGAAAAGAGCTAATGCCATATTGTGCATCCTCACTTGCAGCATTGTACCCGCTCGAAACCAAGTATTATCCACTCTTATCCCCCCCCCCCCCCCGTAAAACCGTTACGTGAAACAGGAATACCTAAATCACGTAATATTTGCGCACCCACTTCTTGTTTTCCCTGCCACTATTTTGCCCTCTTATTATTTTCATTACGATCTCTAACAAGTTCTGCTCTTACGCCTATACAGTGCATACCAGCCAGAGGACTTCTCTAGGAGTAAGTTTTATAGCCTTTTCAGCTCCCTCACTTTCCAGTTGTATCCAGTTTGTCACAAGCAATTTCACTCGTCATTGCAAGCCTCGAAATACACTTGTTTGACTGAGCTCTGAACACATCATACGAGTAGCTTTACCGAAACACCACCACCAGCTTAGCTTAGCTTCATCGTGTCCGCTTAAGCTTTTGCCCGACATTGCTGCTTTTTTTCACCCATCCAGGTCGGCCCAGGTGAGGGTCGATTTTAGACCTTTAACCCGCGGGCTACGGGCCTTGTTAGCCGATCTTGCCTTGATCTTGGCATCGACTAGGGTCAATCCGGGATGCATGCCGGCAAAAGGGCGCGTGTTAGTGTTGTGTCTGCTGTCTGATTCGCATTATGTATGCAGCCTATTCAGTCTTTGCTTTTGGAATGCACCCACGCTATGGCGCCAGCTCCACCCCTCCTTTTCAGCTTGTTTAGCTTTGAGTCATTGCTCGTGCACTGCTGTCGTAAAGAGTAGTCGCTTCGATTAAAATATCCAAGTACGTGCCCCGATCTCACGGGAAACACAACAGTTAGTCGCTACCCCGCAATGTCGATGGTTACCCCATGGGGCAACCCTACCCAGCCCGGCAGCCGCGGTGGTGCAACGGTTCGCCATTCGTCTCTCCGTATTGCTTGGGAGCGAGTGGCTGGATTCGTCCCGGGTTCGGTCAGTGGTGATGGAGGTCGATTTTCGAACTATAAACCCTCGCTGACCTTGTACGCCAGGCCGTTGGTGATACCCGGTACCCTAGAGGTGCTCCGAGTGAAGAGCGGAAGCCAAACGGACAGTCTCGGCTGTCGAACAACGACAGGGTTCAAAGCCCACACGCCATCGTCTAGAAGTCGGTGTGCAGTCCAGGATGCCCTTGTGTGGAAGATGCCCCTCGTGGAGACACGCAGAGGGAAGCTGCCGCGTGTGCCGGTCCCAGCACAGCCTTGCTTAGAAGGTTTGACTGCGGCCGGCTAGAGGCAAAACAGGCATCGGCCCACAAAAATCAAAAAAACCATACCCAGCCCGCGCCCCGTGAATATTCGAGAGCCCCGCCCCATGAGGCCTCCCCTCGTTTATCGACCCCAGAGGGATGACGGGTGAGTCACCCACCGCCAGGTGTGCAAGACGCAGAGACAACTTCACCAAGTTCTCAGACGGCCAGAGTTGAACTCGGGGCCGACCGGTTTCCAGCTCTGCCAAGCAAACTTGACACACACCTTTCACCCCCACACCACCGAGGCGGCTATCATTGCTGCTTGACCATCGATAGTTTTACATCCACACTTTTGTTGCCCTTGACATACCGTTGGGTTGATGATGATAAACCTTTTGGTCGCTGTATCGATCTCGCCATTGACATTGGCTTTTGCCGATTAATCGCTGCGATCGATTGATCGCTGAGAGAAGGTTAGAGTGCTCTTATTTCAAGCCTTTTTTACAGTGTACTTTTGAAATTTCACTTTGACAAAAGATGGGTCATGTGCCTCGAGTCACCGTGCGTTAGGTACTGTATGGTTAGTCGATCTTTGGGGCTGCAAGAATCTCTTGTAGGAAACCCACTTCAGAACCTTTAATGTTTTTCTGATAAATGTGGGCTGGACTCCCACTCGAAACGTGCAGTGAGTACATAGCGCATGATACAGATGTTGAGTTATGAAAATGGGCCATCCATAGAGGTCGACCGCTCAAAATCTCAAAAATCCGGCCCAGTTCTCCACGGAACTTCCAATCATATTGGCTGGCCAGCAGTCATGATTTGATAAGCGAGGCTGTGAGGTGACTAGGGATAGGCTGGGATCCCAATCCCGACCCCTTCGGGATTTGACCCCTCCCGATCCTGATCCTGATCCTGATCCTGACATTGAGGCATCGGGATTCTGCATTTAATCATGGTAGATATGCATAAGCATGGTAGGTACAGTCTGATCTATCATATCTGCGATGAAGCAGTAGCGATGGAGAGGCAACAGCAACATCGGCTCAAATCGATAATGATAGCAACACTGATTTTACTTAGGTTAGGCTGACCTTGCTGGATGCGTATCGAAACTGCGAATGTACTCATCAATTTCAGCTTATTGGCTCCAGATGGCTCCATGAGGGAAAAGCGGGAGGTCTCAAGGACGCTATTGACAAATCTCCTTGTGGTAGGAGTCTGAAGAATCAACCTGACGGGTTTCCCCCTCTGATCGTGAGATGTATATTGAGCGGCAAGTAAATGCAACAAGGCGTTGTTGCGTTGCAGGGGATATCTTACCTTTTAATTGTGGTCCAATGTGCCACATTTGACAGTACCAGCCAGTTCCCTCGTTTAACGACCCCTGAGGAATGGAAAGGTGAAGCCCTCATCGGGATTCCGTCCAAATTTCTCTGGCCAGTAGGTCGCTCAGTACAAGCACCCGCCACTGTGCTCTGCAGGGGATATATGACTGTTCGAAATCCTACATATAGTCCCCTCCCTCTGTCGGACTCCCTATCCCTGCCCCTATATCAATAAGATAACAGGCGAGGATTTACAACACCTGCTTTCCTCGTGTGGGTGTCCTTCCAAACAGCGGCGCAAATCATGCCACTGTACCATCTGCTTTTTTGGATATGTTATTCTAAAAAAGAAATCACTGGGGGAATGTAACCGACTGGGTGATTGTCAGGTTGACGTATTCTGACATACTTTATTCTCATTCCCCCGTTCCACTTGGTTTCATCGTCCCATTGGCACACTTTCACGGTCACGATCATCGTGCATACACGTGTAACGAAACGAAAATGTTTCTTCAAGAAAAGCGTGGTTTCTGCCAGAATCCTAAGGCGTGAAAGGAAAAAGAATCAAGTTGCATGCAAGGTTTATGATGACCCATTTTTCCATTTTGAAGATGCGACCTAAAAAAGGAATCACTTGATCAATTTCATGACTCGATTTCAAGTCAGTGCATAACTTAGGCACAGTTTATAACTTTGTGCCAGACTGGCGCCATTTGCAGTACAGGACTCACGACGGGACTGTCTATCCCTTTCACCATCTCAGTGAAACGTCATGAATGCACTTTCATTGAAAATACTATGCCTGCTTGCTTGGGTCGCTATAAGTACTCAGCAGCAAGCAAAACCCGTTTTGGCCACCCCTCGACCACTGGTCTTCGAATTTGAGAAAACAGATTTGCAACGAGTCAAAATTTATTGGGATCCGAGTGTTGATGTAAAGAAAATTAAGGAAATATCAAATCGAGATGTGCATTATGTAATCAATAATGCTACGGGCAAAGTGAGAGAAGAGGTCAGTCCGTGGTTGACATTGGTCACTGAACAGGACGAAGTCGATCCCACTCAACGACTGCTCTTTGTCAAAAGTGACATGTGCGTAGAGCAGGACTACCTTGTGAGCTGGTACGACAGTAACGGTGTACTGCATGAGAACATTACCCAGCGAATGGAACCATCGCCCGAACCATGGAAACCATCAGCCAAAATCGAGCTTACCAATTTGAGATACGACGGAGCGACCAAGCATATTGTGGGAAACCTTGCTTGGGCTGTGAGCGATGAGAAATTACGAGGAATACCAAAATTGGGTAAGTTTGTTTTGCGGCGGGGTTGGAGACCCGGATAGACGTGTAACTTGCGGTCTTGGGGAGCACGGTAGAGTAGGCACCTATTTAGTCTGGTTGGCCGCCTTGCACTGAAAGTAGGTATACGATTCGCTGGATACCTGATACAGCACACTACGCCTTGTTGCACTTATTGGCCTCTCAATACACATCTCAGAGGGGTAAACCCGTCAGGTTGATTCTTCAGATTTCCACCTCCAGGAGATTTGTCTGTAGCGCCTTCTTTAAGACTGTCCTGAAAAATGTTCCAGTGAAAGTTTGGCCTCCCCTTGAGCCTGGTGGATATTTTCTGTGGTACAACTGGGCTGCTCACCAAACCGTCCTGAGCCTGTTTTTAGGTTCACTGCACCCAACTATTCGCTTGGAATCGTGTCGCACCTTGTTCGACAAGCCAGTCCCATTACCAGTCGTAGACCCAGCCAGCAAGGTGGTCTCGTTCAGCCCCCTTTACGCCAAACACGAATGCTCATTCACAGCTCGTCTTCGCCAGATGACCTATAATGGCGAGCTAGAATGTCGCAGTCTACGTCAAACAGTGGATGAACAGTCGGACAAAATAGAATTAAGCTGCGCCCAAGGCGGTCTCAATTATCCCGAATGCAAGGATAATGAGGCTGATCAGCCTTGCCAGATGACGTGCGATCAAGAGATCACGGCCACAGGAGACTACGATTGGAGTCGAGGTTGGGCAAAACCCTATGTCAAGATCGAATGGAAGCCGCATACTAACCGTGGCAAACCTACTGTTAGTCATTTGGTACGGTATGCCCAGGTCGATTCCGTCTACAATAACCTCCCCATCGAGGAATTCAATGTTAGTTTCGCAGATGTCAATGCTAGCACCAATGTCTTTATATTGGACCCATTCTCTAATGACCCAGAAAGTTTCTACACTTTACAAGTATGCACATTGCACGAAGCCTGTTTCGCCACTGCCAAGTGGTCATCTGTGCCCAAATTCCCCATTTATGCAACTTCGATCACTAACAAGCTGCCACCACCACCTTCTACAACCTTGTCTCCATCCAGCTCACCATTTCGACCTTCATCACCCCCAAGCAACAGCAGCGCCAAGGTGGTAGAAGTTGACCAGGAGAAGCCCGCTCGAAGAGTAGCTCGTTCTCCCACTGATAGCCTAATCGAAGCCAGGAATGTCCCTCCGAAGTCACCATTTGAAGAGGTAGACACCGACCCGTCGTCTAGCGCCCATATCCACCGACTAGGTTTTTTGTTGCCCTTCGCAGCATTCATATCAATTTACTTGGCTCTCTGCTAGATTGCCGCTGATGTGTGCATGGCATCATATTACTCAAGGGTTGCACATTTTATGTATTCAGATTCGTCGTGTGTGGAATTTTGCATTTTATACCAGTGCTTCGTAAATTCATCCGAAAAGGAAAGTGTTTGCGTATCGTTTCTGAGCATGGGAGGAAACCTAGGCGAGCTTGATATCCTTTACTGTACGCCCTTGCCCACAAAGCCAATCAACTGCCGACTAATCGAAAAATCATTCCGCAGAAAAAGCACCCACCTTGACTGGCAATTTCTTCTGACAATGGCCATTCGACAGGCTGATATTTTCACAGCGTCCAAGAGGCAAAGGTGCAAATTAAAAGGGGCTAACGTTATATAAAAGATGGATAAAGAAGTATAGGGCGAGCGAGCCAATTCAATGTGGACAAGTCGGGACAGTGAAAGATGAGGGTGTACAAATAAGCTTGCACCTGCCGACTCGATCAATTTGACTCCGCACCTCTTTGTTGCTTGCGTTCCAACAGTCCCCGTGCGACCGGAATCCAATGCATGTTTCCTTATCCCCGGTGACCCCTCATGCGACACAAGTCTTGGATGGTGCAATGAAAAGGATGCATAGGTGCCTTGTATCACCTGGTTAGGTGATCCTTTTGCACACGTCCAACTCGCGCCAGTCGTGTCTCCCTTTGTGCGATTGGTTGCCTAATCACTTTCCTGGTTTTACATTTTTTTCGAATCGAAAGAGGGCTTAAACCCGGTGACTAGAAGGGTGTGAATATTCTTGAACCTTCGGGACATCTAATTTGTGATAACCGTTTATAGGGTTGGCCAAATCATTAGCTGACTTTCGTGCGTCTGTTTGGGGCCCATACACAGAGAAGGCTGCTAATTTTCTCCGAGGATGCATCCATCGGGAGCCTTACGCCATTAGCTTCGCGCGGAGAGCGACCGGATGCGTGCCCGTGAGTTCTCTTCGGCTAGTGTTCTCGGCCTACGGGCATTCAGCTATGCCCCTATAAAGTTTTACAGCACCCGCGCCGTGGCTACTTGACTAAGCAGCTGAGACGATCGCCTCCTCCCTCACGGACTCTTCTAAGACTCCTCGCGTGTCCGCACCATAGCTGGAATGTCTTTGTGTTGGCGTGTCTTCTCGCCTGCCCATATGTAGACTAGACTCTGATGACCAGCAATTTTTATCACTAGTTAACTTTCGCATGCCAGCATTTTTAGACCCCAACTAGGTAGTTCTTCAGAGTTTCCGTATCGGTTTGGCATACCTTGCATCCAAGTTCCGGCTGGAGATAGGGAGGGGGACAAGGTAACGAAAAGTCAATTCTGCGTACGGCTTCTTTGATGACATCTCAATTACATACCTTCCATGCCCATACCGTGTGTTCTCGTTATGGACAAAGGAATGCGAGGAAAGGGCCCGAGAAGCACTTTTTTCCTGGCCGATGTCATGTTAAAAGGCGAGGCAAGGCGAGAAAAATTAGCAGGATAAAGTGTATTAGCATTTATAATGCAGAAAATAAAGAGCTGGGTGTTTTTTCAATGAAAGAAAAGGTTCTCCACTTTTTGATCAGCCATACATTTTTCGATTGACTTAACGCTTCGATCATTTTAGATTAAGTTTTCAAACGGAAGAACGTCGAACTTGACGATGACGAATTGATCGATTGGTTAGACGCATTAGCTAGCTAGGTAAGCCTGGCGGTTCGTACTTACATTCTTTTCATCAGGGAAACACCAAATCCTGTTTTGGTAAGCCACATTGGCCGACTGGTGGGCGCTCTTCCGTTTTCTTAGTTAGAAACGGATGAAGCCCTTCGATGAAATAACTTTCTTCGGCAATGCACATGCTTTAGTGTGGTCGAGGGGGTTTTCTTAGAAATACTCTTCCTTTGTGTGGCTTGAGCCAGACCCAATGCCAGAGCTGAGAAAACGAATGCGAAGGAGCGGAAAGCCTGTTGAAAGCCGTAATGCTGTAAACTAGTGTTAGTAAGGCTTGAGGAAGAGTGCATACACAATTTTCTCATTAAAGCGTCTAGAGAAGTTGTTGCCGACAAGTATCTTTAATCAAAGGCAGTGTTGTCATGAGACTTGCACTATATTCGAATCGAAAGTCACAAGACATGTTTGGGAGACGGGAAAATACTTGTTACATACTTTGGGGCACCGATCACGCGGTTGTTCACAATAGAGAGCTAATTTAATAGTTTTCCTTTCTCTGTCTAATGGGATAGTATGTATAAAAGAAGCCAGGGCTCGACGTTCAGGCGAGCGATTTAGTGGCCCATTTCAGAATACTCCAACTGGTTAGTTGACCGCCATGTCTCGACTCAAACGGGCTGGATCGACCCAAAGCGGAGTTTCCAACATCAGTTACAAAACTGGTGGCCGCGCGTCATTGGTGGACAAGGTGGATTGTAGTCCGTCTGACTGTAGGTCATGGTGCACCCTGGCTAGAACGACTGTTTGTTAGTAAGTATATTTTCAGTGGTGCCGTACAAAATTACAGTGAATTCGGGCGGTCAAAAGCGAAAAGGATTAATTTCGTGCTGGCTACGGATTTATGGTTACAATGGTGTCGATACTGGCCGCATCCTCCTCGAATATGGTTTTGAAGGAGGAGGTGCATCTGCAGGAGATAACTTCTCTGTGGATGCGCCAGATATCGGAAAGCCGAAAGAAATCGAGGTGAGAAAAGTGAGAAGAGTGAGATTGACGAGAGTGAGGGAAATGGGAACGATATGCCGCACAACAACGACGAAATTGTGGACAGGACAGACCTGTCAGTAGGATGCATGCCCATGATGGGCTCTGCGGCTTACGCAAGAAGCCCGCCTACCTTTTAAATAACAGGTGTGAGACCAAGTTAGTCTTCTGATGGCCCTCTAGAAGGGGCTGTCTGCTTGCCGGATGACGTTGTTGCTACTTGTACACAAGATCACATGATTGTGGGGCACACCCCTCAATTAGTCACACCCGTTTCACATGACCACATGACGCTGTCAATCGTGATGGACGCGAACAGGTGTTTTCCGAAACCCAATTGTCCTTTTGTTCCATGCATGGCTTCGTTCACCGACGGACAAGTCTACAAGAGCAGTTTCTAGACTTGCCTATTTCGTTTAGCTGAATATCGAGGGTGAGGCCGAAGACGAGTGCTGTTTCGTCAAGGAAGTTATCATTTATCAGCCTACTCGGGGACGAAGGTACGAAAGTGAGTTCGTACACTTTCCAGAAGTGTGTATGGGGAAATTGTTTCTAGTTACGTGTTCCGAGTGGAGGAGTATCTTCGGAGTCGAACGAGTAATGGGAATAGTGGAGGAGAGAGGAAGGTGTATCCTGTTTATTCGGTTATAACTACAAAACCAAGTAAACTGCTTCGTCCTAGCCGTCCACTCACCCGTCTACTGATTCATATTTTCAGAAACGCCGTACGAAATCTACGTCTTCACCGGCGACGTGGCCGGTGCCGATCAGGTCACGTCCAATGTGACCATGAAAGCCTTCGGCTCGGAGGGAAGTACGGAGGATGTGGTGCTGGAAAAACTGGATAGCCGATTCAATCGGGCGGGCGTAGATAAATTCAAGGTGAGTTAGTGATAAACCATTTTTTGAGGCCTATAGAAGTCCTCGCGTGGTAGCACAGGCGTACAGTATGCACGAGGTGCATGGGGTGTTACGTTCCCACAAATACTAGGCTTGCCATGCCTTCGATATTTTGCAGACGGAACTTGCTGATGTGGGCGAATTGAAAAAAATTCGGGTAACCGTCGAGCCTGGCAGTGAATGGTTTCTCGAAAAGGTGAGCCTTGCACGACTTCTCACTCGTAATATCATCTTATATGTGATGGTTCTTGGCTTCTGCTTTAGCGTTTTGTGAGCTTTGATCTTGGAACATCCACCCACCATTTTAGGTTGACTTCCTAAATTTGAACACAAACAAACGAGTCACCTTCCCTTGCTCAAAATGGTTTTCGGAGACTCAGTCTGATGGTTTGCTGACGAGAGACTTGTCTGCAGTCAATGAGAAAGGAAAAGCCATTTTGAAAAGTACATTTTCGCATCCCTTGTGCCCATTATGACCGTTTATGGCCCGTTCAATTTCAGCCACTGCTTATACGATCTCCACGAAAACGAGCGACATTAGAGGAGCAGGCACTGACGCTAATGTGAGCCCCATATGAGCCCCCGAAGAATACGACTGACAGTCTATTTTTAGGTTTTTTGCATGCTATTCGGAGAGAATGGTGATTCCGGCGAGCTCGCCATGAAAACTTCCCTGACACATCGAGATAAGTTTGAACGAGGCAACATCGATCAGTTTTTGTTCCCTGATATGCTCAGCTTGGGCCAGTTGCACAAATTGAGGATTTGGCACGATAATGCTGGTATTGCATTTGTGGTGCTAGGATGGTAGGTTGCTGACGATGGTCCCTGTTTAGGTCTGGGAGCATCATGGCACTTGGACTCTGTGACAGTGTACGACGACAAAGCGGACTCGACCTATGTATTTCCGTGTAAGCAATGGCTCTCTGCGAGCGAAGGTGAAAAAATGTTGTGTCGAGAATTAATGTGCGATTCGATCAATCGGCACACATCGAGCGATGTGGTGGGTAAGTCTCACGTTTATTTTACTCGTGTAAAAACGATCTAATCGTAAGCCAATCATCATCGATTCCTGTATCCAAAATGGATGTTGGATTTATGGCTGAGCTGCTCATATTTGTCCTTGTGATGTGCATGTTGTGATGGTGATTGTGCTGTTAGCACATGCTTTGCGTGAAATGCTATGGCTTTATTTGTCTTTTGGACCAAGCTTTGAATGTTGTCGATTGTGGTGACTTGTGACGTTGTACGGTGGATGCTAAAAATGTTATTTGGTCGTTCTGTCAATGAGAGACGCACACGATGTCTCAAGTAAGTCACGTGGGCTTTTTTACGTAGGCGCGAGTGGATGTTTAGCATTCGCTGAGCAAGGCTTTGCATGGGCAGATAAGGATTTCACCTAGTTTGACAGGCGTGATATTGATTATGTGATGGAATGTCTGCTTAAAAAACGTAAGCGCAGATATGGAAAAGTTCATGTGGCTAGAGACAGATTGGATAAGCTTCACTCGTGACAATGACGTTATAAAACTTCCGCGAGAAACAAGCTACTGTTGGCTTGCCTACATCTGCTGTGCCTCGTCACGATGTGCTGTAATCTGTTATGCACTGTTTCTTGCAGGCTACGAGGTGTCTGTGGTCACAGGTGATAAAGCCGAATCGGAGACGTATAATCACGTGTGGCTTATGTTACATGGAGATGAGGGGACATCGGATCGAGTCTGGTTCCATAATAGCGCCAAAAGAACTTTATTGAGGAGGTGAAAGATTCTTTTGCTATCAAGATGGTGGGAAACAAGGAGGCCATTTGCAGATCGCAGACCGATATTTGCTACTTACCGTGTCCATATCTTGGTGTCCTGCGCCACGTTACTGTCGGTCATTACCCTCGCGAGTCCACAATCGTAGCTGATAAGTATGCAAAATCGGATCAGTGGTTTTGTAAGGAAGTCATTGTGAAGGAGCCGTCTGGGAAAAAGTAAGCTAATGATTGAGGTATACACGTGCCTTAGCCCAGCTGCTGTATATTTTCAGGTACTTCTTCCCATGTAATAAATGGATAACGCTCAGCGAGGATCAGAAAGACGGCACTAAACTGAAACAAGACGGTTTCGATAGCAACGGGGCTGCCGCGATAGGTATTGCCAGTTGTACACCATCATTCCGACTAGTATAGCTTAACTTTGCTACACGTTTTCAGCCACATCAGCCATAGTCCAATATGAAATTGCCGTCTTTACAGGGGACCTGATCGGAGCTGGTACTGATGCAAACGTAAGAACATTGTGTGTGTGTGTGTGTGATAAGAATGTGAGAAATGGGTAGTGTATGACTTCGGACCCCTTCACCCTTTGGTGATGAGGTGAAACATGAACACAATATTAGGCAGTGCAGCCAATGCCATCTGTTGTAGGTTTACTGTGTCCTGTACGGCGACAAAGGTGACACTGGACGACGACATTTGACGCAAAAGTTTCGCAATCTGTTTGAACGTGGTCAACGTGATGTGTTTGTTATCGAGAGTCAAATCCTGGGTAAGTGCAATGTGTACACTTACAGTCACCCCGCAGGTACCTTTGATATGCGTCCAGACGAGACCTTTGTCAGCCAGAGGCTACCTCACTGACGTCGACTGAAGCTGACCATCCAAGTGGGATGCAACCCTTTGCTTCAGGAAAGCTCAACAGGCTTTACGTCGAGCACGACTCGACTGGTTTTGGTCCAAGCTGGTATTTGGATCGTGTCGAGGTGAAGAACCTATCGACTGGGGAATTGACCACGTTTCCATGCGGGCGATGGATAAACAAGTCTTCATCAGGGGATGGTCTGGCGGCCGTTGACATATTGCCTGCCGGTATTAGGCAGGCCTGACGGACATAGTGTCCACATGTAATGATGATGGTGCTAGTGCATTACAGGCTATGCTTGCTTGGCCCGTTTCTTGCTTATTTGGGTTTGTGCATGTATTTGTTGTTGGATTCAACATTTCCGACCGAGTGTAAAGAAAGTGACAAAGGCAGAGGCATCCCATGAGGCACCAGTTACATTGCACCCGTGTTTCGAAAAGCGGCAGCCTTCATCTTATCAGCAAACCCTCTTTGCACTCATGGGAACAGAGACAAAGGACGCGTACAACACTTGCCCTGAACATAACGTCGGACAACCCCCGCAGGTGCAGGTTTGGAGACGATTGACAAGCCTGATGGGAACAGGAAAAAGCACTGGACGATCTTGTCGCGACTCGTTGTCAGGACAGGACACGACTGGACTGCGGAAGAGTCCTCTAAGCAATCCTGCTTCTGTAGAGTCGACATCTGTAGTATCCACTGGATCGAATGTGAAGCGGAATCTAAGTATGAGCCAGAAAATTACACGGACATCGAAAATACTTCTGATCAATCGATCGCCTGAGAAAGTTATCTCTTGCTAACACATACACGTGATACAATCGTATCGTTTCAATTGGACACCATAAAAAGTAGCCCCTATATAACCAAGGAACACACCAAAAACGAATCCACAAGCAAGAGGTACAGGAGGTGAACTTTTTTGGGTGGGGTCCGGTTTTCTGCATGGACCTCAATCGGTGGAGAAATTTGAATTCCTAGTTTCGGCGGGAGTATCTTGAGGCACCAAGGTTAAAGCTAGAGAATTTCAGAATCTTTCGAAAAAGAATATTGGGTCATTTCAAAATTCCTGCTGATATCGCTCAGGCATCAATTTTTTTGCGGCACCACAGAGAATTAAGAACGGGCACAAAATGTTTTCGCTGTTGCATGCACCATACAGCACTCCTGGTGCGCACCTACCTACCTTCATCGGCAACACAGAAAATTATGAGGTTGAAATCTTTCGATTTGGCGACAGGTTGCAGAACCCCTCTTTTTAAATTCCCGCTTTCTAGAATAAGTACATAGAGGACCTGCGTAGGATGTGCTGCGCGCGTCATCGCAGACAAAGGCGCACGGCTGCTGGCTGTTGTAATTAACTCCAATCCATTACAGCGTCTAGCCGAATCGAAGTTCCAATTTTTCGACGAATCCTCCGCATTGGAAGATATTGACTCCAAAAATGGTGCTTTTGATTTCGATTGTTTTGCTGTCCTTGCTAGCAATGGAGCCTGTAGCAAACGCTGTTTCCACGACGAGGATGCCACCGGGCGAGGATGAGGATCTAGAGGGTGAGTCATCCTGTTTACACTGCGCATTCACTGCTGATGGATAGGACCTCTTTCTTTTTGAGCGCTAGTGGAGGAGTCTTTTCGAGAGGTCGCCGTTCTGAGAAAGCTGGGGGGTTGCACTGGGTAGGCCAGGCTTAGGCCTATCTCTACTATACGCACATACATAGAGGTAGACAAGACATACCCCAGGCCTGGTTCCAGCTTCTCGGGGTTCCCCCGCATCCTGAAGAGTGAATATGGAAAGACATCACAACACTGGCAAACACCTATGAGTCAGCCTAAACTCTCTGACTGAGATGGGGCTGGGGTTGAAGGACCTAAGCACAAGTATAAGCCGACCTGGGCTTGGAGTCAGCCAGATCTTTGTAGTTCGCGGCAAGTACGTAGCGTATACGCTGTAGCTAATTATAGCTATAGATCGAGCAGGCAGAGCTGTCTACATAATTCAGGTGGGTCGTCTCATTAGGGGTCACTTCGACGCTTCTATTGCTATGTTTGAAACATTTTAAAATTGTCTAAGGCTGCCTCAGTTATCACCTCCAGTCGAAATACATAATCGCACTAATGACTCCTTACTCTATGGACAATGCTATTTGCCACAGTGCTTGTGTTCAAACATATCTTGAATTCAAACAGCTTGAGCTTGTGTTCAAACATAAATACAGCAAAAATCTTGAGTTGCCTCAACGTTTCTAATTTAGATCCGCCTACCACATTATGCACTCGACGATACGTCAACGAGAATGGCCGAAGCGTAACTGAACAGTACGAATGCCCAGAATATTCCGATTCGCCGGACAAGACCTTGTGCTGCGATAAATCAACGGAACGATGCTGCCAGTCTCCTAAAGCTGCGGCAAAATTCTACGAGTTGCCTCAAACGTAAGCTCGTGTTGCTTTTTTTAAATTTAATATTCATGACGAGTTTTCTTTCAGAATGGCCATTATTATATCCGTGAGTGTCGTATTAGCTGCTGCTATTTTTACTGGCGTTATGATCATGTGTTGCTGTTGGGAAAAATGCCCGTTGTATATGGCTTGTCGCGCCGAGGCCAAACCTGATTATATCGGTATGTGACGGCTAGTATTTCTTTGGAGTTTGTTTTTTAATTGAAGATGGCCGAAGCCTCTGGCGGGTATGGGTCTGTGTCCCATGATTGGAGTCTCTTTCTCCAGTCGCGGTGACACTATTTGATGGATTGGTCCATTTAGGCGAGGCGATATTTGATTCTTCGAATATAAGCTTCGCATTTCCCCTCATTTGCTATCGCCTTCAAATCCTCATTTGCCTTACCCTTTCCGACCCGATGTACGCTACAATCCCCTTGCCTTTGCTTTCAGCTAAGCCTGACGACGTGGCTGCTATGTCGTTGATGCCCGACGACAACGTGGAGAACGCCAAGATGTACGCTCCTAGCAAGGCTTCTGGCAAATGCGATTATTGATCGAATCTCATCAATCATTCGGCTCATCATCGATTGGACAATGCTGCCAGTGTAGGTCTGTAATTGATGCTTCCTGCCCCTGTTTTTCTCGCTACCTGCAGTATATTGTTGGTGGTCGCCTGGTTCGAGTAGCTTTATGTAATTTACCTTTTTTGTACCCACTTTACCCATTTTTTTACCTGTGGGACAGTATTTTTTATTGGGTATTGGGTTTGTTTAGCACTCGTATTGTGATGGTCCTATTCAGTTGTGAGATCTGAGCAGGTACTGCATCTCGACAATGCTAATTGGTGGTTGTTTCGGGGGCCGGTTTCAAGGTGGTGTGGTGAGTGATCGCAAGTGTAGCACTCAAAGCTTGCAATATCTTTGACCGAATTATGTGTTATGGTTATATTGTCAGGTTAGACATATTCCTTCATTAGCGTGGTATTCTCTTACAGGCACAGTACACTGAATAAAGAAATTTGCAGTCTGTGTCGGCTTGCCATGTAACGGCTTCCGCCCAAGTTCTTTTGATAAATGGTCCACGCCAGGCGGTACCTGTCGGTGCTCGTACGTGCGGTGGGGCGGAAGTAGATGCTGTTGAGTTTAGGCTGTGCATTTTCGACAACACTTCGTCTTTGACTGCTGACGAGATATAAACAGAGCTGGTGTGAGGGCCTCGACTTATCAAGACTCGCTTCGTTGGTCTGGCCGGGTGGGCGAGAGTGCATGCTTGTGGGGGGGGGGGAGGGGGACTTGGAGACTTGAATGGAAGTGCTGTTTCAGATCGAATCAGGAATGGCACCCCAATTGGCACGGTACCAAGCGGTTGTATTTTCGTGTTTATTCATTGGATATGCTTTCTATATTTTGTGTCGAAAGACATTTGGGTTTATCATTCCTATTTTTGTGGAGACCGAGGGATTGGCTAAGGAAGATGTGGGTAAGCTGGGCTTAAGGACTTTTTAGTCTCGAGCACTAGAATGGAGGTGCTTTTTTGATTCCCATGTTTAAAATTCTGATATCCCAGCATGAATCCATGGTGGCTATTGACCTGGAACCGCATTGAGCCACGTACTTCCAGGCGGACTGCATGGTATGTGGATCACTATGATTCCACATGGGAATACCTGCAACCTGTTGGTATCCTTTTTCGAACCAAATCAGTGCTCGCATTGTGTTCTTGGGCCTGACCTCATCGGGATTTTGCGGGGTTTGATTAACACCTGGTTTCCACACAGATCCCTAGTCGACTGGCATGGAACAATAACATGGGCAATCATGGTCTTGGCAGATTCACCATCTGTCTTATCTTCCTGTGCCAAGTCTTGTTTAACCCGTTTCAAAATATTGATCTTTTCTTAACTTCCGCTTGTCTGCTCGTGTGATGGGAATTTTCGAGAATTCCTGGAGATGTGAGGTCCTTTGGGGTCCCATAGACCCATTGGATCCCTTGGAGGAGGGGGTCCCTTGGACTCCTCTAGTCCTGTTGTGAGAGTCCTGGGGGAGGTCGGGAGATGGATACCAAGGGATCTTATGATAGATGGATTAGAAATAGTCTTCCCAGTTCTGTACTCGCAGTGGTTTTGATTTCAGTCACCTGGGTTCACATGCCATTTCAAGCATACTCTTTGCCTGCTGTCGATTCTAGGCAAGGTGGTCAGTGCACTGAACTTGGCCTATGCAATCAGCAAGTTCATCATTGGTGTCCTGTCAGACCAAATCAGTGCTCGCACTCTCTTCTTCTTGGGCCTGACCTTATCGGGAGCGAGTGTGGTTGGATTTTCTCGTGCTGGCTCGGTCAGCACCTACACACTGTTGTGGTTTGTCAATGGCTTGTCACAAGGCTGCGGTTGGCCCGCTTGTGCCAAAGTGCTGAGACAGGTGAGGAGTGGAGGTCGCGAGTGGGGGGGGGGGGAGATGAGAGATAGGTAGTGTTGTGTTTCAGTGGTTCAAGCCGTCACAGTTCGGAACAGTGTGGTCATTGCTGTCGGCCAGTGTCAATGTGACTGGTGCTGTCGTTCCTTTGATTCTTCCCTTCTTATTAGCGGTTGGTAATGGATGGAGAGGATTTATGCTAATCTCGGGCAAGTGTAAGTGCTCATTGCGTGACAAGTGTAATCGCGTGCTTGGTTGCAGGAGTGGCGAGTATTGCCAGTGCTGTGGTAGCTCTGATCGCGGTTCGGAACACCCCGAAAGATTATGGACTGCCGGAAATCGTGGCAGAGTCGAAGAAAAAGGATGATAAGAAGTCAGCTGGGGGTAAGTTGACGGTAATGTTGGGCCACCTGAGATTGGGTGGGTCGTCTCCCAAAGTTCAGCAGGCACAGTACTTTCCAAGTGGGGATATCAGTCGAGATAATCCACGGATGATTGGCCTACGGCGAGTGGGAGTGATTTATTGTTGTCTGGCTGGGAAACGTCAACCCTTCTAATTGATGTTCCAGCCGCCTTGCTCCAGTAAAAGGTTTGTCCCTCCCACATCCTATCCCACGCCTACCGACTGCAGGTTGCTCAATACTGTATCACCTTTAGGACAAAGTGACGCCAAGTGGCCAGCGTTGATGCAATCCTCGTTCCTGTGGCGACTGTCCTTCTACTATTTCGTTGTGTTCGCTGCAAAAACCAGCATCGAGAACTGGGCTCAGCTGTTGGTACTGGAAGAAAAACAACTGTCGTCCGCGCTTGCAAGTGGGGTGATCAGTAGCTTCGAACTGGGCGGTATGCTGAGCAGCTTCTCAACAGGATACATCACTGACTGGGTATTGGCCCGCCAGGTGAGACTGCACCTTCATTAGCTGGAGTTGACTGAGCATGGGTTCATTTTTGATGTTTCAGGCACCGAATCCAAAGGCCACTAATCCGAGAATGAAGGTGGTTATGGGGTACATGCTTGCCAGTGTACTTGCCCTGGGATTGATTGCCTCATCTAATGTAAGTCATGTTTCGCATTTTCAGCTTCAGATAGGGCGCTCATGGCACATATGGAACCCAACCAACTCTTTCGGGCGGTCATACTAGTACTTGCAACTGCTCATGGCTTCAGATCTTTTGCAGAGCCAGGGGGAGTAGTTTTCTCAATCCATTACCTAAACATGCTTTTCCGTGAGACCCCAGGGTTGGTGTGGTTACACAAAAACCCTGGAGGCCTCTCGCATCAGCTGCCACACATCTGAGGCTTATTGTTGGAGTCTGCGCAAGACATAGGATCAACTATGTGCAAGGGGGTTGTTGGGCCGGCCAGGACATTGAACCCTTCCTCTCGAAACCGCCCCCACCTCAGGTCCAGCAGGAAGGGAACAAAAGTGATCAAATTGTACGTGGACAGGACCAAGACCTGGCCTCCAAGCACAGGCCAATTGTCCAGCCAGCCTACAGCACTGTATGTAAACAGTCATACAACTCACTCACTCGACTTGACCCAAACCTGACCTGGCCTGACCTATCTCACACGCGATCAGATCAAGCTTAGGCGATCTGATTGGATCTCCACCCCTCCCTCCTTCCCCCTCCCCCTCCCTCCTTCCCCCGCCCCTTGTCTCTCCCCCCTCTCCCCTCTCCACCCAAACCCCTCTAACCAAGCCGACCTTGCCCATACTTGCATGGGATATGCCTTGGAGTGTTCAAGGATTTCTTAGATGAATATTAAGCAGCCCATGAATCCAATTGATTTCAGCAGCTTCCTTTGAGGATACGACATAAAATTCTGCCTTTCAGGCCTTCCTGCCTGTTCTCTCATTTGTGCTCGGTGCTTCGCTGTACGGAAACATCAACATCTTTGGAATCGTTGCTACCGAAGAAGCACCAGTTCATCTCAGTGGTTCTTCGCACGCCGTGGTCAGTCTGGCAGCGAATGGTAAGTGCACTCGAGTCGAGTCTCTTCTGAGGACTATAATCTCTGTTGTTTTAGTTGGTGCAGTACTCGCTGGCTACCCGTTCAGTGTGCTGGCCACTGCAACATCCTTGACGTTTGCATTTTACCTGGAGGCTTTCTTTTGTTTGGTATGTCTGGCCGCCTTGGTGCTGACTAAATCGTCAAGTACTAAGATCGCTCATGTGGACTAGATCAGCTAGCGAGTGGTGTGATATACGTCTTTGTGATAGGATGTCGCTTTACACTGTGTACATGGTTAGTAAGTAGTCTTGGTGTGACAGCAGTTGTTATGTGTCCAAAAATGGTCGCTGAACCCTTTAGCCAAGTGCACGTGGCTCGGGAAAATTTGGTTTCTTCGAGAAGACCTTTTCTCGTTTCCAAAACACGAAGCATTAGATCCTCTGGTGCATCACAGAACAGTGTAACTGTCACTGCATTGAGTAAGTGGAGTATTTGCACGTGCTAGCCATACAAGCGGGAGAAGTGTGGCACCAAACCAACAAGGACATGTTATGCACAATAACAAAAATCGTCAATCCCTTTGGTCCGGTCTGGATTACCACAACGGTTGCCTATGCACACTTATGGACATATGGCGAATCAATACCAGTTCCAATACGGGCGCCTCGAAAACAAACAGGAGAGGCTGATGAGCAAAGGGTCATTGAAAGGCGACTCGACTCGAACATGCTCGGTTCGATGGGAAATAATGGGACATAGAGACGATCACCGAAAAAACAGGAGCACTGGAAGCATAAGAAGGAATGAGCAATGCCAGAGGTGGCTAGCACTGGATCGTGATGGTCTTACGCCACTGCGCACTGACTGTGAGCCTGAAAATGAGGACGAGTAAGTCACGTGACAGGTTGGGCTGGACCATCTCAGCCAGTGGTGCACATCAGCAAGTGACCCATGAGCCCCGTGTTTGAGTGACAGGGCGTGGCTATGTGGTTAGTTATATTGTCTTTGCTATCATTGCCAGTGGGGCAAAGAATTCTATGGGGTCGCGAGTCGATGAGCACCACCAAGACTAATAGCTGAAGCCCGAAGGAGGGTCTGACTCACCATCGTATGTGTTTTTGCTGGGCGAATTCAAATCGCTGGGGCCTCGTCCAGTCCACCAAGGCCGGGCGGGATACAGACTTCCTTTATCAACTGGTTGGCTGAAGACGGGCCTGGCGAAAGTGGCCGGAGCCCTGGGTAGAATCATGACTGGCGGCGGGCCACGATAAAGGCTCTGATCAGAGCTCGAGTCAGCCCGCCTGTTCGATGAGTCGTCTTCGTCCGAATCGAAGTCACGGCCGTTGACTGCTGTAAGATAAACCACACTTGATCAAATGCTCGCCTGGTAAGTGTAGCCCTCGTGCCTGGTAGGCCATAGCGACTAGGATTAAGTAATCGATCTACCCCGGCTGGGAGACGTCAACCTCTCGGATTGATATTTCAGCCGTAGGTATGGTCTCGAGACTTGCTTGTTCCAGTTGGAGTTTTTGTCGGGCAACCTCCCTCCTACGCCTGCCAGGCTTGGTTACATAGGCGATTGCGCTAGCAGCCATGGGTAACACTCGTGACTAATGTTTTGGTCATGGACCTGTCGGAAAACATGGTCGGAATCAATAAGTCCACTAGTCCTCTCCCCAGCAGTAAGAAAACAGTAAAAAATTTTGCTCGCCGAACAAAATATCAGCTGTTTTTGAGACACCCCAAAAGGCTGTTTGAGTTTAGAAGACTAGCTTACCATCCACTCCTGAACTGCTTGACCTTGGTTCCACAATGAAGCGCAATCGCATGTTGTAGTGTCGACACAGGCCGTCCTGTTCATTTTTCAGCCCGTGTCTCGACCCGTTGCTTGTGGCTGGAATAAAAAATTACATTGTTTTTTGGGTCCATGAGACACCACGATCGTGCGAGATATAGCCATTATCAACTGGTTGGCTGCAGTCTGGTCTGGCGAATGTGGTTAGATTTGAAAAAGCGAAATAAGGCGACAAAGAAAAAACAGGCGAGACTGTAAAACTTCTTTCCAGGAACAGCAGGAATCATTTCTTTCTGATCTTCATCGCCACTAAAGAAGGACCTCAGCCGAGAGCATCCTACCACAATCAGCATCCCACTATGGCGAGAGGGGCCCACAGTGACAGTGGAAGGCAGGACTCAACTTAGGGTGAGCCACCCACAGCATGACGTGCAAGGTCTGGCAAACCGTCCTCGGCGGCCGGAATCGAACCTGGGAAAAGCCTAATCTTTCTACCAAGCAATATATAGATCAAATTTGAATCTTTTACATCACCGCGGGCGCTAGTTGATGCTTCCTACTATCTGTGTCTGTATCTATTTTCTTTGGTTTTTCGGGCCCACGCTGGAAAAACCCGGCTCTGACTCACAAATTTAAAGAAGTAGCGCACTATCACTACAGGCCCTCTAACTCATCATGTTTCCAGCAGCAATCCTCATATCTGCTGACCCCTATACGAAGCCGCATCTTTGAGCATTATCCACGTTGCCAAAGTCACGACAAGCATCCTAAGCACATTAAGGTTCTGGCAGTTGGCCTGATCCTAGAGTTTGTCAATCCACGAATAAACGCAAGATGAAGGGATGTCCGAACAAGTTGGCTTGTCTTAACTTTCATGCAACGGGGCCATGGTCGGAAGGCTTGGTCGTCTGCTTGGGCGTGGTGCTAAGTCTCGCAGGTTTGCCCCCTGCTCTTGTCTTGCCTCCCTCTGCTTTACAGGTTATGCCTCTTAGGTCTTGGCCTGTCTAGTGGCATGATATGCGAAAGATAAAGGGCTACTAGCAACCGCTGGTTAAAATCACTGGGGCACGCCTGACGATGATTCAGAGGCCGGGTGTGTCAGCAGGTGGGCTACCTCTGGCTTGAAAGTCAGTGGTCCGTCAGTTCGCTGGATTGTCGATAAGATACAATGAGAAAGACGGGGCTTGTGGCTGGGGCTTCTCATGACTGTGGTCGACCGTAAGCATCAATTTTCGGCGTCCACAAAATTTACCAGTGCACTCCAATGTAGCGAACGGTTACAGTAGGGTCGCAATCAAAGGAGTTTAGCTGTCTCCTGCAACCATCCCCTCATAACCCGACTACTCACTGTCATTCTTGCATCATGGCATTGGTGTTCGCTTGACCTGTACGACTATTCCCTTCTACAATTACGTTTTCTTTTTCCTTTTCCCACTTCTTTCAAATTTTCAAAAACCAATTGGCATTCGTCTTAAATAAATATACAAGTGGGTGCCTGTCTAAACCTAAGGTCATCATTGCCGTTTCGGCGTTCCCTAAACTCGAAACGTATCCTTTTTCATACGCTCACTCCATAAATTCTACACCAAACAATATAATTGACAGCAGTTCTCGAGGCGGCTCCGATTTGCCGAAAGTGGCAGAAAGAATTAGAAAAAATACTTCCATACTATCCTACTATACTGTACTGTGTTATAGTACTCATCGTCGGCCAGACTAGTCGGGGCTAGTGTACAGGTATGCGGGTCTCTGATACTCATTTCATTCACACCATCGACCATCGTCAGCCCGATTGACGAATGTTTGACGCATCGGGTCGAGACATGTTCGCATACTATGCCCATATTTGGTAAATGAAGTTGGGAAACTTATACGCCACCCCGTACCCCGACAGCAAGACGGACTGACTAGGAGTGCGACAGTAGGCAGACGAAAGAACATACCAATGCCAAATGAGAACAAAGGAGAATGGCCATCACGGCAGCTTACATATAAAAAAGTAGTCGCGGCCCGAAGCGAATTCCAACAAGTTCGGATTGGGCGTGAATTCTCGAAATACTACCGTAATCACTTGATCGATATATGGCCGTGTGCAAATGCCGACTACTCGGGCCGCCTTACCAATATTGCACGTCTCGTAACTCCGACGATCCACCTGAAAACTGGCAAAGTGAGGGACGGCTGGGGGGGGGGGGGGGGGGGGGGGAGGGACTTACCATGTAGATGAGAGAGTACTCTATTCGATCCTCGGGATAGCCAAAAGAATATTTCGGACAGATAATATCGACGCTGTCTCGTAATTGGACTACGAACATGTGCGCACTGTCATCAAAGTGGAATCTGAAGTAGATGAGATGGGTGGAGATCAGGGAGCACAAATCCTGACTCCACTCTGCAATCCCCCTTCATGCAATCTTACCCACCCGCTGAGAAAAAGTCCATTGCCATCCATCTACAAGCCATAACTGTCACACACCCTTATTAGATTGATCACGCCCGCATCGAGTGTGAAAATGAGTCCTACGTCCGAGTGACGCCTGGTCAAGGTCGGGGTCGGGCGTACAGTACAGTAGGCACTACACATAGAAACTTCGCCTACACGCCCAAAACTGAAAGACTAGCGGTACATAAAAAATCTCAACGCGGCTTTAGCTTCTGCAAAGTTTACAGTTCGATGGGGATGATCAAATGGGTGATAAGGGGCCACTTAGACCAGACGGACAGATGCTCGGGCGGCTGACTAAACTAACATCTTTGTTGGAATCATGGCTAACTTGGAAGCAAAAAAGACCCGATTTTCTGATCCCTTTGATTACACATGCCCCACAGCTGAACGTCATGCGTTGATCAGCTACTGATAAGACCATCACGAGCACTATGTCTGGACTGGAAGGTCTCAGCACAGCTCCCCCTTTACCGTGTCCACCCCAAATCAAAGTAGCCTACATGGGATTCGATGTATTCCAATAAATATCCGCTATTTTCTTTCCATTGACTTCGGCCAATTGGCTTCCTCCGAATATGGCCAGCCTGACGAGTATGACGAATATGGCAATGGCATTATCACTCAATGCCGACATGACGACTACACCACCTGACCAGTTCAGTCCTAAACAATCAACTGACGATGAGCTGACGGTAGCTATGAATGAAATCCATCCAATTCAAAGCGAGTTGTGAAAGAGTTAGATGAAAACCAGTTCCAAATAAGACTCGTTTCAGGATCGGTTCTATTTCATACACGCCAGGTGATAGTGATAAGATTATAATGGGCCGATAGCAAAGCATATGTACAGAATAGTCCAATCAACTGCCAGCTGGTATCTTATCGATACTGAATTACTTTTCCGATGAGTCACTCACTATTGCGGTTATGAATACGAATTGGTAATTTAATAGCCTATACTTACATATCTTACACAGTATAGGCCGAATCTACACCACAAACGACTCCGCGGGCTAAATCGAGCTCAAAATGGAAACCAGACACTAGTGGCCGACGGATTCGTAAAGGGGCGGAGTTAGGGTCCAACACGTGATGCCCAACAGCGCCCTCTGCCGAGACAGGATGGCCAAGTCCATGTAATTGTAATCTTTTTTCAACATGAAATCACATTTCATAAAACGCATGTTATCACTGTAGCAAAGTTTAGCGATAAACCGTTGCATAGGCCAAGGCAACAAGAACGAAGCGAAGAATCGTAGGTGAATACATCGCGCTTTCTTTCGTTCGAGAGACCCCTGAAACAAGAAGCACATGAATCCTAGACTCTCACACAGATTCATTAGATAAGACTCTTGCACTAGGCTAGGGCTTCTACATTAGGAGCTTATGCTCACTAACCATAGGTCGGGATGCCGATTCGGACGTTTAAGCGTCGGGATTTTCTGCATAAATAATGAAGCAGAAGCATGCTAGGCTGGAAGGTAATGTCTGTATGTCATTTTCTGTAGCAGCTCTTTGCGCAGTTCAAGGGGTGGAAGGAAAGCTGGTGTGGCTTATCCGTGTTCGGGCGTGTTTAAGACTGCATCGAGGCTGCGTATTTATTCCTCAATTTCAGTTCATACGCAACGATTGATAACTAAAAACAAATTCCAAAAAAGCTGTATGACTGAAAAGCGTTCTGAGAAAAGCAGGCTCAAACTCGAGAGAATAATAAAAAACCCCACTCCCGATTGGATTTCACTGATCGCGATATCGATTCCAACCTATCGTTAATGATCACACCAGGTCATATCAAACCGTACCTGCAGCAGTCGCACCCCTCGATCTTGTGTGCGGTAGAACAGGTATCGTCAGATGCCTCCGACCACCGACTTCCGCCGAACTGGCCGATGGTACCAGAAACGAATCAGGGTTGCCGAACGAGTAGCTCGTTCCGTCCGATGCCGCTCTGTCGTCCATATTAGATGACGCGTGCTCGTCCTCCTGGCCTGCCCAATTAGGAAATGCCGCTTCCTGCTTGAGTGACGATCCTAGAAAACGATCCCGAGGTCAGGCCTGTAAGCCCTCACATCTGACCCTGCTTTCTGCGATATTGCATCCACTTGGTTGAGACCCATCCCTGCTGACAGAACGTCCCATCCCATCCCTGCTGTCCGCAGTGATAGGATCCTTCGCGTTACATCTATGTGATTGGAAATGCAGCAACGCGAAGGATCCTATCACTGCGGACAGCACTGGTTTCTCTGAGACCACAAGTCAGCGCAGCACGCAGCTCAAAGACACAAAATCATTCAGATAGCTCGACGAAGTAGAGACTCGCCTGGAAAACAACTTCCCAGATGGACCCGCAGCTAAGCCCCGACACAGAGGACAGATGACGTTTCCGCCAATGATCAGGTTAGACGGCCTAGTTGCCTCGTCTGTGTTTCTAGGGTGTTGCGAGAGCTCCTTCGGTAATAAGAGCTGTAACAAAGCCTGGCAAGCGTGGGAGGGAGGTTGTAGGCCGACCGAAGTCGGCGGGACAAAACTCTGGCTGGAGCAGGTACTGCAAGTCTTGCGACTATACCTACTGCTGAAACATCACCCCGGCAGGTTGAAGTTCCCCAGCCACGGGGAATCGATTTCCCGCTCGCCATGGCCTACCAGGCACGAGGGTTACAATCACGTGTTCTCCACCAAACCCACATATCCCGCTGATTGGTGACTTTTACTCTGCCTGCAGGCTGATGATGGCTGTGCGATGGCCCTTCTGACCCTTCTCTCTTTACGACGTTACTTTGAACTGTGATGACAACGAAGGTGTTACGCAGATTCTACTTGCATCAATATGTCGCTCACTCGAGCCAGGCCGACCTATTGCCGTTTTCTCACCCACACCATCTTACCAGGTTCAATCTCGAACTTGACCTTCATATTCTTTGATAAACACAGTCCACCGAGTCCACTGTCCATCCCACCAGGTCGACCCGTCGAAGTGCCTACAACGATAACCGTATCACAACAGATCATGAAGCCGGTTGTGCATTTGTCCAGAACATGATACACAGAGCCTTTCACCAGAGGCTGCTCTGCTGCTGCGTTACTTGGTCTCAGGCAGGCTACCCACTTGATGCATGTCCAGTCCCACTGATACCCAGCCATTTCCAGCAAGGCAAGCCTCCATAAATCTGGAATGGTTTCAAATAAGGCAGACATTGTGAAATTTTCAAAACCCTATGCATATCTTCACATTCAAGCAACCCCAAAAACCACTTACTAATAAAATAATAGCTCTTCCCTGGCCGGAACTCGATTCCACCAGGCTTCGGTGTATATTCACGAAATACGACCGTAACGTGCGCTCGATGGAACGGTCGATTACACACGCCCACAAGAACCGAATCACTGGTCAAAGCACAATAATCATATGCCCACTGCGAAACCTTAAAGGGTCATTACTATTCATCATGGCAACAGCCATTCTTTCCTTAGCTATGCTAAGATCGCATTTCCTGCCTTTGATTGATATGCGTACCAACTTCCTCAACATACTTCGCATTCACCACCACTAAAGGACCCCTCATCCCCATGCATTCCCTTGTATTACACAGGAAGCCCACCAGCTTACGCTATAAATCTTGAATACTTCGACGTCCGTTACAGGAGACGCCAAACGAGGGTTTAAATATGGACAAATAAAATCCACTCGGTCACCGATTTGCACAACGAAAATGTGATCCGTATTGTCAATTCGAAATCTGAAATGGTAGAACCAGTAAATTTCTAACACACACACGACCGCATGCACACAATGCTACGTACTATAAGGAATACCAATGATTTTAGCGTATTTCTGTTTCTAATGAGGCAGGCAGGAAGAGGTGGTGTGTGGTTTGCTAATATCGCTGATTTAGGGTCATTTTCTGGCCCTTCTCTGAGTGAGTCTGAGCCCTATCTACAGCAGGGCACAATAAAACACAGTACTGTACCTATCTCCGCCCTCCTTCCTAAAGGTGCTTTAAGAAAAACAGCTAATATCCCTGCATTCTCCTCATTCCTCCAGCACAGATTAGTCCTTCCTTCCCTCGCCTCGGCTATGCGCACCTTCCTGCCACAAACAATCAATGCCTCTTAGCGTCAGCTAAACGAAATTCTGACAATTGTTTCGATTCTTCAATTTAGAAAAACTATCGTCTGGATGTGAACAAAGTTAGGCGAGTGCTTGGCACCAACTCCCTGAAGCACCTTCCCGTGTCAGGTAATTGCGGGAGGTAGTTCCTAAATCAAGCGCCGAAAAAAACGCGCAGACTTCATGAAATTAGGAACCATAGCTGACACAACTCATCGTAAAATAATATCGAGACGAACTGATGACATAAATGCCGTTGCTATGCGCACAGGTCTGGCAGTCAATGATTGACGTGTGTTTGAGTAGGTTCCGAAATCGAGATAAGAAACAGCATTTGCTTTCTAGGATTCGAATTCCAGATACACGTCAAACCTGCTATCGCATATTTTTCAACGGCTCCTCAGGATGACACGATGACCGCTCATCCATGCGGGTCAGTGTGCAGAAAATCACTGATAATGTAGGCTGTGATAAAACGGCTTATGCGGACCAAAGAACTGGACAAGCAGGCTATCGTAGATTTGCACTAGAGACGACTACTTTTGCTCCACAATCCGCAGGTACTTAGCACGCATTCACTGACAGTAGGACTGAGGAGCAAAGACAAACACTCATCACACCAAGACATACATTTCATTTGTGGAATTCCAATAAATTCCTGGTAAAACTTTCGCAAAAGACCCTAATCCGCAGTTTCCAATAGTAAAGAATAGCCAGGACGTCAAGAAAAAGTGAACTTGACGAGTAATAGAGTAGAAAACAGTTTGAGACAATCTCAAAGAGGTGGTCGACTGATAATCAAATACAAATCCAAAAACAAGCATTTCACTCAAGGACTGCCAGCCGCTATCGTTAATAACATTGCTCTCGGATAGTTCATGTAAGTTCATACAGTTGAATGGCAAAGGTGACAGATGGATGTATTCGGCCCGATTCCAACTCTTAATGACCGCTTTTGCCCGCAAGAACATAAATAAAATAGTCCGAAAGGCATGTCCACTGCACAGCTGACAAGCTAGCTAGCCTCGAACCGGTGAAGAAAACGCCAACTGACAACTGGCAAGTAGGAAAGAAACGAATCAATCAAGACCGAGCTGTGCTTCTCTGGTCCCACGAAAGTAGCGCCATCTATTTTTGATTAGTTGGAAACGAAAGGTCAAAGAAATACGCTTTTAGCATGCCCTAAGAGATAAGGGAATCAGCAGTAACAACCTGTTTGATTGACCATGAAAGGGACTTTCTAAAAAGCACATATCTGCCAGAAACAAAACGAGTTCAGCGGGGAGAAGTGCCACCCCCCTGGTGATGGGGAAAACACAAAAAAGCTTGCAGCAGACTGGACTTCATCGAAGATCCATACCACTCAGTAATCTAAGGCAAATTTACAGCAGGCTAGGCCAGTTTGTTTTTTGGTTTATGCGACTTTCCGTCGATTTGGATAAAGCAATACAAAAAAGGAAAATCAGCCCCCTTACCGCTTCCGACTTCAATGGCGCGGAAGACACAACTTCTGTCTTTAGAAACGTGTCAGGATCGTAGATAACCTTGACGATAAGAGAACAGCTGGGACAAGTAGCAACGTCTTCGCCAGATTCCAATTGTTCTTTGGTTATTTGAAAACGATCACCACACGGACAAGGATAAAAATATGTTTCCGAGTCTTCGTCGTATTCGAAATCTTCAATTTCGACTTCGTCATGAAAAACAGACATTAGGTAAATAATTACTCATTCAAAATTGCATTATCAAAACCAAGGATTCGGAAAATTCGACAAAAAATGTCTTGATTTCTCATACAGTTGCGTAATAGGACTGTCTGCTATTACCGCCAAAAGTTTTCGAGTTTCGTTTCTGCTTATAACAAGTGAGAGCATTCGCGGTGCGCACATCGCTTAAGTAGAGAGTAGCAGTCGTTTGGCTGGGTTCCATTCCGTGGGTCCATTCAAAGATTTTACTTGCCTCCCAATCAACAGAACTATCTAGAAAAAAGAGGCGCCAACATTTTTTTCAGAAATTGCTTCGGCACATTTGTGTTTTTCTTGTTTTCTTGCAAACAGTAATGTAATAAAGTCAAAATGACTTCGCCAAGAGATCAGCCCAATAGTGCTGCGCAAGAAGTTTCCGCAATTTTGGATGTTTGGGGTGCCGAACGGCGAAACGAAGGATATGATCCGATTCCAACACTGACCAGGTAGGTACAGTATATCATGCAGAGTTTGCTAAAACCAGTTGTCATACGGGGTTAAAAACTCGGAAAACCTTGTAAAGTCAGCGAATCCGAAAAGCGAAGGGTCTGGGAAATCAGGGAAAACGGAAACTTTGGAACCAAAATCGGGGAAAACTTCGAGCGGTTGCATTTTGAGGTTTAAAGTTTCCAATCACCAGGTTTATCTTTGTACAAGTTGATCATGCTGGAAGGTAGTAAATTAGTTGAAGTCGGTTTATTAGGCGTGAGGGAGCGTGAAGATGATCGGGAAAAATCGAGCTTTTGTCTAGGACTCCTGGAAAAACGAGGTCTTTTCGCTCCTGTATCAATCCTGTAAACAGGGGGGGGGCTAAACCTGGCATCGTGTGATTTGATGGACTAGGGCCTATACAATGCACATGTGGAAAGATGAGGTCGGCCGCATCTGCTATAGAAAAAGGCGTTTTTTCGTGGCATTGATTTGGTCATATTTTAAATGTCAAGCAACCACACTCGGAAACTGTTACACTGCACGTACGTTATTCCCCAACTTTTTCATGTAGGCTGGCCGAGATGGTGGAAGAGGAGACAGAACGTTATTTAAAATCAGATCCAGATCCATTTGATGACCGTCATCCTGGTCGTGCCGATCCAAGTTGCGGATTAGGACAATTGTTGAAGGTTATTTTGAAAAATGAAGAGTTTTTGACGAAGGTGAGGCAGTACCTGTTTCCTTTCGATGATAAACGAAGCAAAATGTGAATTTTCAGCTCGTGGTCAGCTATTTGATGGCGCACAATAACGAGCCTTTGAATACAGTCGCCGCGAGATTTTTGCTCAACATTATTCCGGGTTTGGACGTGGCTTTTGTTTTTCAAGAGACGGTACGTCAGATTTTATTTCTTTTGCTTTCTTAAATGCCATTTCGTTCGTATTTTAGGAGGATTTGGTGCCGCAGTTATTTCGATGGGCCGAAAACGCTGGTGATCCTTTACGATCGTACGCGACTGGGTTGCTGGCTGCCGCATTGGAAGTGCAGGATATTGGTGCGAATTATCGAGAACAGAACAGCGCACTTGTTCCCGTGATGCTGCGGCGATTACAACAATTGAGAGAAGAGGCTGACGCCGAAGTGGCTTCGGGTAGCACGCTCCCAATTATTGGAAGAAGGCCAAGTAGTATCGGTGGCATTACGACGGAAAAAGCGACTCCTGGGTTAGCTCGACGAAGTGTCGAAGTCATTTCGCCGAATGGAAAGGATTCGAATAAACCTAAAATACTCATCGATTTCAGCCATTTGAACATACCTGGAGCAGGTACGTCTCATGGAGAAGGGGAGCAACGTTACAGCTTACGTCGAAAAAGGAAAGCGTCAGATTCGGAAGAAGTTGGAAATGACGAGTCGGTTAGTCCTGCAAAGAAGCAGAATTTGGACGAACCTGATCTGGTAAATGGACCAAGCACAGTACCAAAAGTGGCACCGTCAATCCGAGTATCCGAATTGATCGATGAAGTACGCAGTCCACCTCGGAGAAGTCGAATCGATCGTCAAGGGGATCTAAGTAATAGCAGCTGGGCCGAATTAGAACCGTACGTTATCGGACGGCATTGCATGTATCCATTGACAACTGCCATGAAACAACGGTTGATACTGCAATATTTGACGCCAACTGGGGAGTACCAGGAGGTACGTTCGTCGGATTAGTTTACTTGTGTTTTGTATACCCTTTACTTTACTCTTTCAGATGTTACCCCACGCATTCGAGGGCAAGGCGATTGAACTGATATTTCATTATATCGATCTGACCAAGAATAAAGACGTGCGTCTCGCTTTTGATGCCTTGAGGGTAAGTAAATCAATTTGATGACTCTTCATTTAAAACACATCCCCGTGGTTTGGTTATTTTTAGTATTTGGCTGCCCTTTTGTGTCACAAAAAGTTTGGTTTGGAATTCGTTGGAAATTCGGGTGTTGAGCACTTGTTAAATGTGTACCGGCCTTCGGTTGCGTCCACGGGTGTATCGCTTTGCCTTTATTATTTGGCTTATACAGAGGACGTCATGGAGAAGATTTGCCTGCTGCCAATGAATGTTCTGGAAGAAATGGCGGAGTATGTTTCAAATTTTTTCAGTTTTGATTTTGTTTTTTGAATTTACTGCTTGAAATGGTTTTCAGATATGGTTTATGGCTTCTTGAGCATTCCCACGAATCTGGTCGATGTTATGCTACCATGTTTTTTACATTTGGATTCCCGTTTCGAGTCATTTTGGACTTGTTCGATCAGAAAGATGGATTGCGGAAGTTGTACAATTACGTAAGTTTGTTGCCATAACTTTTCCGTTTGTACCACAGGGGTCTACACAACGTTGGATACCCAATCACCGATGTTGTACCATATCCCTTGCGTTTTAGATTTCTACACTCAGCATTTTGCAATCAGAAGAACAGCCCTCAACAATGTCGGATGACCAGTTGTTTACAAGTCGTCAAGCAGTACGACACGTTTGTTTTGCTCTACGAAAGTATGTCCGCCGTTTGGTTCTTACGACTCGTTACTTATCTGGGGCGCTGTTTCAGGTATTTCGAATCCAATCTGTATCTGAAAGTAGAACAACTTAAAAGAACACATGCAAGGGCGCTGCAGCAGCAACAACAACTGATCATTCCTGCCGTACCCGTTTCGTCGCATCCGACAAAGGTAGGTTGTTTTGATTAATAATGCAAGTTGAAATATGTTTTATTTTCTCAATTAGCCCATGAAACTCGATTCAGCAAGTATAGCGGCTTGTGTTGACTTGCTCTTGGAATATCTGCCCATGCATGCTAGTTGGAAACCGGTCGAAGAATTACGAAAATTAGGAGGAATAGCGATTCTGTTACGAATCGCATGGCTGTGCTCGGAGTGGAATTTCGCTGGGAGGTAAAAATTTGAACTAAGAAAAGGTTGCTGATCAAAAAACCTTTTTCTCGTTTAGAAACGAAATAATCTGTAACGCGCTCGATGTGCTTTGGATATGCTCAGTAATGCCGCGGGTGCAATTGGACTTTTGCGAACCGATTAAAAATTCGGATAATGGTTTGGTGACGGCGATGAGGTGAGTTTGATGTGTCATCATCTCGAAATGGTTTATGCTTTACTTTTTAGTGTTCTGGTTGGACTTTGCGATGGGGAACTGGTAAGCGATGCTGAAGTGCAGAAAGCGGCACTGAATGTCATGATCAATTGCGTATGCTCTCCGCTGACTAGAGTAAGTCGATTGTTCCCGCGATTTTTCTATTGATTTTTAATCAATTTCTTATTTTAAGTTTGGCGGAGCAGCTGTTGGACGTTTTCCAAACGGAAACAAGAAACCAACGAGTCTGACAGCGGGTGACGTGCTGCAGAAAATGTGGGATTGCGTAAGGGCGAACAATGGCATCATGGTGAGTTCATAGTTTGTTATAGCAGTTACTAATTCTGGTTCTGAAATGAGATCCTGGATTTTCTAGGTCTTGCGGAATTTGTTGTTCACGAAAACACCAATTTCGGAAGCGGATGCTATTAGAGCTTTAGCATGCAAGGTAAAGATGCACTAAATATAGTTTTTCTTTGATAACTTTGTTGGGCTTTCATTACAGGCGTTGGATGGCTTAGTGCGTTCGGATATCGTGAAACAAATTGTTGGAAAGATGCCTTTGATTAGCAGTAGTCAACTGCATAGTAAGCTGAAACAGTGTACTTTCTTTTAAGATATCAGAGTGATCAATAATTCTTGTTTAGTGCTCATGCGGGAACCTGTTCTTCAAGACAAGCGTGCTGAGCACGTTAAGTTCAATGAGTACGCTCGAAGCATTATCGAACGTGTGACTGGACGGCCGATCACGGATTTCAAGGATTTGAGCCACGAGAGATTACATAAGGTATGTGGTATACATTTTTCCTTCTGGCATAATAACACATCAGATGCGTTTTGTAGGCGAGCATCGTGGCTCAGACGAAGATTACGTATAATGAAAAGGAATTGTTGCAGTTGATTCACAAACATCTGATGTCGAAGGGTAAGGGTAGTTTCGTCATGTGTTATGGCTGCCTGGATATCAACTTTGTTTTTAGGTCTGGATAAAGCAGCGACGGCTTTGCAACAGGAAGCCGATTTGCCTTTGACCAATCAACCGTGTACGCCAAGCGTAAGTGGGTTTGATTTTGGTCGACTGGTTCGCATGGTTTATTTTTATAGGGCATTCTGAATGGAGATATTTTGCCATCGAACTCAGGGACTTTGACGTTAACCCGTAACCGAGCTGCTAATGTTCTGCCACATGGTACGCAAATGATCGGTGGCATTACGTCCTATTTGACTGGCAAGATGGGAAACAATGGATATTTGACCCCAATTCGCAGAATCAGATTGGACGGAGATCGATACAGTATTTCAACAGCTTCGGGGCAAAAGTTCCGTTCTAGTGGTTCTCTTAGTAATGCATCGTTGAGAAAAGATAAGTCAACGTTCTTGACGCCATTTGCGACGCCTGGAAGAAAGCAGCAACCAGATAAACCAGCGGCTGGTCAATTGACCTTGGATGCTATTGTCACGGAGTACTTCAGGAAGCAGCATGCCTTGTGCAAGAATCCAGTCGTCACCTGCCCACCGTTCTCAGCGTTTTAGTAAGTCGTAGCTTGAAAATGGGTGTGTTCGACTTGTAAGTGTCATTTATTTTAGTCCTCATCAATGCCCTGAACCGAAACTTGCTCGCAGTGCGGCTTACAACTTTACCAGAAGGTTTTATCAGCGTACGGTGAGTAGTGTACCTTTGGCTTTCTTGAATTTTGCGAAACTTTTCTGATTGGGCTGATTAATTTCAGGTATTTCCGCCAGCCGGAGGGTACGACGGTGTGCGATGTGATTTACGGCATATATTTAGTCGATTCAAACCGCTGCGTTTGTACAAGGATCAAGAGAACGAGGAGACGTTCACGTGTTGCACGTTTAGTGTAGGTGGTATCAGCCAAATCATGCTTTGATGAGGTTTTACGTGCACTGGCGTGATTTAGGTGGATGAACAGTTCCTTCTTTTGGGAACGTACGCCGGTGATGTTAAGTGGTACAACGTAGCCACGGGTTCCGAAGAGTCGACATTGCCATGTCATTCTTCCGCTTTGACAGGAATCGAACAATCGAAGGTGCGATTTTGTGACTTTTTTTGTCAATCGTCAGTTGTGATTGCTGGTTTTTAGGATGGCCAATTACTGCTAACTTCGTCCGCCTTTGTAAAACCCTATTCGGCGATTTGGAGAGTTGGAGACGTGTTAGAGCCTATGTAAGTCGTCCTTTGTGATCGGATCGCTGCAGGGGAGGATCAAGTTTCCCCAATGGAGCTTGCTAGCGGGATTTTGACAGACTGGTCAATCGAGGATGCATGCTGTGCAAGGGCACTATGATGGTCTGAGGGGCCTACTATCGAGATTCGAGTGCTTCTATCCATGATTTTTAAGGCCTCTCCTCGATGAGCGATGAGAGGCGGCTGGGAATCTAGTACATGAGTATTCTTTTTAGGCATAAATTCGACGACGACTATTTCGTGGAGTTCAGTAATTGTCCTCAGGATCGAATAGTTGGTACACGTGGAGAGGAAGCGAATGTAAGTTTGGGAAGCCCAGAATCCCACTATGGGAGCGGGAGACATCCGTTCGTATTTCAGATCTATGATGTCACAACAGCTCGATGCATCATGACGCTGTCGGATCCTGATTTATCGAACCATTACAGCCGAAATAGGGCCACCTTTCATCCTACGGACGATATGGTGTTGTCGGATGGACTGCTGTGGGATGTTCGAAGCAAGAGTGTCATTCACAAGTTTGATAAGTTGAATCCGCATATTTCTGGTTTATTCCATCCTCGGGGGCTCGAAGTAATCATCAATACGGAAGTGGTAAGCTGATTTGTATTTGTATTTGTCTTGCACAGCCCAACTTAATCGTCGATATTGTAGTGGGATATCAGGAAATTCAATCTGTTACATACTGTGCCAGCATTGGATCAGTGCAAGGTCGTCTTCAATAGCACCGGGGATATCATTTTTGGGGGTGAGCTGATGGTTACTTACTGATTTTAGAGCGAGTCCTAAATCGTCTAGTTTTGTAGCGGTGCATCAGTTCAATGAGGATGACGATTTGGAAGAAAGCCGGGTGCGAAGTCCATTCGGCTCGTCGTTTAGGACATTTGATGCGAGTGACTACACGCTGATTGGTAAGTACTCGGGTAGCGGGAGTTGGGTAGTGATAGTTGATTAATGGGCTCGAAGTACTCTTAGATACTGATATTATGTGTGAATTTTTGAATCTAGCCAGCCGAATGTTCTAATTGACCGTTTTCGTACTAGCCACCATTGATATCAAGAAAAATATTTTCGATTTGTGCGTCGATCGATCGGATAATTACGTGGCTATTATCGAGGTAGGATACTCCCAGCTTGTTCACTTCTGGAGCAGATTAAGCTGACCGTATTTTTGTAGAATCAAGGAAGTGTGGATGATTTGCTTAGCTTGGAGGAGAATGTTTGCCGATTATACGAAATTGGAAAACAACGCGATTTGGAAGAACAAGATGAACAGGTAAGCAGAAGGCAGTGCAGGGTCGTATGATCCCAAGCAATGTGTTATTTTTCAGGAAGATGAAGCAGAGGACGAGAACAATGGCGACGACGACGACGAGGATGATGTGTCAGAAGATGATCCTCTCGAGGCTCAGTTTGTGGACGAAGATGCAGAAAGTGTCAGCGATCACGGAGGGCTTCGAGAGGAGGGAGCGAACGGTGCGGAAAATAGCGGCAGTGGAGGTGATAACGAGGAGTCAGGTAGTGGCTCGGACTCGTCATGGACTACGGAATCCGACACCGATGATCGAAGTGGAGGGGACGATGCGGCTGGTTTGGACAGGACCTATCAGCCAGGATACAGTTCGGAATTTGATTCAGATGAGGACGCCTTGAGTGCTTTATTGAATTTGAGGTGATTTGTGAAGACAATGAATTATGATTAGTTCAATGAGTTGTTTGTTTGTGAAAACAAAATTCATGACCGCGATGCAGGGGCCAACTCTCGCAAAGTGTAAAGTCCCGTGTTGCAGTGTAAAGTGGGGGCGGAGCTGGTCGGGTCCTTCTGTTCGCTCGTTCTGTGTGCGAATCGTCGCGTTGTTCAGTCTGCTCGAGTGCATCTCCTCAAATCTGCGTTGCGAAAGCTTCATTGGAAAACAACTTGCTCGATCAAATCGAAATCGGTGGGAATGGTGGGTCGAAGGACCAAGGTGGAGTGGGCGAAGCTGCTGGGTGTCCTCAACGGCTTGTGGGTGGCGGCGAGCACGGAGATGGTGATGGTGTGGTGCCTGATCGGTGTGTTGGCCGACATGGCGCCGGCGATCGCTGTGTTCGGGTGGAACGTGGCAGTGGCTCTCATGAGCGTGCTGTGGCTGGCGATGATGGTCGTGGTCGATGGAGGGCGAGACATGCTGGGGGAACAGTGGATGAAAGCGAAGCCTATCTTCGACATGGTGTCAGTGGTGGTGGCGAGCTGGGTGTGGAGCGATGCGTGGATCGCCGTGGCCTTGTTCAAGATCGCCATGACGACCATCGACGAGATCGGCGCGAAGTCTTTTCTGATCATCGCTGGTGAACTGGCGGCGTTGGGAACGCGCAAGGTGGCGAGGCTGGCTTGGATCGGTGCTCGGAAGATGGTCGGGATGAAAAAGCGAAAACCAAAAAGATGGATGCAAATTCGACGGGTGAAGAAAGTCAGCAGGAACAGAGCGCCATCTGCGATGGGTGTGGTGTTCGCGGCCATTCTGCTGTCGATCTTCGTCGTCTCCGTGACCGCACGATTCGTCGACCCAGCGCTAGGTAAAAAAATTTACTCGTTATATCATTTGAGCGCTACGAATTCGCATCGATTTCTTAGATTCCATGATCGTGAAGTCCGAGTTTTTCGACGAGAACAACGAAAAGGTGAGCCTGATTCCAAACGAGGGAAAGGTCGGGATCACGTTCAAAGTATACAATGCGAAGCCAAACGACGAGCTCGAACTCGTGGATGCCGATGGAACTGTGGTGGCCTCCGGGGTCCTCGACGCTCATCTCAATATCACGATGTCGTTCGGATTCAACGCCAAAACCAAACTCGGTCCTTACTACCTTCGAGTCAAGGGCAGCAGCGCTCGGGGCAATGCAGCCTTCACATTCCCCTACCGCAGCTGTAAGTATGCTCTCTCCATATACTAGGCATCATAGTTGATCTTGGATCTTCACTCAGCTCCACACAATGCGGTCACAAAAATTCTGCTTCCAGGCTCAAAAGACGAAGCCACCGCCAATGGTTGCAAAAGGGGCCAATTTTGCTTCGCCACAGAAACCAACCCAAATGGCGCGTGCAGCGATGACATCGACCGCGACCATTGCGACCGAGTCCACAAAGGTGGGCACTTCTGCGACGGGGACTTCGCATCCCTCTGCCACGCCATCGCCGGCGGCAGGTACAGCACAACTACGACCGAACAAAACCAGAAATGCGAAAAAGACAAAAGTAAGAATGAAGAAAGTTCATTTATTCAGCTTATTAGCTCATAATTTTAGGCCCCTACCTCATGTACAATGGACAGAAATTGAGGTTCAAGCAACCGATTCAGCTGATAAAAGGAGTCAAGTCCATTATCGTCATGATTCCTGACGGTTCTCCTGCGGAAGGTGGCGAAATCAAAGTCACCGCCAGGCGTAAATTCGATCAAGAAGAAGTGCCGCTGAGCAACGGCCACATCCAAAAAGCCAGGGCCGCTGAATCAATCATCCTCCCTGAAGAAATAGTCAACAATCCGGGCGTCTACGATCTGATCGTCGAGGTCATCAACAACGACAAGCAGCACAAATCTCTCACGAGAGCCATCCTCGTCTGTTTCGACGGTAAGCCTTTTCTGTTTCAAACTAGGCTTTTCTCGATTTCTGTTTGTTGTCTAGACAAAGTCAAGGCCGGTCTGAAGAAAGATGCCGACGGCACGCTCATGATCGTCTACGAGAAGCCACCCGAAGGGATCGACCGGGAATACACGACCACGCTGCGCAGTGGCAAGATAGTCAAAGTGAGATTCGCCGTCGAACTGCTGCCCTGCTCAAAGAACCGAATACTTTTCAGGGCGATAAAGTCCCAGTCACTGAAAGTGGCGACTTCAAGCTCGAGTGGAAGGACACGTATGCCGCCTCCAATCCTGTCGATTCTTTATCGAGTAGCCCGGAGCCAGAAATGATCACGGCCACTGCCAAGCCCGAGGGTAAGTAACTGACGGCATGTTGCGCCTCATCACCAAAGTGCAGCTTTTTCGTTTAGCCACCGCCGCCAACCCAGACAAAACTGGCACTGATCGTGAGGCCGCCAAATCCACAGAGTCGAATGACGTGAAGCAAAAAAGTCAGTTGGGTTTTACAACTAATCTTAAGCATAAAACGCATGCAGCTCGAATATTTTTTAGAAGACGAGGACTCGACCTCGAACTCGAACTTGACCATCGTCATCATCGTGATCTGCGTCCTGGCGCTCATCGTCGTCCTCATCGTCGTCCTGGCTGTCGTCCTGTGTCGCAGGAAGACCAAAGCTGGTGAGTCGATAACAGGTGCTTATTGCGTGCAAGATAGTCCCACCTTTTTGTTGCTGGAGGCGTCGCTTCGGAAGCCAGGCCTCTGCCGACAGTGGACAAGAACCTCGAACTATCGCACCCGTTCAAGCTCCGTTTCGGGTCCGGCTACACGTCGACCCACTGGATGGAAGCTAACGGTGAATATGAGACAGCGGCGAAGGCCGTGAAAGGAAAATACCAAACAACGAAGGCTTTTCTCGACGACGAAAGCAACCCGCAGACTCCTGGGAAGGAAAGCGACAAGCTGCAGGCTGTCGAAAGTCGCTCGAAAATCTACCGGATCCTGAAAGAGTTCATGGTGAAGGTGGGTGACGTCATCGTGTGCTGGTCTCGCATGTACACTCCGTACAGCGACGCCCTCTACTGCGGCGCCAACCCAGAATCTGACAAAGCGGCTAAAACTCTGGAGGCCATCGTGCAGGAAAAGGTAACCTCCTTAATCTTGTTTCAATTTACCTGCTTCGACTCGGGCGTCTGTCACTCAGGTCGGCGTGGTGGTGCCCATCGGGGTGACCAAAAAAGACCTGTTGGGTCCGAAGGTGACGAAGAAGCCAGTCAAGGCCAAGGGGCATCCTGGCAAGACTGTCACCATCACCACCAAGTCCAAAAAAGTCAGCAAGGAGTACGAGTTCACCCTGAGCGAGGAGACCATCGTCATCCGAAACGGCGTTCGTATCGCTGGAACCCGCGATCATGAGGTAGCAGCTCTAGTGTAGCAGGACTGGGGGAAAGACTGCATTCCGATTTCAGATCTTCAACATCTCGCTGCCTCGCGAGCCAGATCCAAAGATAACGCAAGACTTGGCCATGGCGGGCGAGGCGATCGTGGAGGCCGCCCACTGGTACCTGCAACAGATCGCTAAGAAACAGGGCGAACCGAAACTGACTGGAATCGCGTTCCTGGACAACCACGGTGGCAAACAGTACGCGGTCGTGTTCGGGGTGGCCTTCAACGTCTACCTGACCTACCTGCACAAGGATCTGATCAGTCTGGGCCCGGCAATCAAAGCCGCTCGCGAGTGTGTGTGGGGCTCGTTCTCGGCCGATGAAATGTCCGGGGACGAAGTGGTGAAGATGATGGATCTGTTGCTGGCCCTGGTCAGGTACCTGGTCCAGAGGGTGGACAACGGAAAAAGTGAGTCGATTGCCCTCGCTTTGATGCTAACATGCAGCTTGCACTTTGGTTCTAGTCGGTCGATGCGGGGATGTGTCGATCATGGAACCCAGTCCGAAGAAGTCGGCGGGCAGCAAATCGCAACGGGTCAACGGAACGCCAAAGGTCTCGACCCAGTCGAAGGCCAGGTCGCAATCGGTGCCAGCCTCGAAGAAGCCGACGGTGCCAGTGTCGGCAAGCAGCAAGTCCACGAAGCCAAAGAGCAGCGGGGGCAAGTCGAAGATGTGATCAGATGCAGTGACACGATCATGATGAACTTTTTTCCACTCTTTTCTAGGTCTTGTTTACTCACACAGATGCCTGATTCAATGCTCGATGCTAATCAGTAACGTGGCCGTCAGTAAAACTGAAACCCCAATTGTCGAGCGAGTGATTCGTCAGATCAGGTCGGACTGATGCTGCCCAGTCCAGCTTACAGCTTTCGTGACCACGTTTCAGCAGAGTCGCTGGTTGCACACTCGCAACATTTGGCAGCTATGTATTCTAGACAGGGAAAAGGGTGGAGCTGTGGATCGCGATGCCTCTGGCAGTCATTTGCATCCAATGGTGGCCAACAAATCACTACTTTTTCGAATTTTAATGGCAAATAATAACTTAGTAATTACATACAGTGGCCAATTAAGCTAAATAGATCCAAGGTCCCCATCGCAGCCTCCGCGAACGGTACTTCTACCCGAACAGAAGCTACAGTATGTGGAGCCTATGCGCTACCATCCCCTGCCGCAGAACCAAGCCGAAAAGTCCCATCCCGGCTCACCCACTACAGTAGGATCATATTCCATGCAACAAAACAGCTGAGATTCTTTTAAAGTTTCATGTTACAATAGAGCAGTTGCGAAGTTTTTTCGTCTACAGCACGCAAATTACCTACTGTACTCTTCATTCATGCATAGCACAAAGGTCGCTGTTGACCATTATCTTTTTCGAGTCCTTACTACAATTTGCAAGTTCGTATTGCGTGCTTCTTGCGAATTCAACGCCTTTGCAGTTTCGAGATTCTTGCACAATGCCCCGGCGACGACCTTGGAGGGAAAGTCAGTTGCGTGCTTGTTATTCACCAATTGTTCGATACTCGCATAAATTCGGTCGCATCGTTCGGGATCGGCCATAACTGTTTGTTCGCCTTCACTGAATGCGGCCACAACGTCTTCTCGAATGCGGAAACCCAAATCCCATTCTTGACCTTTTTGAGTGTCCAAAGGCCAACGTTGAATCAATTTTAAGAATTTTCGGTATCTAAAAGCGTAGCATAGCGTTTGTTAGGGCAGCAGTGTGACATGTAGGTCCTAGGATGTGTACCTGGTGGCTGCCATTTGTATAAATCTTCTCAATAGGCGAAGTTTTCTTTTCGACCTCGCGACTTCCTCCGTTTTTGCTTTTTTCTGTCTTTTGCGCACACTTTATCTGAACTAACTTTTACCACATTCTAGTTACAGTAGGACGATTTAGGATAAGACAGGCAAGGGGAGAAGAAAAAGGAGAAACGAACGGTGGGTATCCATCCATCGATAAATATAGATATTACGGACTCAAATCCCATATTACCGATAGAAGATATGTCAGCTTCAGCTTTATTTGCCGGTTCGGTATCCTCCTTGTACGCCAAGGTTCGACCAACCGTTTCGCAACCTTTGATCGATCGAGTGATGCAATTTTTGGGGGAAAATAAGGCAAGTAAAGAAAAAGAATATTTGGACCGTTGTTGGCCTGCAGTGGGTGTAGTGTGCAAGTAGGGGTTACAAACAGTCCAAGTCTGGCGCTGTGGTGCATGGGCTATCATGCAGACACCCTACTGCACCTATGAAAAGACTTTGGACACGTGTCCTGAAGTGTCAAGCATTTGAAGAACTGCTTCAATTTAGGCACCACCCACCTACAACCTTGCTGTGGACGTGGGCTGTGGTACCGGATTGAATACACGATTCTTGGCACCCCACTTCAAGAAATTCATCGGTTTCGATGTGAGTCCAACACAAATCGGGGAGGCGCGAAAGGCCAACACGCATTCGAATGTCACTTATGAGTAAGGATAGCTGATACTATGATTCGGCACTTTGATTTGTGGAGGGGCGGAACCACAAACACGAAGTTGATACTTGACTGTGTTTGACCTGGAGAGTGCCTATGGCATGCAACTGCGGGGTAGGGTCTCTTTCAAGTATATGGGCCCCTCGTTTGCTGAAACTATATGTTAGGAATGCAGTGCATGCATGCAAGAATGTGACACTTCCAATCCCCTGGCCTGTATCACCTCCATTCTAACAATCTGATTGACCTAAGATTGATCAATCAGCTAAAACTGCAAGCAATACTGGATTTCTAAATGACTGGTACATGTTAACATAGGGTGGGACTTTGCTGACCCGTGGTCCTGTTCTGATGAACTGTGTGTGTGTGAATCGTGTGTAAAAAACACATGGGCACTGCCGGCTATCAACTGTACGTGCATCCCACATGTGCAAACCCTTCATGCACATGTTCATGTTCATGTTTTACCACATCACCAAACGCGTATGCGCACTCGAGGGTGAAGGGACACATTTTACACGAAATGATTTACCGGCCCGTGAGTCGAACACTCGCCCGTAACTGCGCACCTGGCGTGAGAGGCAGACGCCTAAGCCACCGGAACCCTTGACTTATCGAACACACAGTTCGGTGCATCGTTTGGTCAGTATACCCAGTTTTGGTGCTGTCGGTGCCGAGGTCAGTCAAACATCTTTTTAACAGTAAGTATCAATAAATTAGTTGAAAGAATCACTATGGCTGTGGTATCAGACATATTGCGGAGAATCTTAATTTTGGAGGCTATAATAACCAGGATGGGGCAGGGACGGAGACCATACATGCTTTAGTGGATGACCAATCTTGCTCACGATCAGCCTGTCTCGTCGCACTGACTGCACAATAGTGCACCACACCATAGGCACGACGCTTGTCAGACTAGTTGTTTCAGCGGGCTTTCGTAGCAGTCTGTTCCCAGCATCGACCGATCCGACCCTAGGTCTGGATCCTGATCCCAATCCGATCTAGCCGACCGCTTCAAAAATTGAAAATTGATGTGGAGACGTATTTGGCACTCCCTCCTCACCAGCCTGCTCTGTTTCCTCGCTGTCACTGCATATTGGGCCACTCCAAAGGACACAAAAGAGCTAAGTAGCACCTAAAGCGGGATTAAATTCAGATTTGAGAGAAAAACGGAATTTTTTCATCATAGTATGCCTCACCTTATCAGTTTCCAGCAGATAAATCGCGGAAAATCTGGTTTGCTGATCCGGCCGTTCAAGCAGTCGGATCGGATTGGGAACGAATTCACCCTCGGATCGGCGGATCAGTCGATGCTGAGTCTGCTCACGAGTTCCTTGCGCGGCATTGCTGTCCTTGTGATCTTGCTTGAACGGTTGGCGTCTATTGTCGCATGTAACTGCGCACCTTGCTTGAGAGGCAGACGCCTAACCCACGAGGCCGGTAAATCTATTGGATCTTTATCGATCTTGGGATCGATATAGAGCGATATCGGGATGGATAAATCCTGATACCGACCAAACGCCAAGTCGGCTAAAAGACCACATCGCCTAGTTCCATGGCTAGTGTATGTTCACCATGCTAATGGCTCCTTCTACTGTATAACCAATGGAATTCTGGGGCTAAAGAAGCCAGTCAGAATGTCATTCATCCAGAGAGTGCACATTGATCTGTGCGTGGAAAGAAGACAGTGGAAAACCAACATTTAAATCCAGATCAAGTTTGCATTTAGAAAACTCATTGTATGTGAAAAAAGTTGAAAACCTGAGACTCACTAAAAATAGCTTACAACATGAAAAGGTTTTCACCTCTGCTGCTAGATATTAAATTCGGCTGTGCAGTCTGCAGTAAAAACATTACAGTACATCACATTTTTTTGTATGAGAAATTTTCTTCTCGACTGTTCTAATTCTAGAATCTAGAATTCTGAATATAGTTTAAGCGTAGCTTCTTACGAGGGACTACTCGAAAGAGACCGTGCCGTTGCATGTGATAGGCACTATACAAGTTGCACACGATCAAGTACCAACCATGATAGAATTAGAATACAGGAGAAGAATACAGAATGTGAAGGAAACGTCGGGTGTGAACTCAGAAAAGCAGCGGAATTGAGCTCAATTTTTCCCCAATTGCCTTTTAGAGTCAATGATTCGAAACGATTTCCGTGTGATAACGAATCTGTCGACTTGATCACTGTCATTCAAACTGCCCATTGGCTCCATCACGAACCATTCTTCAAAGAAAGCGATCGTGTTTTGGTGCCTAAAACTGGTGTAATTGCGATCATGGGTTACACGGCGCCCACTTTGTCCAGTGCACCGTCTCCGAGGAGCCGAGTCGCATTGAACGAGGCCATGCGTGATGTTAGTAGAAGGAATTTTTGAAGGCTTTCCCTAATGCCAATTTAGTTTTAGTTTCACAAAGCATTGTGGAAAGGTGGAGCGTGGCACAAGGATAGGTTAATTTTGGATCGCCAATATCGCGATATCAAACTGCCCTATAGGAACCAAATCGAGATAAGGTAGGTACAGGATGTGTGGGAGTAATGGTCTAATTGGGGAGGGCAGGCGCTGATAGATCTGGGCTGAATACGCCGTCTGGAAAGATCCCCGTGAAAATACAGCGGCGAAAATAGGTCCTTCGAGATGTCATCGGAGGGGCACGTCAGAATTGAACCTTTGATGTACCATGGGGCCTAAACCACACAAATAACCATCATGATGTCCTATGTAGCGGCCTGTGTCTTTCTTTAGGAATGACCCGGAACTGTACCTTTATAAGGACATGACCGTTCAAACATTTATCGATTATCTTTCCACTTGGAGCGGATATAGGGAATTCGAGACCAAGTATCCTCGTTATCAGTTACTAAACGAAACTAAGCAGAGGTAAAATATTCTACCCTATGCCTGATCAGTATCCGAAACCTACCCTGGGCTCCGGGGGGGAGGATGTTCTGGGGATAAAGAGCAAAAAACAAGTACGTTTTTTATGCAGACTGAATCCGCTAGACAGTTTACAGTTCTGAGACAGACGAAACTGTTTGCGTAACGCGTAGTCCGACTGGGGAGCGTACAGTATATAAAACTGGGTGACTATCTGACCATCGTCTTGTGGTATGGTGGAATCGTAGTTCTAGATTCGTCGTCAAAAATGGGAATTCTAATGTACTTCGTGCTTTGCCGATTTATTGTATGATCGTGATGGCTGGTTGTGAGGAGAGAGGGTCCATGTACGAAATTGACCATCCATCCATCCATCCATCGGTTATCTGACCTAGGCTATGAAGAATTTATTGAACTATATTGTTTTGGCCAAGCTTCTACTACTCCATTATGGTGTGCAAGTCCGCGTAAGACTTTTGAGTAATCGGAGGAGAGAAAGGGCCAAAACCATTTTCAATGCGAAGAATTCTTACCTTGGACTCGCATTTTCCATGAATCTCGCATCGATTCCACAATAGGTTTTAGAAGTCGTACAAAGTCAGAAAACGTTATAATAGGCTTGTGACTGTCATGAAAGTCATAGCTGTAGGCATGACTAAAAGTAGGCGCGAGACAACACACTAACTCCAAACTGAATGAACCATAAAGGTTATAGCTAAGTACTGTAGATTGGCTTGATGAACAGCTGGATAGCTAAATAATGGCAACGTATACCTGTCTAGCGGCCGCGGTGGTGCACCAGTTCGGCATTCGTCTCTCCGTATTGCTTGAGAGCGAGTGGCTGGACTCGTCCCGGGTTCGATCCCCGGTGATGGAGGTCGGTTTGCGAGCCACAAATCCTCGCTGACCTTGCACGGCAGGCCGTGGGTGACTCACCCGGTACCGCCGAGGTGCCCCGAGTGGGGAGACGATAGCCAAACGAGTAGACAGTCTCGGCTGTCGAACACCGACAGGGTTCAAAGCCCGCCCGCCATCGTCCGAGGAAGTCGGTGAGGACGCGATGAGGAGGGCAGACCAGTAATACTGACCCAGACGTATGAACTTGAAAAAGTTTGACCCCGGACGAACGCTGAGCAAACTTCTGGTGTCTGTGATTTGATCCCAGTGGATATAGAGTGATTGCAGGCATACTGTAGATGTCCCTCCAGATTAAACTTGGCCCCCCATGATCCGCTTTTTCGATCACCCCGATCTTCTGATTCTTTTCTGATCGCACTGGCGGTCTAGAATTCTAGCGGGCTGATCAAAATTTAGTATCCATACGAAGTCGCCCTTATACGGAGGGGGGGGCATATGCAGGCAAGTGCAGAAGGCCATTTGGGAACATCTTACTGGGAATCAACTGTATTTAATCCCGGCCTCAGCGGTGCAGCGGTTCGGCATTCGTCAACCAGTATTGCTTGGGAGCGAGTGGCTGGACTCGTCCTAGGTTCGATCCCCGGTGACGGGGGTCAGTTTGCGAGCCATCAACCCTTGCTGACCTTGCACGCCTGGCCATGAGGGACTCAGCCCGCAGTCGCACTACGAATCATTCTCAGTAACGATTCTGGAATCGTTCTCGAGAACTGTTCTCGAGAACTGATCTCGAGAACCATTCTCCCCTTGAAATCGCACCAGAATGAGAGCTGCTCTCTAGTCTTTTAAGTTAAATCGTATCTAGAACTGTTCTCAAATCTTTCCTTGGCAGAAAAGTCTGCACATTGGCGCTGATATTCAAAATATCCACTTAACTTACACATCAGACCTTTGAATCTGCCTCGGACTTATCTGATAACTCAATAAGCAAAGGACCAATTTTAATTAGGGAAGAAAATAGCAAAAGTCGGTCAGAATCACCAAACATAATTAATCCGTCTGAGCTGCTAAGAAATGCCTCTTCGCCTGTGCGCTAGCTGCAGTTGCAATCTCAGTGGCATGTTACGGTAGGAAACCCCTTCGCATGCAAATTATCTCTCGCATTAGCCGTGTTTCTTATCATGTCTTCTTCGTCTAGTATTCGGGGCTGCTCTTCCCATTTAGCAGTCAGCACGACCTCTCGTTATTGCAACCGCTCAATTTTTGCATTAAAAATAGGACCATAATCAGGAGGCGCGTACAAGACAGCTACGCTGTGTCAATGAACTTGCGTTAGCTGCAGAGAGTAGCTTTGTAGATGCTAAGCGCTAATTGTTCTAGGCTGTATTGAAAATAATAGCCTACCGTATTAAGCTTTTCGTGACATTTTGACTTTATTGAACTTTTTGACACGAATTATTGGATATGACAACTTTTCATAACAAAAGGTCCTGGTGGATATGGGTGGTCATTGTGAATACTTTAGGATTTAGGATCTTGCGAAGAACAAGGATATCTTGCGCGAAAACATCTTCTATGTTTGCTGGATTTCCAGACCTTCCCCTCAGGTGCAGACATACGAGTACCTACCTATGTGAGATTGTGATGACAATGGCAAAGAGGCTCCGCCATTTGAAAACTAAGCATCGAGAATCGAGCGAGAACTAATCTCCTGGTCGCACCAGAATGGAGAATCGTTCTTAGGTAAGAATTGATCTTGGAGTGGGGACCCGGACCCCCACTCCGACATCGATTCTAGAACGATTCTCGCGAGAAGAGATGCAAATCGCACTAGATTGAGAACGATTCTCGACCAGTAGCGCGACCGAGGGACAATTTATCGAGAACGGTTCTAGAACCATTCTCGGACCTAATGCGACTGCGGCCTCACCCAGTACTGTCGACGTGGTGCGAGAGATGGGGTCAAAACGAATAGCGGATGGGTTTAAAGCTAACCCGCCATCGGAAGTCGGTGTCCAGTCCAGGATGCCCTCACGTGGAGGTGCTCCTAGTAGAGACACTCTGCTGTGTATGCTGGTCCCCACACAGCCTTGCTTAGACAAAATTACTGTAGTTTATTGTCTTCGTTAGTCCCGCTGGATTTTCCAGGTCCCAGAAGCACTTGGTCCGAGAAGCCAACTGCAGCATGGCGCAATGTTTTGTGCCAGCATAGCAACACTAACACGCGCCCTTGCCCAGCATGCATTCCGGATTGACCCTAGTCGATGGCAAGATCGGGTCAACTAATAAGCCCCCTAGCCCGCGGGTAAAGAGCCAAAAAATCGACCCTCCCCTGGACCGACTAGGATGGGTAAAAACGTAGCAGACCCTCACCAGTTATGAGTTTTAAAAAAGAAGATGGGTCGAATTTCTTGGTTTTTCTGCAGGGAGTTACTGTAGCAAAAATTTTTTGAACCGTTTGCATCATTCCAGTTTTTTGGTGGAATCCACCCGTGCATTCCTAACTCTGTTTCGGATACTGGCCTTTTATTGATTGAATTTCTTGCTCCTTTTAATTTTTACCTTTCTCTTTAGAATTTTGTCGGCCTTACCAACTGATTCGAGCAGGGAGCCGGTAGTGACAGTCGCATTTCCTTGGTTTCTACTCATGTGCCGAAAAGCGTCCTAGGTTTAAGCTGTGGTCGTTATGCACTTGTGCCTATCATTAGAGCTGCCAGCGGACTCGGTGAATGGGCTGTGTTTTATGTTCTGATTTCTATGTTTTGAAGTCAGGTGATTATTTTAAGAAGATTAAATGATGAGTACTGTCGGAGGGAAGTTTTGTGCCAGAATATTGCTTTTCGAATATCTGCTTTTTCGGTTTCGCACAGACATGATGTCTGCATTGCTCGGGAACTGTCCGTATGGTTTGATGGGGCGCTTGCGTGCCAAATATGGCGCATATACCTGGTGCTGGGATACGCGGCTGATAGATGGATTGAATGTACAGGCTGGTTTCAGGCGTGAGTAAGAGTGGCCTTATGTGCGTTCAGGGAACTACCTATTGTGGGTTGATTTGAATCATTTGATTCCTTGTCGCTGGAATTGCTTTTTATGGAAATGAGGAGTATGGGATGACGTGGCTGTTCGGTTGTGATTTTGCCCTGTATATGGTACGTCTAGAATACTGAAGGCGACAGTGCGTCATTGAAGTACGATGGCGCTAGCGGCTCGTATTCTAGCGTGTGCTTGGGCTCGCTGTCGACTGTTGCTAGTTTGAACCGGTGCCATGAAGAACTGTAGGATAGCAAAATACTTCTGACTACCTTGCTCTTATCGTTAGCTGTGATCGCCTTTAACCGCGCTCCTTTGCCAGGAGAAAATGCAGATTTGATGCTTTCAGAAATGAGCGTTCCGGAAATCGATAAGGACAACGATGTGGAGCCGTATCAGTGGCAAATCGCAGGGCATCTGATATCGAAGACGGATGCAGATAAAAGATATGTGGGTAAGATGAGGATCGGCAGTGGCAGGGTGGTGGGATCGTGGAGAGGGCAGAGTGGTGGGATCGTGCAGAGGGCAGAGTGCCCATTTCCGATGCTGTGTGTGTGGGGCGCAGGAAATGTTGGGCGCAACCGCTCGTCTTGCACTTTTACTTGGCACCAGTTTACAATAGAGCAGAAAGTAGATAGATAGACACTAGCGAGCAAAGGAGTGAGTCAGAGGTAGGAGAAGGTCACATCAGTTTCGAGACGCAAAAACTGCAGAGGAGTCGAACTCGGAAGGATTACTGCATAAGGGAGTGCTTGGCTTGTGTGGAGATATCAATGGTCTTAGTTGCATGTGTGGTAGGTGTGTTTGGCCAGTGGAGAAGGTAGTGTATCTGGTTGCCTTGACTGGCCGCCTTATACACGGAGCAGTATGTGGTTGCCTTGACCGGCCGCCACATACAGCGTATCAGTTGCCTTCGTTGGCCGCTCGATACGCTCCTGCAGGCGAGCATGAAACCCGTCGGGTTGATGTCTCAGGCACCTACGACTAGGTGACCTGCCTGAAAAGTTTTTAAGTCCATCCGCTCCTCACGGCATCTCCTCCAATGTAGGGCCGCCTTTTACACATGGGGCCATACAGTACATGTTGTGGGTAATTGTTTCTTTGCGAACTGTGCTTGTATGTAGCTTCACTCACGCAAAGCATCTACATAAATGCAGAGGAGGTCGTCCTTTACAAGGCATATTGGTTGGAGTGGGTGTCAGTGCTATCTTGCTGGTTCGTGCCATCGCACCATTTCAGCGTATTCGAATGATACCCCTCACATTATCGAATACAGTAAAATACACATTTTTCATTCCAGGTCTTCTTCGTGATCGCAAGAGTCGTCACATTTTGAAACCGTGGCAGCAGCCACCACGCGGGGACTGCGAAGTACGAGCTTACGAACGGATCTGGAACGACGATGGGATTGGGGACGCTCAACTACGCTCGTTACGTCCGCTAGTGCCCAAATATTATGGGAAGAGAACTCTGGCCGTAAATGGTGTGGGTAAGTAGAATTGGGGTCAGCTGGAGGATTATGTGCGGGTAGGTTTTTCCTTCGTTACCGAGCCTGGCAGGCGCAGGAGAGAATGCCACCGAGGCAAGGGAGAGAATGCCGCCACAAAACAAGGCAAGTCTTGCGACTATGAGAGCCTGCGGCTAAAATATCAACCCGAGGGGTTGACCTTCCCCTGCCTAGCCATGCCTTTCATACCGCCAGGCATCGCCAGTACGCCAGGCCGGTTCTGTTTTAGATACCCTATATCTGGAACTAGAAGATGTGACTGCCAATATGCAAAAACCGTGCATAACGGACATCAAGATTGGTGCTCAAACTTGGGATCCGAATGCAGATTTGGAGAAAATCAAGACCGAGAGTACCAAGTACGCCCCTTTCGCTGAACGGCTATGCTTCAGATTTCTTGGCATGATGGTAAGAGTTGTACTTTTGGTATGACTATGTGGATTGGTGCATTTGTCTTTTTAGGTTTATCAGCCTCAACATGGCACTTACCTGGTTCGTGACAAGCAGTGGGGAAAGAAGGTGACTGACAACGACATCATTCCTGGTAAGTCGTGAATTTTCGGGGAAGGGACGAAAGAGCGATCTATTTCTGTCGAGTCAAAGTCTGGTGGGCTTGGGTGCCTCTTCTCACGCCCCTAATGAATTTCGTGGGCTGGAGTGGACTAACGCCTTTTTGAATTAAAAAGCGAGAACGGAATTCGGGGCCACGGTGGTGCAGCGGTTCAGCATTCGTCTCTCCGTATTGCTTTGGAGCGAGTGGCTGGACTCGTCCCAGGTTCGATCCCCGTTGATGGAGGTCGCTGGCCTTGCACGCCAGGCTGTGGATCACTCACCCGGCAGTGTCGTGGGTGCTCCGAGTGGAGAGACAGAAGCCAAACGAGTAGACAGTCTCGGCTGTCTAACACTGACAGGGTTAAAAGACCACCCGCCATCGTCCGAAAAAGTCGGTGTCCGGTCCAGATTCCCTCACGTGGAGATGCTCCTAGTGGAGACACGCAGAGGGACGCTGCTGAGTGTGCTGGTCGCAGCACAGCCCTGCTTATAAGGTTTGACTGCTGGCGCTATAGGCAAAAACGGGCTTCGGCCAACAAAACTTAAAGAACAAAAAGAACGAAATTTAATTGGGGAAAAGAGAGAAAGTTGGAATAATATCAGGGTCATTCGCTGTGAGCTGGAACTGGGTGACATATCGGAGGCATAGCGGAATGTCGTAAATACTTTCAAAGACAAGTATGCATAGTATGCTTTACCTGCAAGACATTACGACGTACTTGAGAGCGTGGGAATACGCACCAACATATCGTGTTTCCTAGGCGGGAGTCGACCCTTACATGCGTGAGAAGAGGCCTATGACTTCACTCACCACTGCGTACGGCGCGTTCAGCTCATACGACCCTTTAAAATTGTCAGCTGTTTCAGCTTTCACCGATTATTTCTCTGCCGCCGGGAAGCATGGTCTATCAGTCATTGATCATGTGCTTGAAAAGCTTCGATCAATCGAACGGTGGTTCTGTAAACCGACAGGCCACGCTTTCTATTCCAGTTCCATACTTATTGCTTATGATGCAGCGAGTGAAGGCCTGGTCGATCATCACTCGGGTATCGATGTGCGAATGATCGATTTCACTCACGTATTTGAACATGATGGTTGTGATATGAACTACTTAAACGGGGTCCGGAGTGTGATTCGTCATATTGAATTGTGCAAGACTTCAATGCACAGTACCTGACTTGCTTTATATGCTTGTATGCTTGGAGTGTAAAAGTGTGGCAGGCAAGATCGATCCTTATGACTGCGTGAAATGAGGAAGTGTGCTTGCACGCACGCGCTAGATACAAAACCTGTCAGCGGATGCCAGTGAGTCTGGCACTATCGGCATGGGGCCTCGTCCGTTTGATTTGATAACATCCAAAGTATTTAAGGATCTTGAACGTGCAAAAGAGCCAGAAATGCACTGGTCGAACGAGTACATATAATCATGATCGTGATAGAACAAATCATGTTTTGAAATACCAGAAAGAGGATGTCAAATATTAAAATTTGGAAAACTTCTTGCTAAAGTTTCTGCCAATAACAGTGGCAGGTCCGCCCCTCGCAGGCGATAAGGAACGCTTTTGCAAAGAGAATTTGTCTCATGTCGGAATTTTATATAAATTTGGAGATTGAAGACTAATTATAAGACCGCGTGTCTTATAGAATAGGTTTACCTTAACGCACCGAGCACGCACAGGCGCAACACTGATTAGTCAAGAGGCACCAACCCAACAAAGTGAGAGTGTACTGGCACAAAGCAAACAAATAACACAACAGACAAATGGAGACCAGTTCCACACACAGCAATCACCAGACAGGCCTAACATCGGAAGAGGTCACACTCATTTGCATAACTTGGTCATCATTCCCCCTTACATGATGTTGCTGCTGTGGTCTACTTGCCCTTTGTCGCTGACTTTTCGGCGCTGGAAGCAAATATTTCTTTGAGTTATACGAATACAGGAGCGAAATTCTTGATCCAAGACATATAGGTAGGGCAGTAATGTGCAGAGAGCGTGAGATGACTCCGCTACTTTCCTATCCAGCCACCACTTTCTCAGCGACACGCTCTTTGCCTTATTAGCTGCCAGTGAAGTCATTAGCAAGCAAGACATGACCGAAACAATTCGAGCACTAATCGCAAGGCATGACACAAATCGACATCCGATCATGGTTTCTTATCACTTCCTTTCTTTGACTTCCTCTTTTTGGGCTTGGCAACGCTGGCACGAATGTTCTTCATGATGGCATCCATGCGAGTGGTCAACATAGTCGACACTTCAGGCGGCGCCTCGGGGACGCCGGCCGACGCCTCGCCAGCCACATTGTCCATCTTCTCCAACTTAAACGAATCTGCGTTCAGTCGGCTCGATCCAGACTCGGCCTAGAAAAAATCATAGCGTCACGGAAAAGATACCCACAAGTTCTAATTTATGTAATTTACATCGATTGGACGTTCGTAGAGGACGTCGAGCGGCTTTCCCTCACTCTCCTTCAGGAGCTTCTCGCAGCTTGTCTGGTCGAAGACAGGTTCGGAGTTGATCGATAGCAGCCGATCACGAGCTTGCAATCCGGACCAAAAAGCCGAACCGTCTGGCGCAGCGGAAACGATCGTGACCCTGTCCTCGACGTAGCCCAGCACCAAACCCAGGTTCGGACGCCGTTTCGGATCCAGCCTACGAGAGAATCCGCGTAGCTCGCGAAGACAGAAAAACTAAATCAATACCTGGCGATGTGGTAAATGAAATTGGGCCGGCGCTTTTCTTCTCCTGGTGGTTTCAGGGAGAGCGGATCCAATGGCTTGGATCGACGACGCGCTACGAGCATTTTGACGATACCCTCGTTCGGACGTTTCACTTCTTGCGCCATTTCCAACTTGGTCTCGACTCGATGCCCGTTTATCGCCAGCACGTAGTCGCCTACATTCAAGCCCGCTTTCTCGGCTGGCGATCCCTCGGCCACTCGACAAATGTATGGCTGCTCACCACTCGCATGAGCTTTGACGAACAAGCCCAAAGCGTCGTTGTTGGGCTCCTTCTTTATTTCGAGTTCTTTCAATTCGAACTTCAAAGCATCGAGCGGATTGTCCGCACTAGCCGTCGTGTTGGACTTGGTGCTCATTTTTGTATCGCATACACCGACCACCCACACCCACAAACTCGAGCCGACCAATCAGTAGGAGGGACGACGAGAGCACTGACACGAGTTCGTGAATACGCCCCCAGGTACGTTCTGACACGTGGTATAACGTAATGTGATCCTTCTTTGACCCATCAGCTTGCTCAAACCTCGCAGACGCGCAATGTAACCGCCGATTTTTGTTTATTGATATCTCAGGAACAACTGCACAGACGAAAAAGTCTGTTATGACCGATGAAAGTTTAGACCAGCCGGTGAATTTTTGCACAGAGTGACAAGGAGTATGTAGGCTGGGATGGACAGTCCACTCGCTCAATGCAAAAATAGGCAGCAGACCAGACAAGAATCTGGTGCCTGTTACCTCTGAAAAAGAGTCTACCGCACTACTGACAGTGAAAATTTAAGCAGAATCCCACAGAGGATGAGCTTCGTCTTGAACGTCTTACGTCTTAAAAAAAATATTTTTGTGGTGCCTATAAGTGGCGAGCAGTCAAACCTTGTTCAGCTAGGCTGTGCGGGGACCTTACAGGGTCCTGCACGGGTATGAAAATCGTACCCTACCCGTACCCGCTGGACGACTTCCTTACCCGTACCCGGCGCACCTTACCCATACCCATACCCGTACCCGGTTTTTCGATGACTGTTCGAATGGAGTTCAAAAAACAGATAATTCATGAAAATAATTCCAGAAAACCAGAGTTTTCAACGAAACTCGATCAATTTCCAAAAAAGACTTTCTTGAAGCAGTAACCAGAGCCAAACGCTTTAGCGCTAAAAGCCTAAATAATGTCTATTTTTAGTAGTGTATTGGTTTTTTTGTTCCTCAGGAAATAGACATCTCAATCTAAACTTCAGTGCCTGAAGCTGACAACAATACAATCTAAAATCCTGAATGAAACTGCATTCATGTTGGAGAGAGTGATGAATTTGAACTTGATAAGGAGTACCTTTCAAAATGTTTAGCTAAAGGTATTTTTGGCAGTTATGGCTGACCTTTGACCCAAAGGTGACCAATGCATACAGTCTACCAAAATTGAGCTGCTGCCCTATGATAACTAGATTCCTGACACTGCTACCTACATAGCGTGCTTTACTTTTATGTAGTGTAGCTTGTATGCAGAGGTCATCAACATCTACTGCATCTACCACTATAAAGCAAGCTAGTTTGTGTGCAGGAGCCAGTTTCTCAATTAGATGAGACTTGTCTGATGGTGAGTCGCAGGACATGCATACAAGAAAGTCCTGAACTGAATAAAAGCAACACTGCTGTTATAATCGAAGCAACCGGGGTCGTGGCCTAGCGCAGGCGCGTACGCAGGATTTGGGGGTCGTGGGGTGCCAACAAAAAATTCGCATAAATATGCTAATTTAGTGCATCACGCAAAGTCCAGGAGACGGATGTGGCTAAATAGAAAATAGAGTCCAGTTTGGTATTTCAAAATGAGCGCCGAAGGCGCGATCCGAGGGCGCGAAGCGCCCGAGAGGGGGTGGGGTGCAGGGCGGGGGCCGGAGGCAAAATTTTTTAAAAATTAGCTTCTCCCAGACACAATTTTTCACGATTCTTTGAATAAATTTGCGAGAAATAACTTAGTTTAAGAAATCACTTTCTTTAACCCCGCCAAAAACTCAAGTCAAAAAGCTGAAGGCTTCTGCGTGGCTTCTGGCCTTCCAAAATTTGCGCACAATCTTTCTGATCGTACAGAAGCAATGAGTGCCATCTTTGTCAGCATACCGTACTCACCATATACAAGGAAAACCTTTAATGTTATCATCTTATACCGACGCCTTAACCACTCCAGGTCACTCCAGGTCGCATTGCGACCTGGAGTGGTTAAGGCGTCGGACATAAGATCCGATGGAAAGTGATTCCGCGGGGGCTCAAATCCCTCTCCCACTTCTCTGGTTTGGAAGGGGACCGTTGGCCGCAATGCTACCCGCTGTGCTCGCAACTGGGTTTATCTCCGCCCCACCGGAGGCGCAAAAATTTTGAATCTTGCACTGCGAAAACACAAAAATGTATGAAGTGGACATGTAACCAAATGCATGGCCGGGATTGCACGAAGTTTGTAAAGGTAGGTTTACCTTACTTTTCAGGGTCGTATGGGGCCCGAGCCCCCAAGCACCCCCCCCCTGCGTACGCGCCTGTAGCGGGTTAAGGCGTCTGCCTCTCACGCTGGGTGCGCACTTACAGGGGAGGGTTCGACTCCCGCCTCGGTACAAAATAATGGTCGTTTATTGTGTTCCTCAGCCCTCGAGTGCGCTGTATTGTGCTTGGCTATGGATAAAATATGGCATGACATGACATGACAACCGCTGACCTAAGAGTGAAAGTGACTAGGATGCAAAGGGTCAGGGTTGCTGCACTGGTGCATATCTGTCATATACAAGTATGGACTCCTTGCGCCACACCCTAATTTTTCTCGGCCCCTCTTAGAAGCTCAGAAACACTCGGTCATCTTTTCTTCTATCTTGTTTCAAGTTTTCTAACTGATGATGCTCTATGTATACTGCAGTTTTATCTCCCAGAAATATCCACTTACATCCACCTTTTATAGCGTCATTTTATCCTTATTTTTTGAAATATTTTTGACGCTGCTTTGATAGGAGCTTGGGCAGATAATCAACAAGTCAGTCAGTCGTGTCCCACCACAAGAGGTCATGAAGTCCTTCACGGATTGCGCCATAGCGACAAAAAACCAGGTCCTTTTTTTGCAGTGACCAACCATTTTAAAATCTCAAAAACGCTTTAATATCTTTTTATCGATATATTGGCTGTCAAAATATATAATGTTTTCATATAAGTCGTTTTCTTTGATAATACACGCTCTTCACGTGCCACGTGTATCCCTAAGAAAACAGATAGTTGATAAGGACTATGGATATTAGTTCGATATCGATATTTTTTGATATTGATATGTCAAATGATATTGATATCGATTAGACATAGATATGGATATCTAATATCAAAAGTACTATCTGTTTTCTTTAGGAATGTACACGCGGCCTATGCAGTAACGTGTAGGGCGTGTATATTCTCAAAGAAAACAGGCTATACTGGTAGTAAAAACTAGCCTCAAAATGGCAGACATCAGAACTGTTTCGCTAAAAACAGTCACACAATGCATAAGGATCCAAATTTGCAGCGCTGTCATAAATATGAATAAAAAAATTTGACAAAAGCGAATACCCGTACCCATACCCGTAACCGGCGACCCGTACCCAAACCCATACCCCTCTTCGTCGCCTCTTACCCAAACCCGTACCCATACCCGCCGGGTAAGGGTGGGTACGGGTATGGGTACCCATGCAGGACTCTGGACCTTGAACGCTGCGGGGACGTTGTATCCCCTATGAACTCTTTGCCAGGTGCACTATCGTGAACCCACTCTGCAGAGTGGGTTTGAGAAGAGCCCATTACAAAAACGGCTTTTATGCACGTAAAAACCACGGTCGAAAACCTTGGAATCTGCGCATATGCGTAACTCAAAAAGTCATAAAATGCCACCTAACACCTTTTAGCACGGGGGGTCCTCAAGTAAGGACACCATGGTGTTATACTGTATGTTGTAGTTTGAGAGTGCGACAGCTTTTCTTCGCTCTCGTACCGGCGGGTTCGGGCTGATCTACAAGCTAGCGGTCCAAGGTCTTCAATAGCCCAAGCCTGGTAGGAAGGCTGATTCCTGCAGAGTATCGATCACCAGGACCCCGATTCCTCAACAAACCCCTCAGGCGTGTTTTTCGCGCCTCCCAAGGGTGCCTGAAACTGCTCTGTGCAATTATACACTAGCCTGGCTGCTGGTCGAATGCACCCGGTCCTAAGATGCTACGCTGGCTAACAGTTTCTCTGTCGATGCGCAGCAAAGACTCAGTCAACACCAGAGGACAAAATCAAATACTAGCCCTGGAGTCAACTCCTAGACTCTTCCAGTACGAACCAAAGGAAACGTCGACCGCAAAGGCCCTTTGAGCGTATGCTAACTAATCGAAGTCCCTGGCTTGCCCCACAGTTCTCCCAGTGGGGTGGACAAATACGAAGGGTGGCTCCCAACAAATTCAGAAAAAAAGAGCCGAATTCGATGAAAACAAACAAGGAGGTGATCTGATCTCTCCTGGCAGCATGTTCTTATGCCGCCCTGGCTCCTCCTGCCGAGCCAGCTACCCTAACCAGACCCCTGAGACTTCCAGGCGCCCCCCAAGCGGCAATTGTCGCAACAAGGGAAGAGATCCCTTGTACGTAGGAATCTTTGGAAAGAACAACATCTTTTCTGCTAGTCACGTTATGGGTTCGATGGTAAGTTTGCACGCGGTTGAGGCTCTTTCAGCCAATGATCTTGTAGACCAGCCATCCTAAGTCACTTGCCTCTCACTCTGTGCAAAGGCTGGTCTAGTCGTTTTTAATATGTCATAATGGACTTTCTGGAAATAGTCAAGTGGTTGATCATGAGATAGGCTGGGACTTTTTTCACGATTTGCAGCTGAAAAGACCGCCCTGCATCTAAGCGCATGCAGGAAGTCCTGACGAAGGTCATTGCACCATAATACATACTGTATGTAGTTCTATGGCTGGGATGGTCCGTGAATGTGGGCCCCTGTGAGCATGCCGATGAGAATAATGGTCTTCATGTTTCGACTGGCTAGCGGCCAGTGACCCGCCGAAGTGATGTCATCCCCACCTGCAGCTACATGGGCCCTTGAACGAGCCCAGAAGACACGGTGCACGGAGGCAGACACAAGCGAATATGATCTGTATTGCTGTGTACGGATAATTGAGATTCGGTGGAAGAATAATACACGATGCAAAGAGAGTAGAGAGAAAACGGGACCTCAAATATTGTAATTGAGATCTCGCACGCATGTGCGCATGCTATCGGACAAAAGTAAAATTTATCATGCTCATGCAACAGTGAAAAATGGTAGCTGCTTCCTGTCTCATATAAGAGGGGGAAAACAGCTAGCATTTTTTTAGTTGAGCAAACTAGCAGTAAGATAAAAACAAAAATGGACTAAGAAATCGTATTTTTTCAGATAACATGTTTCTTCTGAATTGATAGTCTCATTTTGAAAGGAGGAACCGAAACGGTCCCAGCAAACCGGACTAGAATTCACTGGGGACCAATTTCTCGTTGAAGCAGTCCGGTTTTCATTTTTCTCTTCCGACTCGGCTCGTCCGGCTTTCTCTATTGATCACTCACTGCCTCAGTCCTCATGCCAGAACCTCGCACTAGGTTGTTCGCCTATGGTCATGGTTGCCATCGTCGTTTGCTGGCCTCGCTTATTCGACTCGTAAAGGAGAAACTAAACCCGCTTCGAGTTCGATCGATGCCATGTCTCGTCGAGCTTCCTACACCTCGTCCCACACGCTCGACTCCTAATAGGGACATAAAGCGCATGATATGTGGCCTATGTTTGGCCGATATCTTTACCCACTCCCATTAGCTCCCCTCGATCCATTGACAATTTTTCGAATTTACTCGCTTTCATAAGCGGGTTTGGAAATTATGATCTAATCACGACCTCGCTTTTTCTAGGTCTGGCTTGTAGACCATAGGGTTTAGCCTATCCTCGAATGCAAGCAGTCCGCCCATTTTAGATATGCATTCGCGTGTGCTGCCATTAATGGAGCATGAATGGAGGATTTTCTCTTTTCAACATTGCCTTTTCTCATTTTGGGGTGGTTCAAAGCCTGGTTGGTTGGTTTCATCCTCCTCTCTTTCTCTGCTCTCATCGTCAGTACCTTCAGTCCAGGCTCGGACAAATGAAAATCAACAACCGGCTGCCGTGTCGTTTGGTTGGTTTCCAGTTCTGTCAACGCGTTTCACGTTCCTCTGCAAACTGTCAGATCGCTATTAGGCGGCGCCGTTGAGGCGTCCTTATTTGGTAGTCGGTATAGGGTTCTTATTCGATGCATCTACGGCCATAGATAAATTGAAAAAGGTGATATGTATACTTGTCCGTGTGTGGCTCCACTTGTTTCGAAAATTGTGTATTTTGCTGGATAATAGATGTTTATCGATCCATGTGCTTATATCCTTGTTGTTACTCCAAGCAGTTTCCTCCTACCGTTTCTTCTGTTTTTTCTTCTCGGATCAGTTCATTTTAGGAAAGTGGTATTTGGGGAAGGGTCTACCTACCTACTCATTTCCCATCCATGAGTTTTTTCGGGATTTTATGGAGTGCGTGGTTCGTTGTAGGGCAGCCTGATGCGGATTGTTATTGTATTATGCACGTTCAGCAAGGTCTCATTGCCCGTCACCTGGTCGCCGAAACGTTGACATGGAAAATGTTAGTTTCTTAAATTGCTGTACACCATTTCACGATCGTCTTGCTGATAGGATTATGTTGGCCTGCTGCAGGATACATTGTTGTTGAGTAAAGCAAAAGCTTAGTCAAAATTTTTCCATTCGCAACAGCGGTGCTGTTCAAAAGTCGTCTTCGGCGATTGGACGTCGTTATGACGAGAAGCGGCCATAACCAACAAGCCGCTTCCACATCCAGTGCCGTCGACGTCCCTGCTCCTTTGCCTTCGTCTTTGGCGTTCGTCATCCACATTCAACCACCTCCTCATATTTTCCAGCCGGATTTCAAAGGTGCGTTGACTCTTTTTTGTCAAAATTGTAATGTAAACAGTGAAAAATGGTAGCTGCTTCCTGTCTCATATTAGCGTGGGGAAACAGCTACCATGTTCTCTGCTACAAGTACTGTACAAGCAGAATGTATACAACACATTTTCAGGGGTGTCCTATCTCAAACTCTGTAAATCCTCAGTGCATACTAGTCAATTTTCGGCATTCGCATTGGAGGTTTTCGAACTAGCTGGCACTTTCACCAGCTTTTATCTGCTGGCTAAACTTTTCTGTTTTGAAAGGCATTCACTCGAGTACATAGACTCGGAATCAGGAGGTACTAAACACACACCCACTTACACACGTCACGTGAGTGAGCCACTTTCCATAAAGTCACGTCACTGTGCATATCCTCAGCCTTTGGCCCTACAGGCAGAATCCACAGGACCAGGACGGCCATTCTATTCTAGGCCTAATGAGAATGCCATATTTGCATAACGACATCTTTGCACTAGTGTAAACGAAGGGCCCCCACGAGTATTTGATGAATGGATCTTGTTCAGAATGATTGAGTGAATGCTGCGTACACAGTAGCGGATCATAATGAAAAGGACCCCCTTGTCTCGCATAAAAACGACATCTAAATTTGACGTGTCAGATAATAAATGGCCAATTTTACGAAGATGAAGCAGTCGTCATTTTGCCTTCGCCTATTTGGGCCCTATCTGAATTAGGATCGTTGATTTGGATTTGCCTCAATATTGTGTGCATGACAAAATGCCTAGTTTCTGTTTTTTAAGCTCATAGGCGAAAAAATAACGTCGATACAAGAAGAGAGACCCCGAAGGTCTCGTCGCCCTCGGCGTCCACATCCTCGCAACCAGCGGCCTCATCGACAGACGCTATTGTACGTGCACATCCATCGCCATCTAAAATTTCTGCATCCCCTAAACGAGGCACGGCATTAGCGCCTTTTGAGAAACGACAGACGAATCCAATTTACAGAACGCCACCGACTAAAGAACCAAGGCCAAAATCTTTCTACGAATTGGCCGACCAACAATTCACTCGCGATTGGTATCATAGACCACGTAGCGTCACGCCGACCAATCCTCCCTTCGAGGCACACGCGCCCGCGAGGACGCAAATTCGCCACGAACATACCGGCTTTGCACAAGGAGCCATTTCTTCGCCAGTTGCCATTTCGTCACCCAGTCAACGTAGAATTCCAAATCGATCCGCACCTACTCATTTGCCCTTATTCGCACCCTCGGCCGACACCGGTGCGCCATCGTCTCTAAAGCCAGTAAACGATTCGTCCGAACCTAGCTCACAGCTCATTACCACTCGGCCCACTGAGCGTGGACAAGCTGAAGAAGCCGAATTACCAACAAGCATGGTCGGAGTCGGAAAGGAGTCGAGCGACCAACAAGTAAGTTAACTCTTTTGCCTAACTCACTCACCATAAACTCGATAAACGGTTTTCTGGAGAAGTGTTGTTGGATAAGTGCTCGAGATAGAAGTGTCTTCAATGCTGCATCTGCTCCCTAAGTGTAGCTAATCGACATTCCCCCATTTCTCCATGATGGTGGAAGGAACTCGAGTAGTCCAGGCAGTACTTGTGGTCAAACTGGGCGAGTAGCCGCTGGGATTAGCTGTGCGTCAGTTCGAAACCCTTTTTCTCAAGATTTCTCCTGCTTATGATTCAGCAAATCAATACATCTGTGGGATGTCGTTATTGAGCACACGGTTGAATAGGGAGCAGTTATTAGCAATTCTTTTTTGCGCATTAGGATGAGAGGGCGGGGCGTAATTTCTCTCATTCGACGACCTCAAACGCATCCGTCGGTGGCTCGTATCTTGTGAACACGTGCACCTATTGTACGTACGCTGTCGGTGATTCATAATACGAGTCCCGTTGGTCGAGGCCTGCCTTCGAATTTATGTCCTTTTTTGCCCATTTTCCTTGCCCTGACGGCGGTGATATGTATTAGACGCGCGCCCTGAGGAGCGTCAATATTTGAGTGTACGCTTAGAACGAGAGGCGGCCGATCCAATCCCAACGTCAGCATTTCTGGTTTTTTTCAACGAATTTATTCTACTTGGTTGAAGGATACGGTCAGTGCGGTCGTGTTGAACGAGAAAAATTAACTCGGTGAATCACGACATTATTTGATGAATTAGATTGGCCATTTTTCGCACTCGAAGAAAGAAGGGAATCAGAGAGTGACTCGAATCTGAGGCATCCAGTTCGACCGCCTTTCTCGAGTAGACTGCTGCCAGTCATTTCTCGAGAACAGTTGTGAGACAGGCCTTGGGTTGCGAGGACAGTGTTGACAGACAGTTTCCGTCTCAATTGTCCAAACTGATTCCCTACTTGGGAGGATTTGCATTCAGTAGCAGAAGGGCCAAGGCCATCATCCAAAAGATGCGCCAACAACAACAAGTAATGTTGAATAGACTTTATATTTTTCGAAGGGAAAATTTAGAGATTTTCAGATTTTAAAAAGGGGGCGTCTCGGAAACGCTGCTGTACTGTTTGAATAGAAACGGTTAAAAAAGTTGTGTGTCCTAGTAGTGCGACCTCGCGCGCATGACAAATTCTTGTTGAGTATGTATGACGTGCGATGATCGAATAGCGAGTGTTGACCTGTTTCCTCAACAATTTATGAAAGTAACTTTTCGATTTGTTCGTTCTCGTTGGGAGTGGGACGTCGGGAGTACGACACTGGGCCAACATTCGAGAATGTTTGCCAGTGAAAAGCCTTTTGACCTTTTCTCTGTGCCAGTCTGGAAAAACCTTTCGATCCATATTGAGATTGGTTCGCGTGGATGGAGTGGTCTCGCGTCCTTGGATAGGGCTCGTCCACACGCAGTGCCCCCCGCTCGCCCTCATCGGCCTTTGGTCTGGGAAGATGAGGAGGTTGGATTCGAGTGGATGAACGCATGGCCGAACGCAGCGACCAGTCTCCACTATTCTTTGCCATTGTACGATTTACCTATAGTGTCAGCGGGCGACCACCGTCGGCGACCAATTTGGCGCTTATAGTATTGACGGAAAGAGAGGTCCCCTTGGTTCGAGGCTGGCAAACACGACCAAGGCGAGCGAAGACGGATCGTTTTATATTCGTTGCATGGTTAGCTGCTGTGGTCGTGGCAGACGAGGAGGCTCGAGACGTGTTTACGACAGCCAGTGCTTACGTGCGTGCTTGCATGCGAAGGTCGATTCGGTCGATTTGGGGTAGCACGAGGACACTTCCCAAAAACGAACTCTGCTCGAATTACCCGTTGATTCCGTAGAAAATGTCTGACGAAGCCGTGAATGGGTTTGGAAAGTCGGGCAAGAAACTGCCAATCCATATTAAGGTTCTTGAATCTTGGTTCTTGTGTTTTGGCTGTTGGAGTGCCCCTGGGGAATTTGGACTGAGAAAGTCGGATTGTGTGAGAACTCCCTCGAGTCAGATCCGGCATCGGGACTGAGGACAGAAATAAGCTGTTCTGACTAGCCAATTTGAAACTGGCGTGGCTACTTGTACACGGATCGATCAGGTAGTCTGGATTGCATGTCATGCTATACTCTTATATTGTCTCCGAGACAACTCGAAGCAATCTCGCTCGGTTTGCCATGCCAAAAGATTTATACTGTAATATTTTCAAGCATCTTTCTTCCTCTCCCAGATTTTTCAAGGCTAACAAATACCTGATATGGCTCGTTTGCATTTCAGTCAGCCGGCAGCCGAATATTGATCAAAGGGGGCCAAGTAGTCAATGACGATGCTATACTTTTGGCCGATGTGTTTGTTGAAGATGGCATAATTAAGTAAGCTTAGCTTGAGTGCATTACATTTGCCTCTTCATCTTGTCTATTCTTGCAAGAAGGACGTCTGCTATATTGATTTTCCTTTTGCAGACAAGTGGGCCCGAATTTGGCCGTGCCTGGTGGTGCTCGTGTTATTGATGTGAAAGGAAAATATGTCTTCCCAGGTTTGTGTGACTTTATGCCATCGGTTCGTGCATATCAACAGTGGCTGTCATTGCAGGGGGCATTGACACCAACACGCATTTCCAATTACCATTCATGGGCACCACTGCCATCGATGATTACTACTCTGGCACCAAGGCCGCATTGGCTGGTGGCACTACCATGATCAGTACGTGCACCTTGCGTAGTAGTAGTCGGAGGAGACTGACTGAACTTGCCTTCTAGTTGGCAGTGTCCTCCCGCAGCGAGGCGAATCGTTGGTGTCGGCTTATGAGAAATGGCGTGGTTGGGCCGACTCAAAGACCTGTTGCGATTACGGATTAGCGGTAGGAGTGACTTATTGGGGAGAGAAAGTGGGAGACGAGATGGTGCAATTGGCGTCAAAGGGTACGATATGTTGACCATGAAATGAGCCCTTTCTGAGCGTGGCCTTTCCAGGAGTCAATGCATTCAATTTCGACATGGCTTACAAGGACGTATCTATGCTGAAAGACGAAGAACTGTATCGTGGCTTTCAACATTGCAAACGTATCGGTGCTCTTGCGCGTGTACACGCGGAGAATGGTGATCTGGTGGCCATGGTAAGCTAGATTTTTTTGGGTATGGCGTTTGTGCATGGTCGTGTCTTGCGTTCCAGAAACAAAGAGAAGTGCTGTCGGCTGGCGTGACAGGGCCAGAAGGACATCTGCAAGCGCATTCGGAAGAGGTAAGTGACGAGTATAGGTACAGTGACTTTGAGAAGCTCGGATGGTTAAACAATTTCCAATTTCAAGTCACCTGTTACACAAGACTGCCACTAATCAGGAAATGTTAAATTCCTTCATATTTTAGGCCGAAATCGAAGCGACCAACCGGGCATGCGTGATCGCCCGTCAGGCCAACTGTCCACTCTACATTTTGAATGTCATGAGTAAAGGTGCAGCGGATGCGATTGGGGATGCTAAACGCAAAGGTACACTACAGTACTGCTTTGTTCTGAGAATATAGATATATCCTCTGGGCTTGTTTTCCAGGAAGTGTTGTATTCGGAGAATCGATCGCAGCTGGCCTGGTTACTGATGGCGGCCATTACTTTGACAAAAGTTGGCGCCATGCCGCCGCCTACGTAACATCGCCACCACTTCGTATTGACTCGACCACACCCAAGTATTTGATGCAATTACTGTCAGGCGGTGACCTGCACATCTCGGCCAGTGCTCATCGCGCCTATAATTCTAACCAAAAAGCTGCGGGCAAGGATGACTTCTCAAAAATACCGCCCGGAGTGAACGGAGTCGAGGAGCGGATGATGGCGTTGTGGGAGAAGGGAGTGGTAAGTGACAACCTACTAAGGACATCGACTGTGGTCAATGGCGAATGATATTTTATAGAACACTGGCAGAATTGACATCATGCGCTTCGTGGCAGTGACCAGCTCGAATGCTGCAAAGACATTCAATATTTATCCCAAGAAGGTAATGCCTATTCTACAACCGACTCCGTGGTTTCATTCTGGACAAATTTTAGGGCCGTATCGCCGAAGGCTCAGACGCTGACATCGTTATCTGGGATCCAGAAAGTTCGAAGACACTGTCGGTCAGCTCCCACAGCTCTCTATCGGACCATAATATTTTCGAGGGCCTAACATGTCACGGTGTCCCCTACATCACTATTGCGGGCGGAAAGGTGGTCTATGAAGATGGACAGGTAAACATTGTTTAGAGCGTATCGGGTGGCCACGCTTTCACAACCAAGACCCTGAATAGACACGTTTTTGTTGGTTTACGCTTCATATTTCATGTGTTTATGTTTCAGCTGCATGTGGCACAAGGCGCTGGCAAATACATCCCATTGCCACCCAATTCACCTTCTGTCTTCTCAGCGATCGCCATAAGGGAACGGGCTATGCGGCCAGTAAAAGTGGATCGCGATGCTGCTAGTGCTAACGCTTCGATCGAGGGAACTAATGGGTCCAGCAATAACGTACCCGCCAAAGTGGCATCACCATCGCCCCAATTGCAACGCCGTTCCGAAGTGTTTGTGGAGCCACTGATGCCAGCTACGTCGAGGAAGGACGATGAGTTCCATAATCGACCAATGACCAAGGCTGGATCGAGAAATATGCAGGACTCTACATTTGCACTAAGTGGTAGTGTGCTAGGTTTGTACTGACCTGGACTAACTTGACGTGTTCAAGCTTTCCTCGTTGCAGGTGCTCAAATCGATGACGATCAAGCTGCGAAACGATCCACTCGCGTATCGAAGCCTCCTGGAGGTGAGTCCCGTGGTCTTTGGTAACTGGGAAAGGCAATTTGGGACAAGCTGTCCAACGACACGGTCAGCAGAAGAGACCACTCTTTCTTTTATGGTGATTGGTATTAGTGTTGTTCTATTAGGTTATTCTATGCTCCATTCAGTCTTCAGTTTTTTAATGCAGGTTTCGCTTTTTTTGGTCACGCTTGGCCTACTTTTTGCATGTCCTTTTTGGGTAATGGTCGAGTGAGATGGAGATTGACCTTGTCATCTCTTTTCGTTGTGGTGTTCGCAGTATGCACTTGTGCTATGGCCATGTAATATACAGTATAAAAAGTTTGCAAAAGTGCGCCCGTCCAAACACTGTGTCACTGGGCTCGCGGCCTGCGCGCGCGCGCGCGCTCATAAGCGTTTGAGGATGTTAAAACATGGACATGAATTTAGGAATTCAAGCAGATTTAACGCAAGTCAAGTCCATCGGATCTAATTTGTGGGCGGGTGCAGCAGGATGCAACCATTATGTCCAGGACGGGCCTAATGAAGGCTACCATGGCGTTATATCGTCGTCATGCGCTGAAGAAGAATATAGCTATAGGAGAGGCGGACAGTTTTATAGTGTTTATTGAATGCATGGCATTCTGTTGTCTGCTGTACTGATATTTGCTAAGAAGAGACTGTGGCGAACGAAACTGAGGCGAGTGAAATTCCAACTGCTGCAGGCTGGTCACCTTGAGCGCATGTCGCTCAGCATGAAAGCATGGAGTCTGGGTAGTCATGAGCCGCTTTGAAATTTTAAGCCAGTGAGCAAAGCTATTTGGACGTGGGGCCATGGTGGCGCATGCACTGTAGATCTTGGCATACTTTGAGGTTCAAGGTCTGTCTACCTTGCTTTTTCAAATGGCTCAATTTAATGTGATCCTACTGATCAACGATATTCGACCCATGCGGCATTTTTCGAGACTGAAAGACTTGACATTGTCGTTTTAGGTCACGCCTGACTGATATTATTAGGGGCAACGAATCGAGAAATTTGTGTCCGTTTTCTTTTGCACAGACGAGTGTAGTGGTGTGGATTACGTACAGTAAAGCGCAATACAGCCAGTGACTTGTCCAGTACTGTTTACAGAGACAATAAGGCGAGTCCCTTATCAGTGGTTTTATTGGTCTATACGTACGCATGGGGAAGGCCTATTTCTGTTTGACTACACTCACTTTATGAGCCTGCTGTTATCAAAGTAGAGCCGTCCCTGGTTGACGGCAGCGCCAAATAGTCCAGTTTTTAAAAACTGCTGTATGCAGGCAGGTAAATTCTAAGCGCAGACAAAACTGCTTGTCAGCTAGTTGGAGGCATCAAGACTTCTCTGCATTTCTGAAAACCTTAACGAAGACCGAACTGAATTAAACGATGGCGAATGATAAGGAGGATATAAGTGTGACTACGTTTCGCGAGTACCTAAGGATCAATACTATGCACCCTGATCCCGACTATGGTGAGACTATACATAGAGCTTTCTATTTTCCTTTGACCTTTAACAATCTCAATTGTCCCCTAATTTTAGAACCAGCAGTCGAATTTCTATGCAAGTTAGCGAAAGAAGTTGGCTTGGATTGCAAAGTGGTTCGAGTGCTGCCCAATCGACCGATAGTCATTATGACATGGCTTGGAAAGCACCCGTCGGCCAAGTCGATATTGCTCAACTCGCACATGGACGTGGTACCTGTCTTCCCAGTACGTGTCGTGTTTATTTTTGTACAGCTTGTTCCATAGCCATTGCCAGGATTTAGGAACACTGGACCTACGATCCGTTCAGTGGGCATAAGGACGAGAAAGGGGACATCTACGGACGCGGTGCGCAAGACATGAAATGTGTGGGGATCCAGTAAGGAACTATGTTTTCAATGTGTGGGTATATAACCAAGAGTAGTATCGTTTAGATACGTGGAGGCGATCAGGCGTTTAAAAAAGAATGGAAAACACTTTCAAAGAACTATCCATATATCGTTTGTGCCAGGTAGATTTTAAATCAAATAAAGACTGACAAACCAGCAACAAAATTGAGCATGGAGCATATTTTCTTGCAGAGGAAGAAGTTGGCGCTCATACTGGAATGATGCTGTTTGTGAAAACTGAAGAATTCAAAAAGCTTAATTTGGCTTTCGGACTAGATGAAGGTAAGCAAAATAAGAAGTCAAGTCACAGGTTCGTCTACAACACATGCGACTCAGTTGGCTTTAATCAATTGTTTCAGGCGTGGCCAGTGAAACGGAAGTGTACAACGTGTACTATGCAGAGAGAGTAAAATGGTGGTTGGAGGCCAAATGCACTGGGAATCCGGGTCATGGATCGAAGTTTATTGAAAACACCGCTGCAGAAAAGGCGGTAAGTTGATGGTCGACTGTGCAATGCAACTATAAAACGCTGTTAGTTTTTCTCATCGTCAGATGCAGGCTTCCTCGTACATTGTTTTCTCGACTCAGATCCCACAAAGAGCTTACCTATTGCATGAAATTGCATGAAATTTTTGTGTCTCTCAGGTCGAGTCTTCAATGTTTGAACACCGCCTCCGTCTCTTAACTTAGCTGTGTTAACTATTACTTCGCGATCACAATTTTAATTTTCAAAACCAACCTGAAAAATGTTCTTTGCAGCAAAAAATCATCAATAAGTTCCTGGCCTATCGTGAAGAACAAAAGCTGTTGTTGGAAAGCAATCCGACTCTTGGCTTGGGCGATGTGGTTACTGTCAATCTGACTTTATTGAACGGCGGAGTCCAGGTCAATGTGGTTCCCGCAGAAATCACTTTGGGTAACTAGCTTATACGTCGTACGATTAGTTTTATTTCTTGAGTCACTGCAGTGGCATTCAGGGTTCGACATCCGCGTGCCTCCAACAGTGGACTACGAGGTTCGTAAATGAATATACTGTATATGACCATTAAGCATGCCATATGTAAAGTTTCTTCAGAAACTAACGAAAGAATTTGAATCATGGATAATCGAAGCAGGAGGAACGCCAACATGGTCTGATGTAAGTGGGCATGCCAAAAGAGATCTGATCATATATGCATGATGTTCATGCCATTGCGCCATTTAGTATTTTGTGATCAAAGCCATGACAGCGACTGACGACAGTAACCCCTGGTGGACGGCCTTTTCCGGTGTCTTGAAAGACTTGTAAGTACCCTATAACGCTAGCATTCATGGGGGTTAATGGCGTTATGGCTAGCATTCATGTGGGTTCAAGATCTCCGCCCCCCCCCCCAGCAGGCCTCAGACCAGCCAGTTCAATGTTTCAGTCGTCTCTACAGTTGGCCTACGGCAGAACGTGCTGCTTGGAGTTCATGCTAAGATTATTTGTTCGATCAAGCTTTTCGGTCTCTGTTATTCCCGCCTGGCTGTGCTGGCTATACCAGTAAACCATTAGTCATGTTCTCAACACCCGTTTCCACTATTGCTTTAGGGGGCTAAAATATAAAACGCAGATTTTCATCGGCGCTACGGATGCACGATTTTTGAGAGACGTAAGTGACAATGCCACGCTCTTGTATGAAATGTCCTATATTGTCCTTCCTTCCTTTTCCAGCTCGGTTACCCAGCCTTAGGATTTAGCCCGATGGCCAATACCCCCGTTCTCCTTCACGATCATGATGAGCGATTGAATGAAAGCACGTTCTTGAATGGAGTGTCCATTTATGAGCACTTAATTGCAAAGCTAGCTGATTTGAGCGCTCCAAATTAGAACTTCAGTAGGAGCATTATGCGGCATGTTGGAAACATGTTAGTGAGCATCCATCATCAATGAGTAAAATTGATTGGTCTGATTGAATTGATATAATAATGCATAGACATGACCGCCTAAAATACTAGACTCACGGCAACAAGAACATATCACGTACTCAGTGTTATTTCTGCTTTATCGCAACAATATACAATATACGATATCTTCTGATCAAGACCGTTGCTGTCATTCCTCTCCACACTCACACATCACATCACACGTCATCGTAGTCAAGCATCGAGAGACTCAGAAATTTCAATACATATCGTTACTGTTCCGTACAAAACCTACGCTCTACTCTATCTAAATTTCATACTCTCGTTTCATCACTTGCTCATCACTAACTCTGTTCGGTGTCCCGGCCCTTCAAACCATCTTTCCCGCAAAACACCAACGGCTTGACGTTGTTGAAAGCCATGGCATGTCCGCCATTGATCAGCATGTCGGCCAAGTAAACGTCCACTTTCGGGTCCGTCGTATCGCACACTATCAACGCCAATTTATCGCCCTGAAATCGAGGGTCTTAGAGAAATCAAAGACAACCCTTCTGGCGCACTTACACTCGTTCCTACCATCTCGGCTACTAGCGGCCACTTTTCGAAGAACGATTGCACCAATTGAACCGATTCGGCCGGCCAGTTGTCTCCTTTGAGAGGGCGGACGTAGGCGAGGGCAGCTTCGATGGCCTGCTTCTGAAATACGAAATATTCAGCCCGCAGCAAACGCACGTCATCCAGTTTCACCGAGCTGATCGTCCCGAAGTCCACGTCCATAATCTAGAATGGGAAAGAGCTGATTCATCCAGCTGAGCACAGGATGACTCTGACTGCTCACCTCGACCAAGCAATGCGGGGCCAGCGTGAAATCGATAACTTCGGCGCGACGCCAATGCGACGAGGCCCGATTCTTCGACCAGAACTTGGCGGCCACGCACAGACTTCGCTGCAAATCGTCCTCGACCATTTTGTACTCGTCGCCCGCCTCGCTGTTGTAAAACGCGCTGTAAACAGAACGATGAAAAACGGAAGGAGAGACCAGAAGCGGGCTTACTCCATACTCCTCCAGCACTCCTCCATGCGCGGTATGGTCTCGCACAACTGGAAGTAGAAGTGCTCGGGGTCGTCGACGTGCGTTGCCCGAATCTGAGAAAAAAGTCAAGTCAGATTCCTCAAAGATCTCCATACAGGCACGCTTACCGGAAAGTACGTCTTGCAGTTAACGTTGATGAAGAAGCCCTGCTCTTCGAATCGGACGCCGGGTCGCACCGCATCTTCGGGAATGGCGGATGGGCTCGACGAATTCTCTGCGCTCGCGCTGGCCGTCGGCATCTCGCCTCGTTTTTTCATCTTTTCGGCCAAGAACTTGCTGATTTCTAAAGATTCAAACGGTTGAGACCACACCGAAATCGCAGAGAAAGCAAGCGTACCTTCCAACAAAACTCCCCGCAAGGTGTCGTGGTCCAAGCACAACTCGATCATCGCCATCCACACGCCAAATTCGAGGTCGCTGTGGGCGTTCACGCACATCTCGCCGCTCGGGCACTTCTTGCCCCCGTCACTCGTGTACTCGCAGACCGACAGGCAGCCCGGGGATTTATCTGAAAGCGCATCGACTCCACACCCAAATCCAAGTTGGAACAGTCTAAACTTACCGTAGATAGGACGGACACGGAACCAGGTATTCGTGGATTTCACTCTGCACAGGATCCAATCGCGGGAGCAGGTCAGATGGCCGCTGAAGTAGATGCCATCGTGGATGACTGGCGTGTGGCCCAACAAATAGTACTCGCCCTTCGGTCCGTCGGGAGCCTCCACGGCACACTTCGAACAGCAGATTCCGAGATCGAATGATTTCGTCAAATGCAACAAACGACTCGTCAAATTCTTCATCAACGACGATGCCACGGTCGGCTTTATCGCAGTCGACATTTTGATTAGAATGGATAGCTCAGAAACGCCGCCGCACTGCACCAAGAAGAACGGGTGTAAATGAAGATCGAGACTCTTGCTCGATGAGTCTAGTGGCATTGTAAACCCAGTAAGCGGGGCGTCGCTAAGTATCGATACATTTAAAAGGATTTTACGCGGGGAATTCAAATTTGCTCTACAGTAGCACAACTGACACAGCTTCAAATCGAAGAAACCGCGATTGGGATCAAATGTTGTCATCGCATCACCTTTCTTTTAAGCACTTTACTTCAAGATCAGACCACTCCTAAAGAACACAGAGATCACGAGTATCAAGCAGTGACCATGACGTGCTCATTCTTCGACACGCTCTCCGTCCTCGGCGAATTCACCTGATTGCCCGATTGTTCCTCGGCCAGGTCATTGATTTCTTTGTTCAAGTACTCGCTCATGTTGATCATGAACTTTTCGCACTTTGGGTCGCCCCACTCTTTCCACACTCGGGCGCTCATCAGGCACAACTCGGACGCGCGTTTACGCTTCACTGTTTCGTCGCCTTCTCGCATCAGGTGCATGGTTGCGAGGCGGAAGAAGTGGTAGGCCATCGACAGGGAGTACGGTGGAGCGTAGAGCATGTACGGCTTGAGCATCTTCTCCCCAGCGTCCAAGGCCGAGAACAGCGTGGCTTCGCAAGGCTGGCCCGATTCAGTCAAGCGACGATACTCATCGTGCCAGAGCGTCATGGCCATCTCGCTCATGTGACCCAAACGCAAGTTGTAGATCGGGTGCCAGTACTTCATGGCCAGGGTCAGCATGGAGACAGTTCGTTGATTCGTGTACTGAAAAAGGAAACTGATGGTTGATTGACCCATCCACTGGCTTCCCTCATTCGCCTACCCCATCAATCAGAGTTTTCAACTCCCGCTGAACATCACCGCTCATCGCTGGCACATTTTCCCTTCCGCGGCACTTGCAGCTTTTTTTGAGCGTCGTCTTCAAAGTCCACAACTTCTTCCGCCACACGTATGGTTGGCAGCACTGGCTGCATTCGATCGACGAGGCGTCCATTTGCAGTTTGTTCTTGCGTTCATCGCGACACAGCTCGCAGCGGCAGCGGAAGAAGTAACGGCTTTTCAGCGAGGCTTGGCGCTGCGGGGTCGTTGGCACTGTGAATCCGCCAGGGAAACCGTAGTTGAACGTTTGTGACTCGAACTCTTCCTTGCTCATCGGGTTTCCTTCTGCATCCGGAGCGTCAGAATTGTGGATTTTTTTGACGATCAAGCGCGATCCGGCGAATGAGAAGAGCAAGGATGGACGGCAGTTGTGGTTGAAGCGAGAGGCGTTCAAGTAGACACCCTCTCCGTAGCTGACGAATTCGCCCGGGTGACCATCGACGGCGAGCGAGACGATGTTGAAGCCGTTAATCTTAGACACGTTGAGCAGGTGCCACATCTCCTTCAGCTTGACATTCTCGAGATCCGTACCGTCGAAGAATGTGACAAAATCCTTGTAGAGCTGCGGTACCAGTTCCTTCCTGGAAGCCTTCTTTTTCAGCTCGCGATCGTGCGAGATGAGATCACTGAAACTGCGATCCTAAGAAGGACAACGCTAATAGCGCCTAGTAGTGACTTTGCATAGCACTCACCTTGACCAGATGACTGGGGAAATCCTTCGAGAGCACGACCTTGCTGCCGTCCATTTTCCGACGACTCATCAGCCGACCAATCAGCCGCAGGTACAGGTCCAAGTCAGCCGAGTCGCTTGACTTGTTGCCCCTGAGATAGGCCTGACATTCGCTGGAGTGTGATGGTCGATCGGCAACCATGCATTCCTGGTTGCAGTAGAAGACCTGCCCGCAGCCTTGCTCGCACTTCACAGCGCTCGTCTTGGCGAAACAATACGAGCACCGGCTGTTCAAATGCCCTATGTCCAACGCGGCCGCGTACGGCATCTCGCTGAACAGATACGTGGCCATTTAGAGAATATTGTCGGATCGAAGGCAAGAGCGAGATGCTACACACTGACTGGCTGACAGGATCTCTTCGATCTGCGTGCGCTAAGCTTCAGTGTAAAGTCAGTTATTTTTTATGCCTACGTATCTCATGGCGTGACCAAACGCAGGTATGTGCACTAGAGTGGGGACTGTCCGATTCTTGATTGGCTAGTTGTCACGTGACTCGGAATGATCATAAGCATCGTCGAGAACAGTATGATTACGCATATCTGACAAAGCTGCACATGTAATCTCACATCGAAATCACAAGTGGGTCGTCAGGGGTAGTGGATTCACTTCTTGGTCGTCTGCTTCCGTGATTCTGGCAGGTAGACCAAGGGTAAGTTCTCGTCGGCGCGCATGATGTCGAACGAACACCTCAAATTCTCGTCGATTTTCAGCGAAGCGGCTGCGTTGTTGATTTCGGGGCAGTAGTTGGGAGCCGAAAATATCGTCACCATGCGTCGACCAGCCGAAAAGCGATAGCCCTCGGGAATCATCTGCATGAAGAAAATTTTAGACGGGGCCAAGGCGGAGCATAGGAGGCCGTACCTGATGAGCACGCACAATCAGCTCGAGTCCCAGACGATCGCACCAGTCAATGATCACATCGTGGCCGAATGCGAACGAGACTCCGCGGACGTTCTCGCCCCATCCGATATCGTTGTCTGGATCCGCCCACACCACGTCGCACATGAGCCCGTAGTCGGGCACCTCGGCTGGTCGCGACAACTCTCGAATCTGGAAACAGCACATTGGTGGTTGCGGACAGCCAAGCTCGCACACTCACTCTATCCAGATGGTCCAGGTCGGGCGACAGGCCTCCGTGCATGCAGAGGATGCGATCGGCCACCAGCGCCGCGATGGGCATGAAGTTAAAGGTACGACAGAAGTCCTGCCACACGGACGGCCCATGCTGCCGGCCAAAGCGCTTCCGAATTTCGTCGTAAAAGCCGTAGACTCGATTCACTTGGCCGCTTTCGTGATTCCCACGCAGAAGGTACATTCGGTCCGGGTACTTGATTTTCAGCGAGAACAGCAGGCACACCGTTTCCAAGGACAATTGACCGCGATCCACATAGTCGCCCAAAAACAAGTACTTTATCTTCGTTGGGTCGCCGCAGAAGTCAAACAATCGCAGCAGGTCGTAGAACTGTCCGTGAATGTCCCCTACGATCTGAAACAGGCCGCTTTAATTTGATTGATATTTTCAAAGACCTTACTCACTCTAATGGGGGAGTCGGTTTCGATGAGCATGGGCTGCTTTTTAAACACTTCGCGCGCGGCTTCGTTCAACGTGGTCACTTCTTCCAGTGTGAACTTCAGCGGCACAGGAACACGACCGAAACGGCACAGCAGTCGATCCAGCATGTCGTCTAGAACTTCCGCCCGCTTTTCTTTTCCATTGCCTGAGCGGATTGTGCTCTTGTTTTTCCAAAATTTCCACATTTCTGACACTGGCGTGGATACGACTGTAGGAGCCGCACTGGTCAAGCATGAGTGACTACTTCCTACGGAACTAAGCGATGGACCGAACTGCAGTGTACAGCACAGCGTGATGAGCGTGTGGCATCGAACTAGTGATTGCACACCTTGGTACCTACCGTTTTTAGATACGCGCAGCTGTGTACCACGTTATGGTGTCAATGGATAAAGGGCCGACGATCAAGGCACTTGCGGTTTATTGCGCAGTATATACAGCACTGCATACAATAAAACAGGCTGAGCATATTTGATATGTCATGTATGTACATATGTGGAATGCAATTCCGCTTGGCCAAATGATGTACCATAATAACCAGCTATTGGTTTTGCGTGCGACTGCAATAGACAAAAAAAGCTGACCCAGAAAGATCATCTATGTGCTGTAGAAGTCAGTGTGTGCTTGGTGTGCAAATCATTGCCAGGAGCGCTGCTGCCTGTAGCCGTCTGGGAAGAGAGTGGACTTGATGGTCACTGATTATCATCTTTCTTGCTCCGATTCCTGAACATAAATGGCAACATTATTGCAGTTCCAAGTTCCATTCATTTCACGCCCATACAAATTCGAGGCTGAATCAGAGCAAAAACAATGCACCCCTCCCTCATTCGGATTGAATTTCTTGGGATAGTCAGCAGGCAAAGGTGTGCTGGTTCGCTACACATGTACTGTATGCATCACAGTATTACTGCACTTGACACCCGTACAGAAGACATGGAATACAACAACTTTAGCACTGTATTTCATTTTCTCAGCTGATGTAATTTCTTTCTTGCTTGGGAATGGAGAAAAGGCGAATTTATAGCAGAATAGAAAATTCCGTTTTACACGGCAGATTACATACCTGCACACACCTTCATACCTGCTTCTCACACCTGCATTTGTCAAATGTTCTCGCACATGCGATTCACTCACGAAATCGCTCCAGAAGGCATCGAAATAGTCAGCAGATTGTTATTCGAGCCCACGGCAGTCATACTAAACCAAGTCGTACCTATAGCACATTATGGCACGCGAATTCACTTCAGCCAGTCACGCAAAAACAGTTTTCATCACAAAGCATAAGGCATAAGTACAACGCAAAAGTGCCCGTTCAGAAATTTCACGCCATTAGGTCGAGATTTTCAGGTTCGCACAGCAACGCATGCTGCACACTCATCATCAATAAACGCAGTACTTCTCGTCGGAGCCTGGAAAAGAAAGTGAATTATATTCGAGTGCCATCGTGCATGTCACAATTTAAATACCATCAAGGCAGTCCTCGTAGCCGTCGCACCACTGCTCCTTGGACACGCTTTGCTTTTGATTTTCACACAATAAGTATTTTTGGCCTTTTGATTCTGAAACGCGCACGGTCTCATGAAGGCCCGTGTTCCAAGTGACACTATGCGTGCCCATGGCAGGTATAAGACCCTTACTGCAATTAAGTTCATCTTCTCCTCGTGGACAGTCCCGAATGCCGTTACACCTTAGGCTGACATCAATACAGGTCGCAGTTTGACCTGCGTCCGCTCGACCACACGTGAATTTCTCTGGTGGACATCCTAAGAAGAAAGCTCTGTTTCAAATTGAGACAATGTGTGACATGAACCTCGACTAACCCCCGCAATTTTGCTCGTCCAGATTTGTCTGATCGAAACATTCGTCGGGGATGCCGTTACATCGTTTATCCCAGGAAATACACTTTCCACTTTTCACGCATGGGAATTCGTCTACACCGCAGGACGCTAAAATAAAACTATCCAACCTCAGTATACTTTTTCATTTCCGATTTAGGTAACAATATTCTTACGGCAGTTATTCTCGTCCTCCCCTAAAATAAAACTTTACGATGAGTATTTTCGATCTACAGTATTGTACCCTGTCCACAGGACCGCCTTACCGTCATTGCAATCGGCGATACCATCGCATCGTTTCGCATATGGAATACATTGTTGGGGCTCGGCGCAGCAGGCGAATTGCTCTTGTTGGCATTCCTCCCGAATACCTTTCACCAAAAAACTAAAGTAGAATAAAGTTTGAACGAAAAAGTGTTTTCTTACTGCAATGTAAAATGTGATCGTATTCATTGCATGATTTCACATTGTACTTAAAATTGCAATTGACGGTGTTGATATCGAATACTTGGTCTTTGCTGGTGCAGTTGAGCAAGAATGTTTGCCCAATAGCGCATTCGAAAAAGTAACGACTGCACGTCAAATTGGCCACGAAGTATTCGACACGTTGAAGATTTTTTGACAATAATTGGTCGTCTGTGTACTGACGAATGTCACAGAAGTTTTCTAAGTAGGGTTCTAGCAACAATCTGCCGTGTGTTGTATGTACACCGATTGGACGGCCTACCTATAACTCTGACTTTAGAGGGTGTTAGTTAGGCATGGGACTGGACTCACTTTTCCAATACCAGACGGCTTGCTTGGTTTTATGTCCAGGTCTTCGTCAGATGTTTGCCCGCTTTCATTGAATGCTCCTTGGGGGAGGGAGAGCTAGAGAGACAGCGTGAGAAGCATTAGGGCAATTGGACATTAGGCAATACCTGCTGAGGCTGTTCTGGTTGAAACGTGGGTTGTATCCGAACCACTGTGGCCGTTTGTTGTTGAGCAGGGACAGTCACTTTGGCAGAAGGACTGGCTGCTGGTGCCGGTGCTGGAGTTAACACTTGCGGATATACTGGCCTTTCTATTGCTGACACTGATGGTGAAGGTTGCAAGAACGGCTGTTGTCTGGGCAGTTTCGAATTATCAGCAGGTGGGATAAGACTGACCGAAGGCTTACTGCCGCTCGGCAGTACAATCAGCCTCTGGCCAACGTTTTGGGTTAAAGGAGCTCCGGGCAAGGCGCCGAACGGAGCTGGAGCAGGTACAAGTTCCCAAGGCCTGCCCACTGTTGGATCTGCTCCTGATACAACTGGAGCTGGGGCTGGGGCTGGTGGTGGAGCTGGAGCTAACCGAGCATTCTGCTGTTGAGCTGCGGGTTTTGTCGATATGGCGGAAGTTGGAGGTGTAGTCTTGATCTCGGGCGATGTAACAGGCATGAGAACGTAGCGTTGGCCGCCAGATGGCAAGTTGGGGTTTGCTGGTACAACGGCCAAGCCAGGATTAGTGGGAAGGCCATTACCGACTGGCTGCACCCAACGTGCTGGAGCACCTGGCGGTAGATTTAGGACATTGGGTAACCGGAGTGGATTTGGTTGCACGTTAGCGGTGGGAGCCAGCATAGCATTATATAAGGGTGCAAATTGCTGCGCTTGTTGGGGAGATCGTTGCAGGAGCGGCTGGCGCCGTTGTCCATCCGTATCCTCAGGACCTTCGTCTTCGCCGTCGAAATAGTCGCCTTCATCGATAAGCTCTGACTCGTTCGCATGAATGGTGCGGCCTGAAATGTAGTTGCACTGTAGTTGAGAAGGTACGCAAGATCCACAAAAATCACAACAAACGTTATATATAGCTACCAGCCCTGCTGTACTGTACTTACAATGACAAGGCGAAAACCAAGGGAGTGCGGCCAAAATGACCAATGTGACTAGGAACGTGTCTTGATACGGTTGCATTTCAAATGTTATCCACGCCCGAGATTCCTAGTCCTCGCCTGGACGGATGGAATGTCGGAGGAAGTAGAAAAGTGGTGGCCAATCGAGCTCAATATGAAAACAAGCGTGGACGGAAGTTTGTTTCGACGAACCGTTAGCTGGTACACATTAAAGGGCTCTATGGTCTAGCCGTGGCGGTCTATTGGTTACGAGGGCCGGCTATCGGTCGACCTGACACTCAACCCCACACGAGCAACATTAACCGACATCCTCGCCACCTCTCTGCGCCTAAGCCAAAATCGAAGGGTAAACTTTGTTCGGGGACTTGCATGAGGGCTCGCAGCCGTAACTTACAGGCCGTTAACGCGTCCGCTTGACGAAGCCAAAGTAAACTGACCACACTGTACGTGCATGCAGTCAAGAGTCCAGGGGGCGCCGAAAAAGCGTGGGACTGGCGCCGCTGGACACACACAGTCGTGTCCGCTGATCCCCTTCGTGCAGGAAGGAGGATAGAAGAGGACGTCTCGAACACGACTCGCGCAAAATAAGCCCATGTCCGTCTCTTTCAGAAACCATCATCCCCCGTTTCGATTTTTTACACTGTTCCTCGAAGAACCCGAGTCCACTGCTTTGCCGATTGTCACTCGCCAAAGTCATGCCAACAGTGACCAGACACGACCGCCTTTCAATTATTGGGCAAGGGTCATGGAAAAACACTCCAGTTATAACTGTATTTTAGCGACAGGTGACGCAGGTCATACAGTACGTAGAGCATTAACGGGGCGAGACGAAAAGCACAAAATACAGTACAGTACAAGATTCGTCAAAGCGAATCAGAAATTGTCCTCAAACGACGGCAAGTACATGAGTGCGCACTTAGGAGCGAGACCCATTTCATACATGTTCAAGTTAGATTGGCACAAATCTTGTGTCGATGATTCTCTTGAACCAGTTTGTGAATATCGCTTTGTCGGTTATCGGAGCAAGCGAAAAATGGCTCGAAAAACCCGTGTTCACCAGCCAATACTGTCGGCCTGAAAAAGCAAATCTTGCCTTATTTTGGTATGATCACTCCACAGGCTAATGTGAGCAACATTACGAATGACAGATACCATAAGTGAGCGGAAAAAAAACGAGCTACATCAACCTGGGTCAATGATCCATGAGCAATAGAGTTTTAATATAGCTATTCTAGCTTTGTCTGATTTCATGCAAGTAATTTCCTCTCTATCACTCACTGAGGTGAGCAGTTTGCCCCGAGCGTTCAGAGATTTTCCCGAAACCAAAGTGTGTTTGAACTTGCCCCCTGGGTCTCATCTATTGTACCATAAATGGCGAACTCATACGCCTGTATGAATCGGATACTTCCTATCGGGTGTCCCCTACATATCGAGTAATTAATTGCAGGATATGTGTTTCAGCGGAGCCAGAGGTTTGTGACACTACCCCTACAGCAGCTGCCAGGGTTACTTTAAGCTGCAAAAGGTCTTTGGAACTATGCAATAAACGCCTACTGTATGTACACCCTGGCAACGCCTAGTATTTCGAGGCTTGACCCTATTTTATTAGCGGCCAACCTGCTAATCCAAGGATTACATATGGGTTATGTGCAACATAGTTTTGGCACGACTAATCACAAAATACAGTACCTGAACCCGTTCCCACTTTTTTCCTGTAATGCATCTCGCCTGACAACCAGCATGTAGTAGTAATTTCGTAGAAAATGTGGACATGAACACGTCGACCGAACAAGGACATTCAAATCTTGACACTCGTCGTCAGTTGCGTCTAGTAACGAAGGGAAGAATGGACAAAAGGACAAAGGGAAAGTGGTTGCGGCCTACTTGGAGACAGGGCGAAGTGCTTGCTGGTGATGTATTTTCTGTACACAGTGCGCCCAGTGTTCTCCTCTTCTTGCGCAAGCACCTTGACCACGCAACCTGTAAAAGACCATCAATAAAAAATGGCACAGCTCAGGCATGCTATGTATTGTACCTGCATTATCAGGGTTGCATAAGGCTCTCATCAGATTCTTGATATGCGATTGAGTGCACATGTCCGTATTGCATTCGGCCTGTGGCGGTGGGCAGGCAGCTGGAACAACAAACTGCTACAGTACCATTTTCACATTAGACCAGTTCTTTCTATCTACTGTACCTTCGGCGCAAATGCAGTCACTCGAATTTGCTGGACAGTACTTCTCAAGTAGGGGCACTTGGGTGCCCTGATTCTGGCCAAGAGACAAAGTCATGCCGACGATGCCCAATGCGGGATGTCGAGCTACGATGGGACGCCGGAGACTGAATACAGTATTGGCTTGTGACTTCACTGTTTGAAAAGAGTAACAGTATTCGACTTTCTTCCTCAGGTCGGAGAATAGAATATGGACTGAATGGGAACTAGGCTCTGGTGGGTGCACGGTGGCATTTCCTTTTGTCTGAAATGGACCTTTTTAACCAACAGATGAAACGAGATTGAGGGACTTACTAAATTGAAAGACCCAGGTACAAACGACAACCCACTTCCGAAACTGTGCTCGACAACGAAGAATGTGATTGAGTGTTCCGCTGACCTGAAATAAGAACATCGTTAGCCTGAGACTTCATGAAAAGCTGACAACCGAGCAGCTTACAAGAAGCATAGGTCATGGCCGAAAATGCTCGCACTCTCTGCACTTGTATTCGCAATCAGCTGAACTGGATAATAATTCGAATTCCGCAATGGCGGAGTACCAATCAGTTGAAACTTCACATATACAGCACCTCTTCCTGTGACCAGGAACGTGACGCCATGGGAGTCGATGTTTAGCTAAAATGTATTTTGTAATGCATAATGATCGATTTGGAATGCAGTCATGGAAATAAGTTACATCATACATTTAATGTCTGGGTCAATTCCGCATTCTGCGGTGTGATATCGAGAGACGGGCATTCACCCGAGTTCTCACAGTGAACTGAAATACGAGTCACGATGTTCGACTCGTGCTCTACCAATGATCGCTGTAGTTCATATACAGCTCGAGAGGCTAAGATTGTATCCTAAAACAGGAACAGAACAAATTTTGGAGACTTCAAGATTCTGGCTGTGATCACTTACCAACAGACGGACGAAGGTGCCATCCCTTCTTCGGTGTTCAATTAACCACAAACCCACCTGTTCCAGATTCAGTCGTCTTGGATTGCCCAGAAGCAATTGAGTCATAAGTCCCATGGCGTTTAGTGAAATTTGACACGATAGCATTTTATTGCGATATTCTGCCGAGAACCAGCCTTTGGCACCGTGCTTGACTTTGTCCCACCACCCGTTCATCTGTCTTCGGTAAGTCCAATATGGATAATCCGCTGAAAAAGACAGCACTCAAGTCACTGTAGACCTAGCATGCGATCAGCAGAAGCTATGCTTACATCCTTCCTCTAGCAATTTCAGCAACGCATCATTTTCTGGGCGAGCGAATGGGTACTTCCAGGCGGAGAAGCTCAGGGCTACGCTGCCCAAAACCATTGGATCAGTTTTCTTTGTGTCCACATTGGCCAGGAATCCCAGTGCTTTGCGGATAGTCGCCCGCCGAGGGGATTCATCATCCCTCTATAAATTACGTATCTGATGCAGGTGAAGGCTAGTAGCGCGGCGAGAATTGAGGGCACAGATTCTATGGTCGCGCCATCAACTCCGAACATTATCATCGCCGATCCCTCGGAGATCACCGATGATCGATCCCCTCGCATCATCGCCAGTCGGCCATCATGATCGCCGAGAGATCGGAGAGTGTAAAAAAAGGCGTAAACCTTACCCAACACTTATTTCCATAATTCGCGCAGACTCGCAATGTTAAAAGAGTGAATGATGTCAGAATGACGGCATTTTCGGTTTGATTAGTCTGAAAACTGGGCTGAGTCACATTAGCTAGCAGATGAAAGCTTATATCGGCATACCAAAGTAGTGATCTCAGGTGAATCGAACGACGTGAAACTTCCATCTGGATTCTGAACGTCTGTTATCCACCTGAAACCGCATTCTTTTGACCACGTCTTCAAAGATTAGTTTGATCCTTACAGCAGGGAGGGGCACACCACACTTTCGTCCATGTGTGCGCGGCAGTGCAAGGCAGTGGCAAGGACTGTCAGCCTGCAAAGGAATCACGATCACAGACCTGATAACAAGCATATGAAGGTGTCCAAAGCCACAGAACAAGGCAAGCCGACGTACCACACAGAAACTGGTACCGAATTTTCCACTTCTGGCTCCTTCACTCGAAACGAAGAGTAGGCACCTGTTTGGAGTCGGAAACTCAAGGTCTCCATTTGACCTGAAAAACGTGGCGCTTAAAGTTTGAACCAGAAGTAACAAATCTTGTCCTCACAGAGATGCAACAGCTGAGTCGACTGCACCAAAAGCTTATTGGGAATCGTCTGGTCACTCTCCTTAATGTCCTCCACCGTCTGCAGTACACTCGGAGCTCGGATCAGAACATCATTCAGACTCGTGGCCATGACAAAGTCACGCCAGGTGTCATTGCCTAGCCGCAGTTTGGACCAACGAGCGCGTTTGGCTGCTGCAGGCAATGCTGAAATGGAAGGCGTCGTGGCCCAGGTTTATATGAGAGATATGGAGCACATACGCGTAAACTGAGCAATCAGCTTGTTCACTTTGATATTGGAGAGGACTTCGTCAGTCAGGTAAATTGAGGCGTTGATTTCTGCTGTGTCAGGATCTTTGAGCCTGACGAAGTTGTAGGCTAAAGAGAGCAATCGAGATTAGGGCTAAGATAGGGCAGGGGCTGAGATTAGGCTACAATCGATACACTATGGCTGTGCTTACATAGCACAGTGTCATTGATCCATTTGTTTACGTTATCACCTGCACCGAGGTCCCAGGAGAAGTTATATTCTAATGATGAGTCGATGTTTTCGCGAGCCTAGAGAGAAGGGCAAGTGTTCATGGTCATGGATAGGTCGCACACACTGAGGCGGTCACCATGGCATAGACTTCCTTGACTACTTGATCCAACTGTCGATAACGAGAATGGCCCAGGACTTCAGTCAATGTAAACACTATTTCATGCCGATCAGGGCGCATGAATTCGAAAGGCACTGTGACGACTGTGGTCGAATTAGCATTTAATGCCAGATGCCAATCAACGGCCGAACTGGACGTGCACAGCCCCTTAGGTTTGGTAGCATTGAATATGACCTAAAAATAGACTTGGAACAGCATTTTATTGAACAAAATTTCACAGTCCCATACGTTCTTGTTTGAAGTTTCAAAATTATGTATGACCACTTTGGTTAGCATCTGATCACCCACATAGACAGTAGAGGGTAAATCGATATCCATGTACGTCGACATATCGATTCCAATCTCTGTTTGAACTTGACATACGGGTGCGCTAGGAGTCCAGAATCGACCAGTGATAGTCCAGTTTGTGATGCTGTGGGGTAGGTTAATAGGACTGGCCAAGACTGAGCTTTCACTAAAATGACAGCCTTCGAATTAAGAGAATACAAGCCTAGACCGAATACAAACAGAGATCAATCAGGTTCTTACCCGAAATAATACTCGTCAAATAGCCACACTTCTGGAAAGTAGCGCCTTACAATGTCTTGATCAGGTTCCTTGTGATCATGAGTAGCCACTGGTGAAGCGTAAAATGTTGTCTTTGGCAGGTGCATCCTCGAGTTGATCGAAGCAGCACCAGCGATCACAATCTGGCGACAGGTTTGGCCCCGCTGGCATGCTGGACCTGGTCCTGGAGAAAGCCACTACATTGTTCGAAGGCCGCCACTATACCCGACAACATGATGCATCAGACTGCACTGTCATGCTTACTTGGCATTTCCGTGCGAGTGCAGCAATTGACAAATTGTTGGTGGCATTCTTTCAAGTAGGAGATTTCCGTCTGAAGGTTAGCGCAGTATTCGTATTCACGAAGCTGCAACCAAATGCGGCCAGAAGAGCAGCAAGTGTCCACTGAAAGTACAGACATGAGAAGAGGGCACATAAAATTCAGTGTCGGTTTTTTTTACCTGCATTGGCCTTTTTCAAATCGATGTCAAAGCCATCCATCGTCTAAAGGAGGCCGAATGTGAGCTACAGTACGTGACTCTAAGAATCTCCTATCGGCTTACCTTGTCGAACAGGTTCTCGAAGACGTCAATTTTTCGAGGTATGCCCTTTTGATTCTGAAACCACTCGTTGCAGATAAGCCCAAAAAAAGTAAAAATGAAGCTTGCCTGGTCAAAAAGCTGGAACTGTCTGGCGAGCTGGTCTAGTTTCTTGTCAGCAGCTTTTGTGGCAACAAACGTTCCTTGGCTCGATTGTAAGACAAGCATGGCTCTGGATCCTGGCTGATGCATGGATTGACTATTGAAGGGCTGGTACGGATCTTCGATTCTTAGGGTGGTCTGAAGGAAACACGGGTCAGATGAGTGCAAAGGTAGGTCGAGCGAGCGCTACTCTAACCCTGTCTTTTCTGCATCCATACGAGACGAGAATGCGAGTGATGTCATCGATTATTGCGGCTGAAGAGTTACTGATGGTGTGGTACAGGACAAAGGCAACTTCTGGTATCATTTCACTAATCACTTGGAGCCTGATAGTGTCGGTGGTGACTGGCAAGTGGGCAACGATATTTGATTGCGAGATGACCTAAACAGAGATTTTTTGTATTGTTTATGCGTACTTATCAGCATTGCGTACGAGAAGACGAAAATTGACACCAGTTTCAAAAGGTGCCTGTGATCGAAGGATTCGTATTGAGATGGTCTCTCCGATCTGAAGCAGGAGAAAGTTCCTACGGTTTTTTATATTTTTGCGGGGCATATATATGGGATACCTGATACTGTAGTTTATCAAAGCCCAACAAGGAGAGAGAGTCGGAAGAGAACAACGGCAAGAGCAGGCGAGCCGAAGGTTGTCGCTCGATGGTCAGTTGAGGATCGTTGGTTGAAACCTAAGAAGGACAGAAGGCTGTTTCGGAAGAGCTTACAGAAATTTCGCGTTGCATTTACATGTTCATAGGTTCACCAGCGCAGTCGTACTCAAGGGTGAAGGGGCACACTTCAAACGAGCAGATTTACCCAACCACGAGTCGAGAACTCGCTGTTGAGTGCGCAGCGGCCTTGTAACTCGTGTGATAGGCTGGATAGCCCAGCAGTACATTGGAGAAGATAACACAGGGACCTAAGACCTCAAAACGCCTCCAGGCAGGCTTCCTAATCGTAGAAGCAAGCCAGAGACATCAACCCGACGGGTTCTGTCTCTCCTGGAGAAGCGTATCGAGCGTCCAACGCAGGTAGCTGATAGGCTGTATGCAGCGAGTCAAGGCAACCACATACTGCTCCGTGTACAAAGGTGACCAGCTAAGCCAATCAAATACACTGTCTCCTCAAATACACTTAGGATAAACTCACCAGGTCACGAGCCGGGCACCGTGCCCATGGCCCGTGGCCTTACATCCGCCCATCCGCCCTTGAGCAACATCCATACCCTAATACACGGGACAAATATTGGTAACTTCTATGACGAGGTAGGAGTTCGATTGCAAGCCAACATGTTGCACTTAACCAGGCCTAATGCCTTTGGAACAATATAGCTTACCTCAATCACTAGAACGAGGCATTTCTGTTTCAATGGCAAGTTGATCAAGTACTCGCCATTCTCGTAGGTGCTCCCCAAACTTCGATTGACGTACAAGTCGTCGATATGATTACCCTTCTGAATGCAAGTAACGCTGGCCTGCACTGGGACATTTTCTGCTGGCAGCCCATTCGGACGGAAGACACTAACCTGCAATATTTTTTTAATAAAGTTGAGCGCATAAAGAGACCATCATCTGTCTTAAGAGCCGTACCAGAAGCGGTGCATTCAGGGGATTGGAGTCAACTCGTGTTGTCAATCCAGGCTTCAGTGGGAGCACTTTGACAACGTATGGTTTCTCTTTCCACACCAACTTGACCGTAGTAAAATGCTTTTCTCCGCTACCATAGTCCCTGACTTCTACGCGGACGTTAATCTCAGGAGGCGTAATTCCTGAAGGTGGCCAGCACCGTTGCAAGTTAAGCGAGACTGTGGCATTGCCATCTTGGATCTAAAAGCGAAAGGACCTTCAACTGAGGGTACGGCTATCGTAAATTAATCTCACTTGTACACTTCTGTAGTAACTGCTGGGATTAGAAGTACAGGAAACAATCAATGGGCCGGATACTGGCCGGCCAGTGGCTAATCTGCAAATAGATAACACCATGTATTGTGAACTCTGGCGCAAATTGGTCTACCCCACCTCGAAAGTACAAGCAACTGGACATTTTCTCTTCCAGTCGCGTAGTAAGATATGTTTGTTATCGCCAAGACTTCGAATTTAGGAAGTTCTGAAAGGAAAAAATTTGACACTTCGTCAAAAAGAAATGTTACTGTCATACCATAACGAGCCACTTCAAATAATTTCTCTGTCAATAACGCATCTGTGGAAGCATCCCTAACCATAATTTTCCACTTTCCCTCAGCAAGATGCTGAGGTAATTGAAATGACGACTTGATATATGGCTTGGTACTTGACCCAGTGAACGTTTCACGCCACACAATCAGTCTATCTGAGTTCTATAAATGAACGACTCCAGATTTGGCGATCACGGGTTCGACGTCCAAGCTTACCTCCACAAGGACGGTGACTGGTGACGAACTTGCGCGATAGTCCGACGATAATGGCAAGATACGGAAGCGGACTGAAAAGGAACGGCTTCTTCCGTAACGAGAAGGGCAAGGCACTGAACAATGGGCGGTAAAACAAGAATTGCGGCAGCTGTTTTATCGGGGCATGTCTTTGCTGATGGTGAAAGCCATCCCTGGTGTCAATGGGATTTCCAGACCCACACTGATGCCTACCACACTAATTGTATGCCACTCGCCAAAGGACATTTTAACACTGGTCTACATACAGTGTGGTTCTTTGCACCATAACTAAATGAACAGCAAAATTTTGTATACATTTGAACCAGAGCCTTTTCCTTATCCTGCTGATAAAATTTTGTGGGTTGGGCCCCGCGCCATCCCAGTTCCCCACAAGACTTCCAACCCGTTTTTTGCCTATAGCCGACCCGCAGTCATGATATGATAAGCAAGGCCGTGAGGTGACCAGCTCTCACGGCAGCGTCCCTCTACGCGTCTCCACTAGGAGCACCTCCACGTCAGGGCACCATGGACTGGAAACCGACCTCCTTGGACGATGGCGGGTGGGCTTTTGACCCTGTCGGTGTTCGACAGCCGAGACTGTCTACTCCTTTGGCATCCGTCTCTCCACTCGGAGCACCTCGGCGGTACTGCATGAGTCACCCACGGCCTGGCGTGCAAGATAAGCGAGGGTTTACGGTTCCCAAGCCGACCTCCATCACCAGGGATCGAACCCGGGACTTTTCCAGCCACTCGCTCTCAAGCAATACGGAGACGAATGCCGAACAGCTGCACCACCGCGGCCGTTGAGCCTTTTTCTTATGCATACCTTCCTCCACATATGATCACCCTTTTCAGCGCTGCAACTTGGGTGCTAGGCATCATAATGGTCACTCACAGTGTAGAGTCTCGGCTGGCACCACGGACCCAGTCGTACTACTGCAGAACCCACTGAGTGACCACTTAACACGACTCACCCGTCTCCATCGGTCGATAAAAGGATTTTTCAGTTTCCAAATGCGTTTCGATAATGTCCGATATTCGAGGCAAGTGAACAGTTTGCGTATAGAAGATATCACTTCGACTAGATCGTTTTAAGTCCACTCGAACCACGTACGACGGGGGATTAGCCGCGAACGGACCAATGGTGATGTTGGCGGGTTCGCCTACGGACACAAATGATTTTATCTACCAAGTTGGGTGAGTGGGAAAAATTCTTGTCCCAACATAGCTGTTGGCAGATCAAAGTTTTTTGGCCACATCACATTGGTGTCATCAGTTTGTAAAAATGAGAACAAGACAATGCGGGACATTTTACGCGCACTTGCAATCTCTTACCTGCCTGAATCTCAAATCTTTTATAAGCTAGCATAATTGAGGCATCGTTAACTTTGATATAGGCCTCAGACGATTCAGTCACTGCGATTGAAAGAAAGTTAGGCTTGTTGCTTCGCAAACCAGGCGGCAAGATGATGACCACTGAGGGCGAGGCACTAAATCAGAAACTCTGTGGAAGGTTCGAAATATGTTCGGTGATCAAAGTCCACTTACTTCCTCCTCTGCATGCGAACTTGCACCGCACACATAATGAGAACGAGGAAGAATACTGAGCGAGGAGCCCGGGCCATATTCACAGAAGCGAATGATAGTTGCAAGTTTATTGCAGACTTTTAACTTGTACAAACCGGCATTTTTTTTCCAACATTGGAGTCACTGTCATGATCGCAGTCTCATAATACATCACCCACGTACGCCCACCAACATATGGCTAATCTGTGAACAAAAACTTTTCAAGCATCCGTTTCGCAAACGGGACAAATTTTGCGCCAAAAACTTTTGGTTCACGGCGGGACAGCTTAGATGAAAACGGATACTGCACGACGCAAGAGTAAACGCCTACGGGCATACGTGGGGGTTAGAACAATGCTAACCTTCATAACTAGCATACACTGCACCCATTCAACGACTGGCCAGCGCAAACTCATCTTCGAAGAAGCCAGAGATAAAGTTTAAACAGCTGTTGTCTCAAACAAACTTTCCAATGTTCATTTTAAAGCACTCATTTTCCATTTTCACGAGCCAGTTCACGTTTTGTGAAATTCAAAAAATGCGAGGGCGAAAGCTCATAAATAATCGTTTTATGACGAGGAATAACTAAGTTGTTGTTTATGCTCAAAGGACCAAACAGGCGCATGTCAGGTTCATCACCTAACTTCCCTCATTCCAAAAAATAAAGCTTTTGAGTCCGAAGTCGCCATGAGCGTGCGTAGCTCGCCTCTCGACGCGGGACACCTACGCGGCACTGAACCTGACTAAACACTCTGCCTTTATTGGGCCTAGTCGATGCGCGTAATAAAGTTAGGCCATGATTTACTAGAACGGCATTTGAGCAGCCGCATACACACTGATGCACCCGTTCAAGCCGTATTAGGGTCGGTTCCGGGAACTATATCCTGCAGCCAAGCAACAGGCCGGGCGGTCGCGAGGTGAGTCATACTGCAACTAGCACATGCCCGTAGGGATAGTAGCGTAATTAGACGGGTACCTCAATCATTAGTGAGTCACGCAATGACGAAGCAAGGGACGAGAACGGGACGCAGCTGGCAGGCAACTATATGCCCAAAAATTTTTGTAGGAAGCGTGCGTAATTAGCAATGTGCAGCAGAAGATACTAGTGTGCAGCGTGTGACACGAACTTTGGTTTTTCGAATTACGAATATTATTATTGGTGTATGCAGAGCCACCCCCCCGGCCGTGACTGTGCCACTTGTGCACGCGCATATACTTTCTACATGCTATGGTAAGACATAGGCAATGGAAAAGATACAAAACATCATGCAAGCAAAGAATAAAAGGATCTGATTTTAAATTGCCGCGTAATTTGCTAGTTTTCCTCAGTTTGAGGTCACTTACAATAAACGCGCTGATTAACCAATGCGGGTCGATTGGTCAAGTCAACACGGTCCTCGTCGATTTTGAAATATCAATGCACTAGGCAGCAAGGAAAATCTTACCCTTCGTTCGGATTGCTGATTGCAACTTCCACTTTTGCCGGGCCATGGTGAGAAAGATGGGAGAGCTTGGGTTGAAGAACTACCTGGCAAAGCCGCCTCATCCGGGTCCTGGAGAACTACGCGAGGAAGAACATCCATTGCGCGTTTGGTTTGGGATGGTGAAAAGCTTGGCCCTGCTGCCCGTGCAGTTGGTCTCATTGGGTTGGCATATGTTATTGGAAAGGCGGCTGCAGCTAGCATAGGCTGATCAAGCCAAACTAGAAGCTTTCGTTAACTAATTTTCGAATTAGTGGCTCAATGGGCGCCGGACTCCAATGCATGTGTGGAATCAGTGGTTGCCAACACCTCCGAGCCACGAACCACGCCGAAGGGTACCACCACGCCTTGCAAGAGAGCGAGATAAGCCAAGTTCACCCAGCTTAACGGAATTTTTTGGATGCTTTACAGAAGTCTCACAACGTCCGCCAGCAACGTCCGCCACCAGCGGATTAATTTGTATTTGATTATTATGTTGTGTTTTGCGATCTGCTATTTTATGACGAAAAATAACCATAATTCTGGTACGAGTGTGTAGAAAGCGTATACGCCCTATCTTTTACATTGCCTATGTCTTACCATAGCATGTAGAAAGTATATGCGCGTGCACAAGTGGCGCGGTTGGCGTGCACAAGTGACTCGGCTCACGAGAACAATGCGCGTGCACACGTGGCTCACAACCCCCCGCACAGAAATGCAGTCGCGAATAAGGTCATTGTGCGGGAAACAAGTTCGGGCATAAAGCGATGAATAGGATTAGTCAAAGCGGTCACAAGTGCACGCAGCCCGAGATGTAGTTGGCGGGCGCCTCATCACATCTTGCTGCTTATTGCTGCTGCAAAGGTTGGCACTAAATTTCCATGGTCCGTCAAGCCCTATTCGGACCTGCTCATGCAGACCTTTGCAAGAACAGTGGCAAAAAATTTCACTGTACCACAGCTACTCACTAACGCCAGTTCGTTTTTCTGGCCACAGCAAACAAAATAACTTGACAATTTTTCTTTCCTCCCTGGTATGTACGCCCCAATATGGCCATCGTGAGGATTCGAACGATTGATATGTTAGTGCATGCGGGCCGGAAGGAAGCATGCAAAGGACAGTTGTAAATCGAGAGTGGATTTTCGAGACTGGAAAAATGTTCTTTTTTGGCTCTTCATACAGCTCACCGGAGAAATTCAGCAAAATAACCATGTACATGTCATTGATCAAGACCCCCGCCCCTACAGTAGACGATCGTGAGCTACTTGTGCACGCGCATTGTTCTCGTGACCTGAGTCACTTGTGGACGCCAACCGTTTTGCACGCGCATATACTTTCTCCATGGTATGGTAAGACATGAGCAATGGAAAATATAGGGTGTATACACTTTCTACACACTCGGACATCCTTGTTCATTTCCCTCTGAAGTTTCTTAGCTTCAATGCTGGCATTCGACTCTCCAACGCCACGAACGACATGGCCAGCTTGTGATGGACATGTTGGATGTTAAGCCGACAAACTGAACCGCCGAATTGCAAAGCCTGATCTTCTTTACGGAGACGCTTGCATTACATGCAAGATCGAGGGCTTTTCATGATATCGCCAACTTCGTGGGGTGGCTTTGTACGACGAAATATGTACGCTTTGTTTCTCGTCGTAATCAGATCTTACTCGAATCAGTACAGTACAGTTTTCAAAGTCTGCGTCGTAAATTTCTCAGGAACTCCAAAGGCAGACGCCATTTTACATTGCAAGACAGAGGCAATGACACGCCAAGACAGCTTTACCCAGTGTTAAAGTGCGCGTTCAGTGAGTGACCTTAAACTGAGGCAAAATAGCAAATTACGCGGCAATTTAAAAAGAGGTCCTTTAAACTGGAAGTATAGTTCGATGCGATGCGTCAAATAAGCTTGCGATGCGACATTTTAGGCACCTTTTTACATTGTCAGTTGACCCAAAAGTGTCGCATGGCACGCTTATTTGACGCGTCGCATCGAAGTATACTTTGGGCTTTATTCTTTGGGTGCATGATAGATATTTTGTATCTTTTCAATTGCTTGCCTTACTATAGCATGTATAAAGTATATGCGTGTGCACAAGTGGCGCGGTTGGCGTGCACAAGCGACTCAGGTCAAAAGTACAATGCACGTGCACAAGTGGCACAACCCCCCCCCCCCCCGTAGATACAATTTGTATCTTGATTAAAAATATGGGACGATGGAAAAGTAACATTCACTTTTATTTCGCGGAGTGCGTCCTCTTGATTTACCGCACAAAACGCCAGTGGGACAGGATCCACGCCAGCGCACCCTACGTATACGGCTTCTTCCTCAAGTTAGCCCGAATCACATTTGACCCGTTCCTCACGTCAGTGCGAATTAGACTAAACCCGCCACAGATCTGAGCATACAGTAAGAGTGAGAGTTGGGTCGTTGTTGTGCTGCTGATTAATATATGATTTGGGTACCTAACGCAGTATTTTACACCACTGTATACCTGCCACCTCATTACCAAGTCTCACAGGCATTTCAACGTGGGCGGCTGTGGTTCTGTCAAGCCATCCTTCACACCCGCCTCTGCTTAACAGAGCTACACAAAGTACCTTGCTTGCTTCAACGACTACTGTACTGTATATTTGCCGACACCGATGTGCTGTAATAGGCTGATCTATGTACGTACTATTCGTTGGAGAACATATTGTGGCATGAATGGTCTCAAAGACCCTTCAGGCAGACCTCGTAGCCGTATGCAGGAACCAGAGACGTTGGCCCGGCCAACCACACCTATTACATTGACCCTGAGAACTGTTTCATGAGCAGGCAACAAACCTGTTCAGCACTATTTGTCGTCGTTGCGCCTCTTCTGCAATTCTGCGCCATTCTGTTCTGCCTAATGAGCTAACAGTCTCGGCGACTTGCGAATTACCTCATTACCTGAAGTAGGATCAGTTTTAAAAATACAGTATACTGCTAAAACTAAAACAGTATGAAGGTGTATGGCGCTCTTGTAAGATATACCTCATTTTACGCTGTTGGCGCCAAGCAAGATTTGCCACCAATTGAATCACGTCGAGATTCGGATGCGCTTTAAACAGGGCTTTAGGATACTCAGGCGCGCGGGACATTCAAATTACCATTAGTGGTAACCTAAACGAAATACATTCCAGCAAGATAAGTGTTTTCTGGGTTATGAAAGACATGCTGCAAAAATTAGACTTTGCCATCACGACTAGTATCACTTTCACAGCAGTCACATCAAGGTGATGAGACAGGCTTCCCCTTTCTCTTCACCTATTCCATCCAACAAGCCAAAACCGAGGGCATCTACCAATTGGGTCACGTCGAGATTCGGATCTGCTTTGAACAAGGCTTCAAAAGCTACTCGTTTCAAAGATGGCGGAGCAACCAAGCGCTGGAAAACGCCATTTCGACTGACTGGAGCCAAGGCAGCACCACCAATCGGGTAGGGGTAAATTGAACCAAAGAGGTGTTTCGCAGGTCCTTCAGAAGGTTCTGATGATGGTGGGAGTAACAAGAAGGTGCGAGCCGCTTCCAGAATTTGGGCGCCCAACGTCGTACGCTGGAACGCTGCTAGCCATTGAGCCACAGTTTGGAGGCGCCAAGTTCTCGTGTGGTCGAACGATAGGCACAAGCTGTCGTGATCGTCGTCCACTCTGGAACTGCTGTACACCAGAATGACTTTCGAATCACCGCAGTAACAATGAAACCAAGAAGGGCGATCCCCAATCGGGACAGAAACCACTTGCCACGATGACGAGCGGATCAGATCACGGTCGTCGAAGGGTAATTCATAGACTACGTCTATAAACTCGCGTCGGAGCATGGCTTCGTCGGGATCAGAGAACACTAGTTTTTCGAAAACGATATGTAAGATCGGGTTCAGATTCGGTTCAGTGTAAGCGAATAAGGCGAACGCTCTCGGCCCAGCAGGACAGTGGATCCTGCGCACTTCGGAGGTCAGGCGAAATATATCCGATAGCACAATGTGGAACACTGCCGTATCGGGAATGCATTTGAAGACTGTGATGATCGTACGAGGATTTACATAGGACGAAAATTGCCAGTCGAAGTCATCGGGATGGTAACTGATGTTGACTAGAGCCGTTTTGGCAGTTCGAATCATTGATCGTCGTTCAATCGTGAATAATTTGCCACCATCGGGCAATGGATCTTCGATCCACACTGTGGCACTCGATCCGAGAAACGATGATGGATTTTGAGTCTCCTCGAAATTAGTCAAGCATGACGATACCAAATAGAAATAGCTGTATTCGCAAATAAAATTGGCGTACCTCTTTTTCAAAACTTGACGCCAACCATGACGGGTTTCTCCGCTGAGAATACGATCGAAATCTGTCGTTTTCGTCCCACGCGTTTTCGACCACTTCCTGTAGAAATCGTAGATCGTGGCGCCAAACTGGAGAGACACCAATGCCGGAAATGAACCCGCGGCTAGCAGGCTCATACTTTCTGGAATTTTAGCCATCACAGCTAATCCTTCCTGCTTCGCAACCTTCAATGGGAATCACGCGGGGCAGACAGGAAGGAGGAGCTTACAGAACAGTGTAAAGCCTATGGCTAGGATGGGTTGATTGCTCCCTGTTGGTGGTGATCTCAGCATGTGTTATATGCATCTACTCCAAGGTAAACGTTCGAGACGGCACCTCCACTATTCGACCATCTTTAGCTGTAAACCATGCATAATACTCGTTTAGTTTCCCCGTGGTGTGGGGAATCGATTTACTGCGCCAGTGTATGCTATGATCTATTGTCAGTTCATGGACATTCTGTCATGTTTAGAATGGAGAAGAGAGTGCCTCACTTACTGCATCACATCTGCAGCACTCGTGCATAGGTACGATGGATGGCAAGCAGAAACCATAAGCAGTTTCATGAAAATTGAGATCAACCGCAGAAACAGGCCCTCACAGCACTACAGCACCCTTGCAGCCTGTCCAGCATATGCTGATCACTCTTGCACGAGCAGCCCCCCCCTCCACCCCAGCACCAGCTCTTCTTGCGGAATGGTGCACCTTGGTGATTTTGCGCAAGAAAACTAGTCTCTTCCAAGTCTGCACGAACCGCCTGCTTTCGTGTCCACTAATTTCTGCAATGTGATTCATATAATTTCGAAGTAGTCATGGAAAAGCTAGCATCATTTTGCCTGTCCTACGGCTACATCGTCGGCTTGGTTACTTTTGCATCGATGACCTTGATTTTCGTTGGATCATTATCAATTTTTGGAATTCTTATGGCCAGACGTGAACGGGCTCGTCAACAACGCCAACGCATGGAGCTCTTGGACAAGGAGCTGTCACCAGTTGAGAATGGATTCAATACGCCACCATTGCGAACGAGTCGAGAAACCATACTCAAATATGTCGATGCGTACAACAGTATTTCGCCGATTAGAGAAGTCAGGGAAGCTTCGTGAGCACTGTTTCAGTTTTTGATATTGATTAGATATGGAGGCTGTGTGATCTTTTGCCAGGTGCTGTGCTGTGTAAGCCTCTTGTCAGCCAGACAATGCTAACCTAGCTTCGGAATATGGTGCTTATGTAGCGCATATGTTTCTTACAAATGTGAAGAAAATGCTTTGTTGGTCGGGATGAAGTAAATTGCCTTTTACTGCTACACATATATTGGCTTTTTGAAATTCCCGCCATTTTTAACGCAGGTTTAAATTCTTATAGCATTTTACTGTATGGCGCAGCCGTCGCCAGATTCCATTCCCTTGGTTGTGCGGTTTCGGGCGCAATCGCTTTTGCTTGTCTGGTCGGGGCCGCTGTGCAGTTCGTTTGTTTCCGTCTTCCACTTGTTGAATTGCGGGCAAAGAACTTGAATAGACTTACATATGGTTTGTGCAGCAATTTCGATTCTTCATTGAATTTTTTCGTGTTTTGGCGGACTCTTGAGAGCAAAGGCGATTGGGAAAAAAATTGCGAAAGCTACACTTGTCAGATTTTGCCCTCTCTAATAGAGGACGTCGATTTTGACAATGAGGCGTAGACGAGTAATCTCATCGCTTTTTTTCATTTTGCAAATTTCGTCAGCATTTGCACAATCCTACGACGACGATGAAATTATCCGGAGTTACGGAGGTAAGCCGGGATTATATTTAGTAGACAACGATTCTGAAGGCCGCCTTCAAAAAATCTTGGAGGCTAAAAAATCTGTTTAGAGAAAGGTATGGCGTACTTGCTATCCATACAGTATGTGCTTGCTCGTTTTTAGGCGCAAATGCCTGCTACGACGAGTCTGGAAGACCACAACGATGCGTTCCTGAATTCGTAAATGCCGCATTCAATCGTCGGGTTGAAGTATCGAACACTTGCGGTGTGAATCGACCAACCGAATATTGCGTCCAGACCGGTCATTCAGGGATGACGAAAACGTGTGATGTTTGCGATGCACGTGTAGCATCTCAACAACATCCTTCCGCGTTTTTAACTGATTTCAATAACCCACAAGCCGAAACTTGGTGGGCGTCAGAAACAATGGCCGAAGGAATACAACATCCTAATATGGTCAATTTGACATTGCATTTGGGTAAGGCGTATCTTTAGTTCTGTAGGAGTTGTCCGAATTCGCCCTTTCCTTTTTGAAACATTCAGTACCTTGCTTGACGATAAATAGCCAATATATGACAGCATTTATTACTTGTTTATGATTTGGAGCTACAGTTCTATTCCTATACTTATGTCTACTGTCGGCCATCATTATCGGGCGCGCCAACAACCTTGACGCTTGCCATTGGATTCTACGCGAGACATTCGCATATAGACATAACTGATGACCGCATTGGTGCGCCATAGGACGCCCATCGCTGCGGGCTATTTTGACGAGTACGCGACTAAGATTGATTAAATTCACATGTCCAGTTCTAGTTAATAGGCTCTGTAACATTTATACCGCTGGAATGTCTGTTTTAACAAGAATTCTTGAGTCATTGCTCTTTTGTTTCAGGCAAATCGTTCGATATCACCTATGTACGATTGAAATTTCGAAGCCCACGACCAGAAAGTTTTGCCATTTATAAGAAACGTACTCCCACCGACGAATGGATTCCATGGCAATATTACAGGTATATTATCGATTTTTTGCCCTGTGAAGTTAGTTCATTACCTTCATTTTAATTTTAGTGCCACGTGCCGCAGTACGTACGGTGTTCCCGATCGAGCCCCGATAATGTTGAATGCCGAAACTGTGGCCCAGTGTACATCGGAATACTCAGATATATCTCCTTTGACCGGAGCCAACGTCGCATATTCAACATTAGAAGGACGTCCTAGTGCTCAGAATTTCGAAATCTCACCCGTCCTACAAGTAAGTGTTGGTTGGTTTTTGAAAGCAGATGTTTTCGTTTTCTATCATTTTTGAATAAACACTCGCTGGTGACATCTGGTGTCTATGCAAGTGGGCGCTTTTAGGATGGGCTTTTGCGCATCTGTCGGGATGCTTTTTTTCTATGGTTTCCTTAATTTAGATTTCTGTTTGTTGCACTCGGTGGGGATTCGAAATGTTTTTAAACACTTTTTGGCGAAAATTCCTTACTTCAAGTTGAATAGGGTAGTAGTTTTTTGAATACAGTAATATTTACGCGTGAAATGGTTGAGCTTCTTTTTTCCTCTTTATCGTCACGGTTTCTTAGAATGATTTGCTTTGGCGCTACGAAAAGAGGGGTGGCCGGTTTTTGTACAGCTTTTCACGTATTGCGATTTGGAATTAGGTTTTAATGCTTTGGGATTGTGTTTGGAGAGAGCGAAGGGCGACCGGTTTTCGACGAACCAGTCCGAGTACGTACATGTTGTAGTATCGGTTGAGCTCTCGCCCTTCTTCCACCTCGGTGTTGGCGGTTCTCGTCGTCGACCGTAAACTCGTGTATTCGCAAGTCCGCTGCCATGTGTTGGCTTTTCGTCAGAGCTTTTGGTCGAGAGAGGCATCGTTCGTAATAATTCGTGCTAAGTCGTAGTTTGACGGTCGTTTTATTGGTTTGCTGGTTACGTTGTTGTTGGGTGCATAGATGAGTAGGCAAGGTAAAATTACATATGCAAGCAGATGCCGCACAACTTCGTCCTCCCAAATGCCAAACTGGCCAAGAATGATAAAAGATCGCCATTGACCTGCGTGACGCGTTGGGCAGTCGATTCGAAACGCGCGTCGAAGAAACGCCTACCATCGTCACCCGACTTGGACTATTGATGCTCATTTATCATTTTGGACGTCTTGAAAAGATGCAAAGGGTCAAGATCGGAAATGTGTAGAGCGAGTGGTGTCCATTCATTCGTTGTGGTGGGCTGGCCAAGAGACCCTCGAGGCGCAGCGCAATCGAAATTTGCGCTAGTAGGGGACAGACTGTTGTGCGTATAGCTGGCAAAAAGGGAACCGCATCGAACGTATCGGAGACCGTTTTACAATAGGTTTAGCGTTTAGCTTTACCTTGTTTGTTCAAAAGCCAGCAGAGCTATAAAGTATCTGCCGTCGGAATTGTTTGCTTGACATTTTCGATAAGGATAGTCGGTACTGTGTTTGACGGCGTGAAACTCGACGGCTGTCGACCATTGTGAGCGAGTGTACTACAGTAGTAGGACCGGGGACGTGTAGGTCTGGACTGGTAGTCTGAGTATAGTCAGTGTGCTAAAGTGACACCTCCTGGCAGCGTTTCCGACCAGGCTGCTTGTGAATTTTTAATAAAAACCTGCTGGGCAGCCATTTGAGGCCTAAGGTGATAGAATTAGGCGGGCTAATGAGAAGAAGAGTTGCTAAAACAAAGAATTAGCGGCGAGACTTTATGAAAAGCGCTTGAAACACAAACGCAAGATGTAGTCAGCCTTTGTTGTCCTGGGGGCACGAAAATGCGGAATTTTCTAAAGCTTGTCTCTTAAAACAAATAAGCAGTTGTTGGGTGAAGGAAGAAAGATTGACAGTGTTTACGATTGGTTACGACGAACATAAAACCACTGTCTGGGCCATGATGAAAGTGTCTGCTGATTAGTCAGTCTCGGCCAGTTAGTGTCTCGTCGAATTTTTCTTGAGTGTGTATTTTTGGCGCTTGGTGTTTTTTGATGGTTTTTCCGACAAAGTTTTTAAGCCAAGTGTAAAGTGAGTTTTAACGCGGCAAGGTGCCGATTTTTTTCGTGCAACTTCTACTCGGTAGGGTGCGGTTTTTCGACTTGCATGGGCCTATTAGCTGTGCAACAGGGGTAAAGTAAATGTTTGCTTGGCCAGCAGGCGCATTCTTGGCATTTTGCGAACATGTATTTGGGAAGGGTAGGCGTACGGTCTCTAATCGGCGTTGCAAATGGTCACGGTAATCCTTGAAAATCCTTTCTAATGGGGCACCCCGTGTTTACGGAATGAATATAGAGCTGAGACGTGGACGAGAAAGAAAACAAAGCGCGTGACTTGTAGCGTGCTGTGCTTTAGGATAGGAGTAGGGTAAAGGTGTTTAATTGTGCGCAAAAGGAACCGTTTTTTGGTGGATTGGAGGGTTAGGGAGGAAGAGGTTTGTAATCTGTAGTTGTGAAAAAGGAAAGAATTGGTTTTTTGCAGGATTGGGTGACGGCGGTGTCGATCAGGATCGTATTGAATCGTTTGAACACGTTCGGCGACGAAGTATTTCGCGATGACAAAGTATTGCGATCGTATTATTACGCCATTTCGGACTTTGCTGTTGGTGGAAGGTAAATAAGGAATGGATTATTCACGCTCTAGTTGGTTTTTTTTGGACTCAAGAATAAGGATAAGTGAGAATTGAGTGTAACTTTGGAATGTATGTGTGTATAGATGTAAGTGCAATGGGCACGCGAGTGAATGTGTGAAGAGTACGGGACAAGGGGCCACCGAACGATTGGTGTGCCGTTGCGAGCACAATACCATGGGCGAGGATTGTCAACAATGTATGCCATTTTTCAATGATCGTCCATGGAAAGCGGCCACGGCGGAAGACGCGAATGAATGCAAAGGTATGGACATTGAATATTGTGAAAAGTTGACTATTTTTTGTTGACTTTACTATGTTGACAAAATTTTGTAGCGTGCGATTGCAACAATCTTTCGAGTCGATGCTATTTCGATGCCGATATGTACCAGAGGACCGGAAGTGGTGGTCATTGCATCGATTGTCAAGGCAATACGAGGGGTCCTCATTGCGAACATTGTTTGGAGAATCATTGGCGTCGACCGGGCGAATACGTTTGTACGGCATGCAATTGCAATGACATTGGTAAGTGTCAATAAGGGTGGAAGGGAGAAGAATATCAGAGGTATTTTATTGACTTTCAGGTTCTCTTTCATTGCAATGCAACGACCAAGGCCAATGCCCTTGTAAACCGGGCGTGGGTGGACAATATTGCGATAGATGCTTGCCTGGCTTTTACGAATTTTCAGCGCAGGGATGCAAGTAAGGAAGTGGAAATATGAGAGATTTCTGAGGAAATGCTAAGTAGTGATAAGACTGTTTTCATGCTGATTTTCTGGCTTGTAGGCACTGCGGCTGCATTACAGCTGGCAGTCATAACAACCAGCCGAATTGCCGACCGGATACGGGCCATTGCGCGTGTAAGACGAATGTTGAGGGACAGCGATGTGACAGGTACGAGTGCGGAGATCCTTTAGTGTCTATTTTTATGGAGGCCTTATTTTCGGACTAGTCATAGACAAGAAAACGCGATACATATTTTCAATTTTTGCGTTTAGGTGTAAACCTGGTTATTTCAATCTGGATTTGACGAATGAATTCGGATGTACGCCGTGTTTTTGCTACGGACACGCTTCGGTATGCGACACGGCGCCTGGTTACTACAAAACTAATTTGACATCCGATTTTGGACGAGGTAAACGAAGCGTTAAAAAACAAGTGTCGTATTGTGTTGGGAAAAAATTGGAACAATTTATGTTATTTTAGGATCGGAAAATTGGAAAGCCGAAGCGTACGGTCAACGAAAAGTAGATGTACAATACAGCGAACGTGATCGGCATATTTTTGTACCAGAATATTCGGGGCCGACATTTTTCGTAGCACCGGGTATAAATTGTGGGGAAATGGGATTTATTGATGTTTGAAATCGGTTTTTTTAGATAAATATTTGGGCAATCAAAGATCGTCGTACAATCAATTTTTGACATTCCGTCTGCGTGTTATCGAACAAAATGCGCGTGCTTCGGTGACGGATATCGTTTTGCAAGGAGCGAATGGTCGATCGGTTTCTGTTCCCATATTTGCTCAGAATAATCCACCTCCTGGACCCTATGAGCAGGTGAGACGGTGTTGCCAGTCATGATGATGAAAGAAGTGCATTTCGGTTGTTTTAGGTGTATCGGTATCGTTTGCACGAGGATCCGCAGTTTCAATGGACGCCGAGATTATCGAGCTTAGATTTTATGAGCATTTTGTCCAATTTGACCGCTTTAAAAATTCGTGGCACTTTTAGTCCTGGGGGTAAGTCAAGGGGAATTGGTGAAGGGAACGTTGAATTTTTAATCTGTCATTTGTTGCAGATGTTGGTTTCTTGGACGACGTTTCTCTCGGATCAGCTAGTTCGACTCCTACGCATCATGCCGGTAGTGAGAATGGCAATGGCAATGGTTACGCTAAGTGGGTCGAATCTTGCACGTGCCCAGCCGAGTATGTGGGACAGAATTGCGAATCGTGCGCTCCTGGTTATCGACGTGAGCCTCGTTACGGCGGTCCTTTCGCGAGGTGCGTAGCTTGTCAATGCAATGGACATGCGGATATTTGCGATTCGGAATCTGGTAAGGATTCAGTGGCTGCTGTTGTACAGTGGAGAATATAGATTGTCTGGACAGGTGCTTGTATCTGCGAACATCATACGACTGGTGCGAATTGCGATCGCTGCGCCGATGGCTATTATGGAAATGCATTGAAAGGAACGCCCGATGATTGTAAGCCGTGCCCGTGTCCTCAGGGTGGTCGGTGTACGATCGTCACTGGCGAACCGTTCTGTACGGAATGTCCGTCCGGGTACACTGGCCGATATTGCGATCAGTGCACGGATGGTTATTTCGGCGATCCTTCGAACGACGTATCGTGCAAACCGTGCGATTGTAGTGGCAATATCGATCCGAATTCTGTTGGAAATTGTCACACGTAAGGAGTATTGACAATTTGTTGAACATGGTTCTAAACGAGGTCTGTTGTTTTAGAGTGACGGGCGAGTGCAAGAAATGTATTCATAATACGCATGGATCGCATTGCGAGAAATGCTTGCCAGGATTCTATGGTGACGCGTTACTGGAACCGAAAGGGGATTGCAAACGTGAGTATAACCCGTTTTGGTTTGAATCAGGCGGATCGGTAATGAGGATTCTGATTCTAGCGTGCATGTGCTATGCGCCGGGCACTCGAAAACCGAGTGGTGATTACAAACTGTTGGAATGCGAGCAGACGTCTGGACAGTGTACGTGCTTGCCTCACGTTACTGGACGGCAATGCGATTTGTGCGAACCTGGCTATTATAACATTACTTCGGGCTCGGGATGTCATTCGTGCAATTGCGATCCATTGGGATCCTTGAATACAACGTGCGACGTTATCACTGGCCAGTGTTTGTGCAAGCCAGGAATAACTGGACGACGATGCGATCAGTGTCAGGCCTTGCATTTCGGATTCAGTGCCAAAGGTGGGATGGTATGATATGGGTGTGAGTTGAAGATGGACTCGGGTTTTGTTTGTAGGGTGCAGCGCGTGCGACTGCTACGGCCGTGGCTCGACGTCGCGTCAGTGCGACTTGGTGAGTGGTCAATGTCAATGCCGACCGAATGTGGAAGGTCGAACATGCGACCGGTGCGTAGAGAACATGTACAACTTGGATGCCGGATGTATCGAATGCGACGCGTGCTACGGATTGATCAAAAAACGAGTCAATGATCACCGAGAGAAGTTGCAGCGGCTGCGAACATTGCTGCAAGATATTCTCGAGAATCCGACTGTGGTCAATGATACTAACTTCGATAATAAATTGAAGAACGTTATGCAAGCTGTAAAGGACTTGGCGGGGTCCGTCAAAATGAGCTTGGGTGAGTTGGCATGTTTTTGAAATGATAACATGGCTTCGAAGACTGGTTTTGGCTTTTAGCTGGCGATGACACTGCCTTGGTCAGTCAAATACGACAACTACGAGACGACTTGAAAATGGCAGGTGATGTCCTCCGGGATGCGGATGGCGTATTACGTGCGGCTAATGCCAGCGCCGATCGGACGAAATCTGCGTTGGATAGATGGGAGGCAGTGAGAGGTAAGCTGGCATTGATTTGTGGCATAGTGCAGAGCCTAATGGAGTTGGGTTTTTCAGACCATGCTACGCAACAGCTGCGGGATGCTATTTACTTTTTGGAGACCGAAGGACGAGATGCGTGGGAGAAAGCGAAACTGGCAGCCAGTAAATACGGGCGTCAGTCGGAACAGATGACGAGTATTGCGGCTGAAGCCCGCCGATTGGCCGAAAAGTAATTCAAGTTTTTTAGATGGATTTATAGAATGTATTTTGTTGTCTGATTTAGGCATAAGAACGATTCATCGAAGATCGAGGAGAATGCCAAGAAAGCACTGAACACGTCCTTGCAGGCTCAGAAAGGAGCTGACGAAGCTGTGTATGGCGGGGAGGCGACGAGTCAGGAAATCAATCGACTGAAGCAAGAGTAAGTCGATGACTATGCAGCAGGCGCAGTAAACGCTGAGTTGATCTGTGTTTTAGGTTTCAAGTGGCCCAAGCGCTGTTGAATCAAACCGAAGCCATGGCGAAGGAACAAAAGGAACGAGCGGATAAAGTGTTCAAAGAAACTGCGGAGATTCTGAACACAGTCGATTCGTTGAAATTGCCTGACGTGGACACAAAGAAGATTTCGACTGACGCTGCGGAAATTTCGCAGGACGTAAGCTCCTAGTTTTTAGAAAACAATCTGCCCCTCAGGTGTAATAATCTCTCTATTTATCCATCCTAGGCCAAAGGGGCTAAAGACGAGGCGGAGAATTTGGCCACTGAAAACAAGCCGATCGTTGATGAGTCGGAGCGCATCAAGGCAGAAGCTGAGTATGATTTGAAACGCGCAGAAGGCCAGCGTCAAATTGCAGCATCGCTGTTGGCGGACGTGGACGCTGCGCGTGTGCGCGCACGCAATGCGGTCGAATTGGCCGAGAATACGTTGAGGGAGGCTAACAACACGTTGAGGACTCTTGAAGGTGCGCGCTATTGATTTGGTCATGGCGGCTTGATGAGGCTATGTTTAGTCGCTGGGTGAAGTAATAAGATTGATTCGGTTTTTTTAGAATTTGATGATTTGGTGCAGCGTAGTAAGGCGGAAGCAATGGAGGCGTGGAAACTCGTCCCAGAGACCCGTCGGCTGATTGAAGATGCCGAGAATCGCACGAAGACGGCCGAAGCTGCTTTGGGTAATGCTCAGATAGGAGCAGAGAACGCTGCTAGAACAGCGGAGCAGGCCCAACTCGTTGCCGAGGAAGCGTCAAAAGTAAGGGAATAAATTAAGGAGTCGCGAGGCGATTTTGATTCGGGGGTTACATTCAGGCTGCAATGGAAGTACGTCAGCAAATTGCAGCTACTAAAACTGTCGCGAGGGAAACGAAAGATAAGGCAGAGAATGTGAAAGAAGATGCGACAAAGGCAACCAACACGTTGGCCAATTACAAGGATTTGGCTGCCGATGATAAGCGGAAGACGAAGGAGGTAAGGCCAGGTTTTTGGATGTTTTTCTTTGTCCAAACCATTTTTATATCCTGTGGTTCAAGTGTGCATTGGAGATGTAAACTTGGGTTGGTCTTTCCAGGCCCTGGATCAAGCCAGTCAGGCGGAACTGACAGCGAACAAAACGTACCAGGCGGTCGATGAGGCGAAGGACACGTTGAACAAGATCTTAGACGAATTGCGTAAGTGCAGATCAGGATGGTTGTCTCGGGGTAGATTTAACTACTGACGTTTTTCAGGTAACTTGGACGGCGTGAAGGATGAAGATTTGGATAAATTGGATGAGGAGTTAGCGAAAGCGGCGGCGATCTTGGACGATGTCAGATTAGAGAAAGAAGTGGGCACAATGAAGGAGAAACAGTTGGAGCAGCAGAAACGTATTTCTCAGTTCCAGTCGGATATCGACAAGTTGAGACAAGAAGTGGAGAACGTGGAGAAGATTCGAAATAGTCTGCCCCAGCAGTGTTATAACATCATCGAATTGGAGCAGGATAACAGTCGACGTTAGGACTGCCCGTGAGTACGTGAGTGGCGTTTTATTTGTTGTCCATGTTTCGTCTGTCATTCTACCTGGCTCCACTGCCCGTTATTTCCTGTATCTCCAATCGATCGAATTCTGATTCTAAAGGTGCGTTTTTCACACTGTTGTATTTTTGGACCGTTGGTGTGCAGTGTCCATTTTTCATAGCTTTCAATCTTTTCACGTGTTTTACTTACTGAGCATTTACACTTTTATGCGGTTTTTATAGTATGATAAATTGTCTGCCACATTGACTATGCACGGCTCTGACGTACAAATCGTTAGGTTCTGCTTTTAGGCTCGTTTGTGTTGCGTTTTATTGTTGATGCATTTTTGGGCTTCTCGAATGAGAGCAGGCACGTTTCAGATATAAGCTATTTCTCTGGGCAATCGCTTTTGTCGCACTGCCGTTTGCCATCTCTTAGACCAAAGATCCGTGGAGGTGGTCAGGTGACACGTAAGGAGAGTGCTGCGCAATAATCTAGCCGACATAAGTTTTGGTTTTTTTAGACGTCAAGCAGCGTTTTGTTGCTCAGAGTAGGTGCTAACCACCCTTTTTGGCTTGCTTGAGTATGCGGATAAGAATAGTAATTTGTTGTTTTGCACATTTATGGCATGGCTTTTATGAAAAGTGAAAGGGTTATAACGACAGTATATTTTTGTAAGTTGACTGTTTTACGTTTTGGATTAGCTGGCTCATTTAGTACCCTTTTGATGATACATTTAGTATCTGTCCTGGCATAAATATTTGGAAAAGCAGTGATTGGCTGGGCGCACTAATCTATGCAATTTCTGAGGCATCAGAATCCGCAACGCAATCATTTTCTCCTTGCCTAGAAGAGCTGCCAAATGTTCTCAGATGTGGATTTTGTAAAAAGCCAAGTGGATGCAAAATTGGTTGGCCGCACTGCTGGATGCAAATGACTGCCAGAGGCTTTGCAATCCACAGCTCCACCCTTTTCCCTGTCTAGAATACATAGCTGCCAAATGTTCCGAGTGTGCAACCAGCGACTCTGCTAAAACGTGGTCACGAAAGCTGTAAGCTGGACTGGCCAGCATCAGTCCGACCTGATCGGACGAATCAACTCGCTCGACAATTGGTGTTTCAGTTTTACTGACGGCCACGTTAGTGAATAGCATCGAGCATTGAATCAGGCATCTGTGTGAGTAAACAAGACCTAGAAAAGAGTGGAAAAAAGTTCATCATGATCGTGTCACTGCATCTGATCACATCTTCGACTTGCCCCCGCTGCTCTTTGGCTTCGTGGACTTGCTGCTGGCCGACACTGGCACCATCGACTTCCTTGAGGCTGGCACCGATTGCGACCTGGCCTTCGACTGGGTCGAGACCTTTGGCGTTCCGATGACCCGTTGTGATTTGCTGCCAGCCGACTTCTTCGGACTGGGTTCCATGATCGACACATCCCCGCATCGACCGACTAGAACCAAAGTGCAAGCTGCATGTTAGATCAAAGCGAGGGCAATCGACTCACTTTTTCCGTTGTCCACCCTCTGGACCAGGTACCTGACCAGGGCCAGCAACAGATCCATCATCTTCACCACTTCGTCCCCGGACATTTCATCGGCCGAGAACGAGCCCCACACACACTCGCGAGCGGCTTTGATTGCCGGGCCCAGACTGATCAGATCCTTGTGCAGGTAGGTCAGGTAGACGTTGAAGGCCACCCCGAACACGACCGCGTACTGTTTGCCACCGTGGTTGTCCAGGAACGCGATTCCAGTCAGTTTCGGTTCGCCCTGTTTCTTAGCGATCTGTTGCAGGTACCAGTGGGCGGCCTCCACGATCGCCTCGCCCGCCATGGCCAAGTCTTGCGTTATCTTTGGATCTGGCTCGCGAGGCAGCGAGATGTTGAAGATCTGAAATCGGAATGCAGTCTTTCCCCAGCCCTGCTACACTAGAGCTGCTACCTCATGATCGCGGGTTCCAGCGATACGAACGCCGTTTCGGATGACGATGGTCTCCTCGCTCAGGGTGAACTCGTACTCCTTGCTGACTTTTTTGGACTTGGTGGTGATGGTGACAGTCTTGCCAGGATGCCCCTTGGCCTTGACTGGCTCCTTCGTCACCTTCGGACCCAACAGGTCTTTTTTGGTCACCCCGATGGGCACCACCACGCCGACCTGAGTGACAGACGCCCGAGTCGAAGCTGGTAAATTGAAATAAGATTAAGGAGGCTACCTTTTCCTGCACGATGGCCTCCAGAGTTTTAGCCGCTTTGTCAGATTCTGGGTTGGCGCCGCAGTAGAGGGCGTCGCTGTACGGAGTGTACATGCGAGACCAGCACACGATGACGTCACCCACCTTCACCATGAACTCTTTCAGGATCCGGTAGATTTTCGAGCGACTTTCGACAGCCTGCAGCTTGTCGCTTTCCTTCCCAGGAGTCTGCGGGTTGCTTTCGTCGTCAAGAAAAGCCTTCGTTGTTTGGTATTTTCCTTTCACGGCCTTCGCCGCTGTCTCATATTCACCGTTAGCTTCCGTCCAGTGGGTCGACGTGTAGCCGGACCCGAAACGGAGCTTGAACGGGTGCGATAGTTCGAGGTTCTTGTCCACTGTCGGCAGAGGCCTGGCTTCCGAAGCGACGCCTCCAGCAACAAAAAGGTGGAACTATCTTGCACGCAATAAGCACCTGTTATCGACTCACCAGCTTTGGTCTTCCTGCGACACAGGACGACAGCCAGGACGACGATGAGGACGACGATGAGCGCCAGGACGCAGATCACGATGATGACGATGGTCAAGTTCGAGTTCGAGGTCGAGTCCTCGTCTTCTAAAATATTCAAGCTGCGTGCATTTTGATGTAGGTACTTTTGACGTTGAATCCGAACGACATCGTGATATTGAGATGAGCGTCGAGGACCCCGGAGGCCACCACATTTCCATCGGCATCCACGAGTTCGAGCTCGTCGTTCGGCTTCGCATTGTATACTTTGAACGCGATCCCGACCTTTTCCTCGTTGGGAATCAGGCTCACCTTTTCGTTGTTCTTGTCAAAAAACTCGGACTTCACGATCATGGAATCTAAGAAATCGATGCGAATTCGTAGCGCTCAAATAATATTAACGAGTAAATTTTTTACCTAGCGCTGGGTCGACGAATCGTGCGGTCGCGGAGACGACGAAGATCGACAGCAGAATGGCCGCGCTCCACACCCATCGCAGATGGTGCTCTGTTCCTGCTGACTTTCTTCACCCGTCGAATTTGCATCCATCTTTTTGATTTTCGCTTTTTCATCCCGACCATCTTCCGAGCACCGATCCAAGCCAGCCTCGCCACCTTGCGCGTTCCCAACGCCGCCAGTTCACCAGCGATGATCAGAAAAGACTTCGCGCCGATCTCGTCGATGGTCGTCATGGCGATCTTGAACAAGACCACGGCGATCCACGCATCGCTCCACACCCAGCTCGCCACCACCACTGACACCATGTCGAAGATAGGCTTCGCTTTCATCCACTGTTCCCCCATCATGTCTCGCCCTCCATCGACCACGACCATCATCGCCAGCCACAGCACGCTCATGAGAGCCACTGCCACGTTCCACCCGAACACCGCGATCGCCGGCGCCATGTCGGCCAACACACCGATCAGGCACCACACCATCACCATCTCCGTGCTCGCCGCCACCCACAAGCCGTTGAGGACACCCAGCAGCTTCGCCCACTCCACCTTGGTCCTTCGACGCACCATTCCCACCGATTTCGATTTGATCGAGCAAGTCGTCTTCGAATGCAACCTTAGCAATTGAAGAGACGCACTCCAAAAGACTGAACGATGTTACGTTTGGGTTTGAGCGTGCGACAGATCTTCTACGCTCACGTTACGGCGGGTTCGGGCTGGTCTTACAAGCGGGCGGTCGAAGGTCTTCGATAGCCCAACCCTGGTAGAAAGGCTTAATCCTGCAGAGTATCGATCACTAAGGTCCCGATTCCTCAACAAACCCCTCAGGCGTGTCTGCCGCGCCTCCCAAGGGTGCGTGCAACTGCTCTGTGCAGATACACTAGCCTGGCTGCTGGTCGAATGCACCCGGCCCTAAGATGCCTACGCTGGCGAACAGTTCCACAGTCGGTGGCGCAGTAAAGACTTCCGTCAGCACCAGAGGATCCTTTTTACGAAGCACAACAATGCACGACGATGTCTCAACGGTCCTAGATCTTACCCACCGACAAATCCGCAGACAAACCAAGTACCTGCCCTGCAGTCAACTCCTGGACTATTCCAGTATGAACCAAAGGAAACGACGACCGTAGAGGCCCTTTGAGAGTATGCTAATCGAAGTCCCTGGCGGGCGCCTGGCCTGCCCCACGATTCTGCCGAATGGGTTGGACAAATACGGAGGGTGGCTCCCCAAAAGTAGAACAATCAGATGGAACCGAACCGAATCGAGCGAAAGACAAGCAAGGGAGAGCCCCGATCTCTCCCGGGGTTCGCTCGTATACCGCCCCGGCTCCTCCTCACCGAGCCAACTGCCCAAGCCACACCCCCAGGAATTTCAGGCGCCCCCAAGCGGCAATGGTCACAACAACGAGGCGACGATGCCCACATACTGTATAATGAGCGAACAGAAGGACCCGACCAGCTCCGCCCCCTACTTTACACTGCAATACGGGAATTTACACTTTGCGAGAGTTGGGCCTTTGAATTGCGGTCATGAATTTGTTTTCACATACAAACAACTCATAGAACTCATCACATTTCATTGTCTTCGCAAATCACCTCAAATTCAAAAGTGCGCTCAAGGCGTCCTCATCTGAATTAAATTCCGAACTGTATCCTGCCTGGCTGATAGGTCCTGTCCAAACCAGCCGTTCGTCCCCTCCTCTTCGACCATCGGTGTCGGATTCCGTAGTGCCAACCCACTACCTGACTCCTCATTATCACTTCAGCAGATGCACTGCGCTGAACCAGGCCTTCGTGTTTAGCGAGGACCTGCATGCCCAGAACTATGCCAGTCGAGCAGGTTTTTAACCAAGTATCGGCCAAAACTTGATGAAGTACCAAGAAGTATTTTATAGGGCTCATACAAAAAACTGAAAGTGATTTTTTAAGATAAAATTAGATTTCAGCCTGATTTTTCACACTGGTTTTTGCGCCTAACCAATTTACATTAGATGATTATGATCATCAGGCACACAAAAAGGTGGGCGATTCAAAATTTGAAACCTTGAGATGCAGTTTGCCACCGAGTTTTCCCTAAGCTTGGCTATAAATTTTTTTATTTTGTTAGGTTTTCCCTGACTTTCCCAGCCTTGTACGAACTCTGTTCCAGCACTACTGATTGTCGCGCATGTTTCAGATGAATGAGCTAGCCATGTTTCTATGTAGATACCGCATTTACAAAGTACCAGCCACCAGTTTTAACATCTTGTGTATCCTACACGCTACGAGTGCTATCAATAGCTCAATTCATCTGGCAGGCAATGCGCAAAGCACAAAATCAAAACTGCCCTCACTAAAGCCACGATCTCTCGACACCACAATCTACGCCAAACACCACAAAATCCATAACCTACCAAGAGCAGGACTGGGCAAGTGAGTTTCGTCATTCAAATGTGCGGCATCCAACGAAACACTCGTGCCATCTCAGACTTCAATACAAAAACTATAGCTCAACTCTCACGAGCACATTTCAGAAAACAATTTACCAAATTACGCCGCCAAGCAAACTAATTCGTCATATATAAACTTAATTTTCAAAAATTTTGCCTCTGTATTATGAAAAAGTAGATTATCTGAGATTTGCATTTCAACAAATTGACTACCTGTATTCGACAACTGATATATCTTTAACCATCCGCCATCTCCGCCAGCCGCCAAATATTGTCCATCGGGGCTAAACTGCACATCATTCGCCAACACGCCCTCCAAGATTTGATATACTCGACCAGAGTTCAACTCCCACACAAATATCTTTCCTTCCGTGGTGGCGCAGGCCAACAACTTGTCACCAGAGCCACTAACCGATGCGTACGCCAGTGCAGTTGGCCAACCCTAAAATATGTCGAGCGTTAGTTATGAAGCAAAAAGCACCCTCATTCGTACCTTCATGCCATGGAATACACGCACAGCGATCGCATCCGTTAATGACCAAACTCGAACTGTATTGTCCGACGAGGCAGTAGCGACGAAGGGCGGATATCCGTCCTCGCTCATTTCTTGATCTTGAAGACTTGGAACAAACTGGACGCAATCCACACTCGACTCGTGCCCAACGAACACACGCATTGGATCTTTCCGATCCAACGAGAACAATCGAGCCGTCCGATCGTAGGAGCCAGTCACGAACAAACCACCAGCTTGTTCTGTCACGTCCAACGCCCACACTGGCCATTGGTGACCACAATATTCGTACACCTTCATCCTCGAGGTCAAATCGAACAGACTGATCGGACGGCAAGGATCGTCGGATGTAGAAAGCAAGAATGATTTATCGATTGAATTCTCTATTATTCCCAATCGATACACAATACCCGATGTTGATCCAGGGCGTAGAATAAATGGTTTATCTGCCGACGATGCCATCGGTGACGCTGAATGGGAGGAATGACGTATCGGGAAACATCGAATCGACGACTCGTTATCACAACCAAAACAGGCCAAACGTCCATCGGATGTCAGCTCGGCACATACGGCCGCAGATCGATGACCACGTCCTCGAGTTGGCCCAGGGTGATTCGACGAGAAAGTGTATAGCATTACTGAATACGGGAAAGACCCGTTATCGATCGCTTCTTTGCTGGACAGTTTTGAACAGATTTCCCGCATTTCATCCAGCGTCGACTCCAAATCGATCGATTTCGTTACTTCACTGTCTGTATCTTCTGTAGATTTAACCCCGCTCCTCCACCAAAATGGATCCTCCCCATCGTCATCCTCGTTTTCAGAGTCTTCATCCTTCTTTCCCTTCGCTACCAGAACTGGCGCATTGTCATTCTCACTTTTAGTCGATGCCTCCTTACCATTCAAAAGTGCGGTTTCCGACCGGAAGTACTCGCAAATTAATGGCGTTCGAAATTCAACGAGGAATTTCTTCATCACCAGATCGATATCCTGATATTGATCACTGATCGATAAAGAGTATTCTTGCTCCAACATCGAATCGTTTTCGATGGGGAAATGGAATTCTTTAACGGCTGACGACAGAATATCGGTCGATTGACCAGACGTGGAAAGTTTCTGAGAGAAATATGCAATGATTCCGTCAGCGTGCGATCGAAGCCGTCGTCGAATGGCAGTTGGTAATGAATTATAAAATGAAGCGAAAAGATGGAGTTCCTTTAAATAATTGGATGGCTCACTTAAATTTAAGGTCAAATCGGACGCTAGTAAAAAATCGGTGGGCGAATTGTTAACACTGGCCGCTTGACTAGCACTAGAATCAAATAGTTGCGATTCTTGAGATAATAAGCGGTTCAGATCGGCCATGGAGTAGCCTCGACGTCGGCCGTAGGCGAGAACGAAAGGATGAAACGTCATTACCGAAAGCAGTGGATTTGAAGTTATTGGGGCTAAACTCAAAGAAAAAGGAATGAAAACGAAATAAATGGAAGAATTCGATTAGACGGCGAAAAAGACTATTTCTGATCTTCTTCTTCGATATACGTATCCAATCCTTGCTGATCCAATATGCGTTGCCACGAACCGATTTTAGCCTTGAGTAAAGTAAGAATAACTTGATTCTTACGTAATTCGAATCGACACTGCTCTGGAACAATACGATCGGGAAGTTTCTTCACTTTATATAAATATTTTCCAGCCGTTTCCTTGCTCGTTTTTGATTTACCAGCTTCTATTTCAACCAAAACGCGTAACGATTGTTCGTAAAACTTTGCGTCAACGTAGGTATTCTTGCCACTGCCGAAAATTCCCGGTTTCTTGACACCGCGAATAGCCAAGGCGACAGTGACTTTGTAATCGTTATCGTCAATTTTTACTAAAAATTTAAACAAAAATTTACAGAACATTTGAAAAATATTTTTAGTCTTAGAAACGATATTGCGACTATTCTGAATTTTGATCGGGAAATATTTTCAGGCAGGAACTTTGGCCACTACATCTACAGGGGCAACATTAATTGGCGGCTTAGATGTTCGGAATTAGGGTACTTTACCTTATCCTTAGTTAGAAACCATAAAATTGGAAATCTTACCTCCTAAAGGACCAGGAATCGAATCATCGGCGCTATTATCGACGCAAGTTGAACATGCAGCGCCGGCCATATCTCCCATACCATCCCCGTACCGCAAAGTATGCTTGGCCATAAACGTACTATACCTTGAGATTCACTCCAATCTCGAATCACCCATCAAAAAAATCAGAGGATCGTAGAGAGGACTGTTTCAAAGAAATGAGGAAAAGTCTCCGACAGCGAAGTAAAAAGAAAATTACAAGAGCGACTGATGATAAATGCTTTGATGACGTTAGTGGCGATGACGAATCATAATGACGAGCGAGTATATTCAATCGAGCGAGATGAGGAGCTGGACCAACCCACGCAAAGATTTTTCCTCGAAGAAGTGGGGCACTCTTGACTCAGCATGCAGCTATTTCTCACCCGTTGAAAGTGTAGCGAACTTGATTTGTCTGCTACATAGCGGAGCAATACGAATTTGATATACATGCTTCCCTGAGCCATGGCTTTCGAAGAAAAGCAAGCGCCTTCTGGCACCATTTCAGCAAGAAGATACTGAGTGACTCATGTTTTTTTACCCCCAACATAGGCAGATAATGGAACTAACGGAGGGAGAAAAGTTTTCGCCTTGTTACCCTCTGAGCGCATGTCAATCATACATCGTCAAGTCATAGAAAATGGCATCATAATTTCACAATCAAGACACAAAATTTAGAGGCTTGAGCAGGAGTCGAACCCCAGCCCATCTGGTCTAGTGTGCTGTGCCCACCCACTGCATCGTATCCGTATGTGCACAGCTGCCTTGGGGCGGGGCGCTGGACCCGGGGCAAATTCGAGGGGACAAAGCAGGATGTCATGTTATTACACAGTCAGGGCAAGCAGACGAGGTGCGGTGCTTTGCCATTTTGCCCCCTCCAACTTCTGCATAGCAGTCGAACGAAGCTATGCTTTTAGGGAATAGCCGCACGGCATTTTGCGCATGCATCACCTCTACGGACAGTATGTACATGGGTGAGGGTCTGGTCCTGTGTGCTGTGCTAGCCACTGCGTCGTATGTGCATATTGTGGCAGTGTATCTGAGCACACATGCTGGAGGCGAGTTAGCTCTGACCCTGACTGTGTTCACCACCTGCACGCCTTCGTTTGGAGCACCTTAGTGGTACCCGAAGAGTTAGACATGCGGGGTTCCTGAATCGACTTCCATCTCTGAGAACCCTGGGCAAGTCAGCGGGTCACTAGAGGACTCATAGCCAGGCTTTTATGGTAATGAGTGGCCCACTTGATTCAGGAAGTCCCGTCAGTAAAATGCTTGGCTCGCCCCAGGGTGAACTAGGGCTTGCCACAGGAAAGGGTCCACGCGCTCTACGATACCCGTATCAGATAGTTTGGGACATTGCAGCCTCATCGGCTGGCGGGCCATGGCAGTGAGAGAGAATCAATGATCTTCCTTGGCTGGGAGACGTCAACATGTCAGGTTGATGTTTCAGCTGGACGCGCCGTCGCAAGGTTTGTCTTGCTCCACTCGTGCCAGCCAGGCATGGTTGCAACATACAGTAGAGAAGAATAGTGCTTCGCTTTGCTTGGTTCAAGTGCACAGTCGCAAAAAGTCATCCTAACCTGTCGTGCACCAGTCCGTGAGTCATACTGCATGTTGACCTTTTCCACTCTGCTTCTAGAAAAGTCACTCTGGTTGGAACTTTCCCGAAGCGTGCAGTGCAAACAATGCGAACTTCAATTCATCAGCGCAACGACAATCGTACACAAGCCATAGGGCATCGCCCTCGATGTTTTCCGTCCAAACACGTAACATGTTTCCAAACTTGGCTTGTTGACACACGAGGCTATAAATGGACATAATAATAACTAGGTATTAAGTCCGTTGCTATGTAACCGCCCATCAGGAGTTCGCCTCGAAGAACTAGTTTCCTCGGCCCTTTTTCAGCCTCCGTTTTCTCGCGCGGCTGGATGGCAGCTGGCTCGAAGCCAGTTCTTATTTTTTAATAGTCTGTGTTTTTGCGTTTGTATTAAAGTATGTGGAACGGGGTATGGTATCCAGCAGAGTTGGCTGAAGCAGGATGCAACAGTGAATAGTCGGGGTCTGCACGCTGCTCTGGTTTCAGGTGACTGATTGCAGTGCTTTCAAGCGAACATCACAATTTGCGGTGATCACGACTGACTGTAGTCGTCAGCAAGGAATTGGTGGAAGACTCGGTTCGGTAATTCCTGATCGTGGTAAGTAGTTTGTGTGTGTGCTCGGCTGGTCTGGTCAGGTCAGGATCATGCCATGCAGCAGGTAGGTAACTCTCACAAGCAGGACCACAGAAAGGGTCTGTGTTATACCTTTTAGGGAGACTAAATGATAGGCGGACCACGTGGTGGGGGTAGGCCTCTCAACGATGGGACATAGCAACGACAAAGTGATTAGGTGACTGAAACATGCAGATGCCATATGTAGTGGTGGCCTCACTATCAGCGCCAGTATCAGTGGGCAGCGATGGGACACAGGCAATGCTACCTGGGTTGGACTGCCTCTTACAGGTACTTCTAGCAATCTCTGTGTACTTGTGTGTGACGATGAGGGTAGACAGTGACTGAGTGACTGAATGACTGAATGTGGTGGGCGCACAATTGTCTCATCGTCAGTAACGTTATCAATTGGATAGGCTGCTGTAGATCGTCGCTTGCATCTTCCCTGGTCGAACCGCTTTGAAACCCTAACCTTGGTAACACGTGCGCGTCTACGCAAAGCTGCAGTACTGTACAGTACAACACTTCTGTACTTTGTCGATAATGTCTATGCTGTAGATCTTATCTTGGACGGTCCCTGTCTGATGTCCGCCGCTCCAGGCCAAGCGCTTTCAGAATAATTTTCATTTCCCATTCGTTCCTTCAAGTAGCAGGTCCTGAAACACGGGACAGCAGCTTTCTGCATTGGCCATGGTGGGTGTAAGATCGTTGGCCACGTGCCAACATTAGTGTCATGCCACGCAAGAGGAATGGCTCCAGCCACTAAGTATACCTCTGCTAAAACCCGAAGGATCACGTTTTTATTTCGCGTCAATGGATTTCCGAAACTTCATTGCCGACTCCTTTCCTTTCGATGACGTCAAAGAGAAGGGCAAAGTTTGCGATGCATATTGGCACGGGTTCAAACCCGCGAGCAACGGATCAGCTCGCATTGGTCGTATCGATTTGTGGGCGACTAGACTCTGGCAGCTTACTCGCTCCTCCCCACTCGCTGACTGAATAGCATGCTTATTTTTGTGTACTTTGTGAACAGACGTTGAATTTTCTCGGTGCTTTTCCCATGACCAGTTCTGACTGCTGACGACTATGCACGCCTGGCATTCTCGCACGGACGAAATATACGACTGTCGCTAAAACGTCATTTTCTTGTCTAGTTTGAACTTTAACCTAGTCCTAGTGCTGGCATTGTTTTCAACTGCTCTTTGGAAAACTCTTTCAAATTGACGTCGTCGCAGTCACGTTGCGCGTTGGAAGCAAAGAAATGGACTTCGTACTTTTCGTCGAATTCTACTGAAATCTTGGCACAGCCGCACAGCAGACAACCAAGCTCCGCTATTGGCCCAGTTTTTCGTTCGCTCTCGTCGCCTTCGTTGACAAAGAATCTCGCCACTCGCCCGCCCCCTTCAAACCCAGACCGCACAGTACGACTGGGGCTCGGTCACACTTTCATATCGCCTCGTGTCTACCGCGTGTGTCTGCGTTTCATTGGCGCGGCGTGGCAGAAAAAGTGATTTCGATTGAATCTAATAGGCAGGCAGGCTTATCGATTAGTGATAAGGTGATATGGCATCTTCGGTTCACACCGTATCTCATACATCGACCGCATCCAATTCATCCTTTTTAAAATGGATAATTGATCAGTTAAATGCTACTTCGGAAAGGTTTGTGAGAGAAAAATTGTCGATTTGAATGCTTTTTTGTTTGAAATGGGCGTTAATCTGGGTCACTATGGGAGGAAACTTCTGAGTTCGAAAAGTTAATGAGGGGAAACCGCAAAAAATGTTGTCTGCGTTTAGTCAGGAGACAATCAAAATTTGTGGAGGTTTCAGACAATTAAAAAGGACTTTTGAGCTTTCACTGCAACTTGCGGAAACTTTGTTTAAAGTTTGCAGAAGCATTATTATTTTCAAGTTTTTTGAAGCTCAGCAACTTTTTATCAACTTCCTGATGTTTTAAAAAACCGGTTTCCAGAATATTATTTTTGAGTATTTTTTTAAACGGCTTCATGTTCTCTAAGTTTGCCAACTTTCTTATACTTTTCGTAAAAATTAGTCTTTGATTTTCCAATTTCTGTTATTTTAGCATTTCGCAGCTTCTTAAACGATTATTTCCGTCCGGAAAATTCGTACCGATCGTGGGTGCAGTTGGGGTAATCAGTATTGGAGCAATCATCGTCTACATGGCCAAGTCTAAGAAAGATTCGAATAAGCTCTATCTCAAGATCGAGCCGATCATCGATTTGAATAAACAAAGTATCGAGATCGGGGTAAGTCTTCGATTCTTGGTTTTTGTGTCTGCCAAACGATATTGATTTTTGACCTTTTTCGTGTGAGTTTTCACACCTGGTCAGAAATGGCCTCGTGAGAAGCTGCGTCCAATTTGTGCTTGCTGAATGCTTATCAGGGCAGGACATTGATTTGGGTTCCTTTCATCTCCGTAATCTCCCCTCCTAATTCGTTCATGTAGCCGCTCGAACACAGTTTTGATAGTCTGGCTTATAGGGCGGGTCCAAAGTCCAATTCTTTTCTATTTTGATTTATAAACGTTGGTTTTTATTCGAAAGCCAAGTGCAACTAACTTTTTCACTCGCAGACTGAACACGCGCGTGTCTCGGCGCTAGTGGGATCGGAAGCCGGATTAAAAAGATGGTTGCACGAAGATGCGAAAACATTGTACGATTTATTTCGAAGAGGTGCAAAACAGTCGACGACGGGCGAATGTTTGGGATATCGTGTGGCACAGGCAACGAATGGACGAAAGAATGCCGGCCCGTACAAGTGGATAAGCTATGCTGATGTTATTCGAAGAAGCGAATACCTGGCTCGGGGATGCGTGGAGAAGGGATTGAAGCCGGGCCAAGAAACCTTCGTTGGAATATATGCTCAAAATCGACCAGAGGTATGTGGCCTATTCGAGATGCGTGTGCCTTTGTCCACTGTTCACTGTAGGGCCTTCGTTGGCCATGGTACTCCAGAAAAGGAGGCTGGGCCCCTGGTACTATAGTGCATTCCAAGTATCTAACAACTCTATTCCTTGAAATTTACCAAAAAAGTTCAAGTTTCTCGTCAAAAATTTGTATTTCGAAAATGGCGGGAAAACTCGCCGCATTAGCATTAGACAGATCGGTTCCTTTGCATGTACACGGCCAGTCACAATGATGCATAGTCATCAACGGGCATGTACGAGTGGGTAGTGAATTTAGATTTCCAGAACTGACCCATTTGAAAATCCAAGGCAGTGTCCAAAATGTTTGTTGAGATCCAGGGGTTTTTGATGATTTTGGGGCCCTCAAAATCTAGACACTGAAAAGTTTGTTTTGCTCGTCAAGTACGTTGCATAGGCCCTCGTGAAAACATACCCCCTTCGCCGATGTTGGTGACTGTGCATCTTATTGACCTGTATGTACATGCCTAGGCAAGGTTCCCGCAATTTGTGAAATTCAAATGTTTGGCGGGAAAATCGTGTTTCTTTCTGCACATTCAAAAAATTGACCAACCAGAAAATGGCATATGGAATTCTCAATGAGCATGGCTTACTCGATGCCTAAGCAAATTCGTGCACTCCAGGGGCGAGACTGAAAAATAAAGGCATAGGAATAATGAGAATAGAGGTGGAGGAAGAGGGGGAAACAGGCACAACCTCATGGCTCATCAGAGTGGGTGGCCCATGGCATGGCTGGCAGACAGGGTAGAACTTAAGTCCGCAACTGTTTCTTCTTTTAGTGGATTATTGCGGAACAAGCGTGCTATTTCTACTCGATGGTTATCGTGCCATTGTACGATACGTTGGGTCCCGATACGTGCTCGTTTATTATAAACCAAAGTAAATTTGTTTTTTCTGTGTATTCTTTTGATCTAAACTGTTTTTTCTAGCCAATATGACCTTGGTAGTGGTGGATAAAGCGAAGAAAGGCATCGAATTGTTGGAAAAACGCGATTCGTGTCCAAGCTTGAGCATAATTGTTCTAATGGACGCGCGTGATCCGGCATTGACTGAATTGGCGAAAAAGACTGGTGTCGAAGTGATTATGTTCAGCGAATTGGAGAAGCTTGGCTCATCGGCAGTTGGTCGGACGCCAGCAGCTCAACCGCCGAGCCCGGATGATTTGGCCACCATATCATATACTAGCGGGACGACGGGCAATCCGAAGGGGGTCATGTTGACGCACGGCAATGTTGTCTCGGATTGTACGTCGCTGGCCGTTGTCAAGTACATGGCCCTGCAGTCTTCCGATGTGCTCTTGTCCTTTCTACCATTGGCTCATATGTTCGAACGTATTATCGAAGCCATGGTATTTTCGGTTGGTGGCCGAGTCGGCTTTTACAGCGGCGACATCAAAAACTTGCCGGACGATTTACAAACACTGCGTCCGACCTTGTTCGCCGTCGTCCCTCGAGTATTGAATCGTATCTATGATAAGGTCATGCAAGAAACGCAGCATAGCAAATTGAAGAAGTACTTGGTCGAGAGGGCCACGCAGGCTAAATTAGAAGATTTGAATCGGTAAGATTTTATGACATTTTAAAAAGGTGGAGATTGATGGATAGTTTTCAGGGGTGTGGTTCGAAATGACACGATTTGGGACAAAGTGGTATTCAAGCGCATTCGAGAAGGAATGGGTGGTCGTATTCGTCTTATGATTACTGGTAGCGCTCCGTTGGCCCCAGAGATATTGACCTTTATTCGAGCTGCTATGGGATGTGTCGTGTTGGAAGGATACGGGCAAACTGAAGCTGTGGCAGCATGCACGGTGGGAATGGAGGGCGATCATATTCCTGGTAAGGGATCGAAGTTTTTTAATTAGTATTTGGCGCCCAAATCTTAACTAACAAATTTTGAATTTCGCGGGTATTGCGATACCCTCGAAAGTCCAATCAGTCAGCTTTGGTCGTACAGCCTATAATGATACAAGTTACGTTTCAGGCCACGTTGGGCCACCGACTCCGTGTTGCCAAATCAAACTGGTCGATGTGCCGGATATGAATTATTTTGCGAAGGAAAATAAAGGCGAAGTGTGCATAAAAGGGCACAACGTCTTTAAAGGATATTACAAGGACCCGGAGAAAACGGCCGAAACGATCGATTCGAACGGCTGGCTTCATACGGGCGATATCGGGCTTTGGACGGAAACGGGAACATTGAAGATTATTGACAGGAAGAAGCATATTTTCAAATTGGCACAGGTATGTGGGTTGATTGAGAATTTGTATTTGCTGGTATACAAGCGGATTGACGTGGGCTTTGCAGGGTGAATACATAGCTCCGGAGAAAATCGAAAATGTTTATGCTCGAAGCAAATTTGTTGGCCAAGTGTTCGTTCACGGCGAAAGTTTGAAATCTTGTCTCGTAGCTATTGTGGCTCCGGATGCTGAAGTTTTGGTGCCGCATGCCAAGAAGAGTTTGAAATTGAATGTTAACATGCAAGAACTTTGCAAGGATGAGGTATGTATTTGAATACTGAAGGGATAATAAGGCTGTGATTCTGGCTCGTTTTTAGAAGATAAAAAGATTGATTATGGACGATATGAAAGCTCAAGGCCAGAAAGGCGGGTTGCAATCGTTCGAACAAGTCAAAGATATTTATTTGTTCCCAGAACCATTCAGCATCGAAAATGATCTGTTGACGCCGACTATGAAAACGAAACGAGCTGCAGTCAAAGAACGGTTCAAGCAAGAGATTAGTCGTATGTACGAGCATTTGTGGTGAAATGCTTGCACGAGGCAATACGAAGGCGTGTAACGCTTTTTTGTGTAAAAGTCGTCTTTATTTGTGAGTTATAGTTCTAACTTTTTTTCGCCTTCGTGTTCTAACGGAGTGAATTGACCCTTGTGAGTGTTATCTGCCTTTAGCGGGTCCTAGAATTCTTGGATATTGTATACCTTGCTATAATGGCTCACTGATAGAGTGCGGATCGAGTGTGAAGAAAGTATGTACTGCGTGGAAGAGTCTTGTAGGGACAGTTTTGGCCATCTTGGGCCACATGGGGCCGCGGTTGGACATTCGTCAACCCATATTGCTTTTGCGGCCGCGGTGGTGCAGCGGGTCGGCATTTGTCTCTCGGTATTGCTTGGGAGCGAGTGGCTGGACTCGTCCCGGGTTCGATCCCCGGTGATGGAGGTCGGTTTGCGAACCATAAACCCTCGCTGACCTTGCACGCCAGGCCGTGGGTCAGTCTCTCTGAGTGGAGAGACGGAAGCCAAACGAGGATACAGTCTCGGCTGTCGAACACTGGCAGGGTACACTCACAGCCAACCCGCCATTGTCCGAGGAAGTCGGTGTCCAGTCCACGATGCCCTGGCGTGGAGGTGCTCCTAGTGGAGACGCACCGAGGGACGCTGCTGTGTGTGCCGGTCACCTCATGGCCTCGCTTATCATGACATGACTGCTAGCTAGCTATAGGCAAAGCGGGTTGGAAGTGCCGTGGGGACCTGGGCCGAGCGGGGCCCAACCCACAAAAATTTTGAAAAACCCATATTGCCTTGCAGCAAGTGGCTGGGGTCGTCCAGGGTACGATTCCTACTGACGGACGTCAGATAATGCGTGCTGCAAGTAAATGGGCGGAATCCAGACAAGGACAGTTCGGTTCTCGAACACCGACAGGGGGCACAGCCCATCCGCCATCGTCCAAGGAGTCTGGTGTCCAGTAGTGAAGGCGCACACAGGGACGCTGCCTTGCTTGGGAGGTTTGATTGCTAACTGGCCAGAGGCAAAACGGGTTTGAGGGCGAAACAGGACCAGGCCGTCTGCTCCATAGGACTTTAGAGATCCCGCTGGGGGAAATAAGTTAGTGCATACAGGGCTTGAATCTTCAGAGGGGACCGGCTGTGAGGATTCATGGTGCGCATTTAAAAATCTACTGTGGGAGAGTGTAGATAATGCAATGTATTCGACTGATATGGCTGACAGGACAGCAAGTGCATGTGTACTTTTATCATGGCCGCCACCTCCACACTCCGTAAAAGAAGAATGCGCGGGGTGGCGCCACGTCTAGTCGCCGTGTAGGCACAAAAAGACGAGGTCAGGCCTGTCGTGTTTTCAAGGCCTTCTGTACTGTGGCAGGGACTGGCACTAAAGACTGTCCAATCGACTGAAGTAGAGTGCAGAAATGTGTAACGTTGTAATGAGGCCTTTGGATTTTTTCCAAGAACGATTCCTAAATCAAGGCGCTTTTGGTAAAGTTTATGAAGCTACTTTAAAAAAATCTAATCAAAAAGTGGCTTTGAAAAAGTTACCAGCTAATGTAAATAATGAAAAGAGTTTAAGAAAAGAAGTTGAAATTTTGAGGTGAGTCATTGCTACTATTCAAGGTCGGAGTGGAGAAATGGAGTGTTTTAGGTCGGTTGATCATCCGTATGTTTTATCGATTTTGGGAGTTGTGGATAATTTGGAAATTGGAGAGATTTGGATCGTGACTGAGTTACTGAATGGAGGATCGTTGAGGCCGTATTGTACCGGCTGTGAACAGTTGGCTGCAGTGCAGAAGTTGGAGATTGGAGTGCATTGCTGGATGGCATTAGAGTACTTGCACGATCGGGCTAAGATTACGCATAAGGATATTAAACCTGAGAATATATTGGTGAGTGACCGAGCAGTTTTCGAGTTGGGATGGGGGATGGATTAATTGTTAGGTCACAAGTTAAAGCTTTACTGCGACTGAAAGTAGCAGGAGCGCACTCATCGTCAGTGGGGCAGACACACTATAAATCCGAAAACATGAAAAACTCCCAGATGGGATAGGCTGCAACGTGAGGCTGACTTTGTGAGTCTGACATGCTTTTTGAGCTGTTGGGTAGATGCTGGCAGCTGCCATTGAGGTAAACTGATACTCTATTGCATGCCCTATTCGACTATCCACTTGGCCAAAAGATGGCATTGGTGTGGCAACCTAGCGAGTCAAGCTAGGTGCTGTGCGATAGCAAACGTAAGACTTATCAACGAGACTTTACTTCTACAACCGCACGGGACACTCACACAATACAGACTGACTGCCGAAACCTCGACAGACAACAAGGCACTAACGGGCAAGGCACAACAACCAATCAGACGAACAAGAAACGGGCAGGAAGGAAGTGTCTGACTCACCAGCAAGGCCGTCTGGGTCACCAGATCGAAAAAGAAAGAGAGGGGCTAACCAAATTCGAATAGCCACACCCTTACATGCCCACAATCTGTGGACTTCCACTGTCCACCAGTCGGTAGAAGTCTCGACGGCACCAGGATCTCGCTCCTGTTACCGAGGTCTTCTTAGCCTTTGGGTCACCACAACGAGGGACTCGGCCCAACATTGGGCCCCTAACTGGATAGACTCACACGGTCAAGGACCGAAGCCATGACTAGAACAGTTGAAATCCAGATTTCGATGAGAATTAGCTTAGACTGGTGACCCTCTACCCGTCCCAGTCATTATCAAATACGCACATTCAAAATACACGCTAACATAAAATGATTATCAACGATAAGACTACCAATAGCCACACCTTTACTTAAGGACAAAATATTTAAAAGCGGATGAGACCTACAACCGACCAATGGAGCGTTGATTACTCATCAATATGTGTGTTCTGGAAGGCAACGCCTTGTCTGCACTGACAGGCGTCTGTATGCCAGCGAGCTAGGCTCCTTCTACCATTTCAGCTTCACAAGACAATCGACGACCGTCTGCTTGCAAAGCTGTGCGATTTTGGACTAGCTAAAATTAAAACCACGATGACGATCACGGAAGAAACTAGCGTAGTTGGCACTTTCATGTATTATCCACCCGAATTCGCTGAGTCCAAACGGAACCCCCAGAAGGCGGATGTGTACTCGTTAGGCGTCACTTTATGCGAACTGTTCACAAACAAGTACTTTTGGCACAACCCGGGCGACCAGAGAAGACTGGAAGATTGCCAGGTAAGCCTTGCCACTATTCTTGGTGCTCAGGGTCCTACTGGGGTATGAAAACGTGCGCACCATACTCGTAAAGTAGTATCACTCGAAATAGCGCAGTATATACCTGCCCATTTGTGCAAATCAGCTCTTGCCTTAGCGTGCTCGTACCACAGGCAGGCAGGTAGGTGACGAGGTGTGGATTAATAACCTGCTGCTCTTTCAGATTCTGTACAAGTTGGTATTGGTGAATCAGAGACCCAACTCTGATGTGTCCTTTGATAACGAAGTGGAATGGGGACCAGGCGCCGTTGCACTGGACGAATGCGACTGCCCGCTACCAATTAGGGACGTCGTTAGGCGAAGTGTGCATTTTGATCGCCAGCAGCGACCGTCGGCATCACATGTGCTGGCAGTGTTCCAAGCAGAGTTGGAGGTAATCACTTTCGAGGCTTGACTATCGTTAGTCTCGCCATACTTGGTACCATTATACTTGAGGGAAGACGGCATGCTGCAGTGTGAGCGATGTTGAAAGTTGTGTGAGTACCCCCAATGACCCTAAGCGGGTGCTCTGGTAAGACACCGCAATACCCTTTAAAGCACCCATCCCGCTGGTATCCAAAAGCCAGTTGAGAATCCGCGAGCCAAAACTGACTGAGCTGCAGACTCTAATCTCACTAATTTTTGGACCGAACTCACTATTTGTGCACTTAATGGGCCCAAAGTTATTCCTCCGGGAAAATTGAAATTGTATATGCCTCCTCAGTTATACAACCCACAAATGCCTAAATGCTGCATGGTATTGCTTTCAGAAGCAAAAAGGTGCAGATAGTCGCAGGCGCTTCCATGAACCCAAGGTTTCTAAATTCTGTCTACTTTAGATCCTCTGGTAAAATGTGGGTCTCCCCCTCACCTGCGTCAGATCTTCATGCCTGACTAACGTTATCTTTGGGCCATCTATCCACATCTCTATCGTTTTAGTCAAGCACTGTCGAACTCTTTGCCAAATCCCATCCGAACTCAACCATCTCCTCAGATTCGACTTCATCTCCAACCTCATCCAAGCCCTCTTGCTCCTCCATTTCTCCTCTCTCAACAACCCTCGTCGAAGATACATTCAGCTGCCAGCCGCATGGCACCATGCAAGTGCTGGTTATCAAAGGCGATGTCCAAACTCGAGGTTGCATACGTTGCACGTTCCAAATTCCGTCTGGTATTCAATCCATTCTGCATCCATCACCCGGCCGCCCCTTTCCTCAAACTTGCTGCACCGTCTATTTGCCAATGTCGAAACATGGCAGAGTGATCGTGCAGTTGTTGCGACTGGCTTTCAATCGCCGACTGCTATTTGATATTGGACCCTCGGATTGCTTAGTTTGGAGTTTTAGAACTGATATCAACGACGGAGTGCACCGATTCGATGCTAATTTAATCGGCAATTGGGTGTATACATTTAAAGATAAACAAGATTTATGCGCTTTGGAAAATGCGTTGGCCAAAATTGGTATTGAGAGATCGATATTGACGATATAAAGATTCTTTCAATTTCCAAATGTTTATCTGAGTAAACGGACGTCCGTCGTGCCGTCTGCTCCTGTATTCTTACAATCATTGCATCACCATTCCTGACATACAGTACTCCTATCCCTGCCAGTGTACGCTCGTGGCGACGTAGGCCTTACAGCTGTCGCTGTGGTGGAGCAGCGTGGAGTAGCGAGTGTGATGACATATCAGCCATCCACCACATCAGCATATCCTCAGAGTAGAAACTGTGTATTTTGTTTTCGCCCAATCGATATACTATTGATTGGAAACTCTCCTAATTTTGGAACAACCTAAAACAAAACGATGGGGACTCCTTTCTTTGATCATGGACCCGCTGGGCCGCCCTCTCGCCTCAGCTTACCCGGGCCCTGCTATACCCAGTGTTGCTGGTGGGCTCTAAGAGCAACGGCCAGCCGCACTGCCATGTCCTCGCCAGGATTCGAGGAATGCAATGTCCTCATCGTCGATCCCGCTCAGGGGAGGATGCGAGATCTCGTATGACCCAGGGGTCGCGCGGCTGCGATCAAGCATTACTGGGGGAAGATGTCTTGCGCAGAGGTCACTGAAAGTATAAGCGTCGCACATGCGCCGTCAGGAACCGGTCTTACCGAGAATAGTGCATTCAGGAACCCCCAACTCCAAGTTTTAGCTGCAGTATTTATTCGCAAACTGTTTCTTGATGAAGACATGGAGCCACCGGAATTCGAGCCGGGGAATTTATTCTACAAGTCAAAAATCATACTTCTCGACCACAAAGGTCATACAAATATTATATATATCACGGGGGGGGGCGTGAGCTGGGGTTCCAGTTCGAGGTCCTGAAGTAATACATAGGGCTGGCCTTACAGCCAGTATGCCAGTTGGACCTACTATTCAGTACACTATTCCAACCTCTTCAGGAACCAGCTGTATGCGAAGGATGGGAGCAATCTACCAAATATACGAAACACACTAGGGTCGGGTGGTTGTTCTTGGTGTCAATGCTGTGAGCACCTTCTTTGGTCGCCATTAAATATGTATATATAAGAAGGGTATTGGAACTCATCATTCAGCTTTTTCGTCTCTTCCAGTTAATTCTAAGAAGGGAACACGAGCATCGGTCGATCTGGATATACAATGGATGTCCTAGGGTCCAGTGAACACTCATGATTCTTTATCGGCTGCACGATGTTAGTTAGCTATTGTACTGTACGTATATTATGGATATTAAGGCGTGGGCTGATCGAGATTTACGGCTGATGGATCACAGTATGTCGAGCACATTAAGCATAGGCCAAGAGGGCTGGCCAGCAGACAGTCTCTGGGTCTGTACAGTGCTGGGCGCGCATGCATGTGGCGTTGTTGCTACCACCACACGAAGCCTTGAGCGAAATTTCGAGAGCCACTGCATTTGCCTATATGACGTCCTTGGGATCATGAGGAGCCACGCTCATGCAGCTGAGGCTAGCATGAGCAAGCAGTCGGACACATGCCCGTAACCTCCGCAGGATGTAGCATTGATCATCGTGGCACATTTCAGGAATGTCAGGGCCTCTGGAATGCTGGCTCGACACCGAACCTGCGCATCCACAATTATCGTACTCGCACATACGTGCAGGCACATACAGTATGTAGGTAGGATCTAACTCGTCCTTGTTAGGCACTTTTACCCGCTTCCTGATTCCTCATTGCCTTGTGCTTTTTTGGTTTGCTTCGTCACTCACTGCCCGCATAAATTACTGGTCATCTGCGCCTGATGGTTTGATAAGACATACTGTAGCTCACAATCAGTCCATGACTATCTGAGGAATCTCAGGCTCCCTTCGCATCAACAAAACTGTTCAGCAGGCTGGACACGGGTAGAATCGACCTATTCATCTTGTTTTACTGATACCTGAAACAACAAACTTGCTCTCGGGCGGGTGCACGCAGACTCGAAAGAAAAATGCACGTGCCACAAATGAAAACAGATATAGGCCTGTTCTATCCGTTTTATAGCCTCTAAACAAGTTTTATCCCTTCAGATAGGGAAGCCCGAGATTCCTCAAGTTAGCCATGGTTCACCCCAGAGCGCAAGAGAATCTAATTCTGCTGGTAGTGGGAAGAATAGGGATCCGTTTTTCCCACCCGTTGACATGAGACACGACCCATTGGCATAGTTTTGGTGCACGACTAGCTCACCTATTGAGCTATGAGCACCTGTTTCAGATCCGGGCCTCCGCCATGCCTTATTGGGCCCCGTCGCACCGCACGTTGGGTAAGCAATGAGCGTATGTGACTTGGGTTGTCCTCATCCACTGGACTTCTGACAAGATCAAGCAACCCTCGTTACAAGGACATCCTCGCGTGATACTTCTGGTTGGGTGGAAGGATGAACCCGTTTGCTTGGACCGCCGAAGTCACCAATCCCTTCTTATAAATAATGTAATGGCTGCAATGTACTGCCATGGCAGAGATTACTGCTCTGTCGATGAGTTTTATGCGGAGTGCGTATGCTTGCCGCGGTCTTGCCTACCATCTGACTTAGGGAGACACCAACCACGAGACACATCCCAAACACGCGCAACGACTCGCACGGCACCATGGCACGAAAGCACATCGTAGATCTCGAAACTGATCAGCATCACCAGTCGACTTGTTCAGGTGACCACCGACACCGACTTTCCTTTGAAGGAAGGAGCCACAGACTTGCTTCGCGCCGACTGGGCTACGGACACCTGGGCGACGGACACCGAGCCGACGGCAGACACGGTCGACTTGCCTCCGGCCATAGCGGATTGCTGCGCCACCGAAATCGATTTTCCTCCACTCTGTTTCGGGGTCGGTCCCACCACCGATCTCGTCGATTTCCCTATGATCGATTTTTCTGGCAGGGCTGTCGATCGTTGTTCGAGATTGAGACTGGGCTGGTTCAAATGGGCCGTGCTACCAGCGCCCTTGCGCAGAGGAGTGATCGACGGGGCCATCGATGGCGCATCAGCCTGCAGGGGGCGAGCTGCTGCGACCCGGCCTGGCACTAACAACGGTCACTTACCATCTTTGACATGAGCTGCAGCTGACTCGCCTGGTTCGCCTCGGCCACCATGCTCGGTTGGACGCCAGACACTTGCGACGCTGGTTCGCGAGCCGTCATTGCCGATTTCGGTTCTTCGGGCGGCGGGGCGGGGGCAGGTTCCGGCTGGGGCTCTGGTTCCGGCGCGGATGCCCTGGGCTGCTCTTCGGTCGGCTGCTCCTCTTTCTTCTTTTCTCCGCAGGCGCACATGAGGGCCGTCAAGGCCAGACCGAGGACGACGGCAGCGGCACCGCCCGCGGCCAACGCCACGAGCAGCAAAGACGATTCTTGCAGAGGACTGAACTGAGCCACGATCGGCGCCATCGACTTGTCACTCGGCCCGTCGATTCGAGGATGACTGCCTTACTCGCCGCAATAAGTCTGAGCCACCGCTCCTCAAGCCAAGCAGAGAACGAATGAGCCACTCGATGATGGCCGGAGAAGCCCCCGCAAGTGCAGTGTTAAGTGTTTACACTTTTTTGCTACCAGCATTATTTGAATCTCCAGCGAGAGGCGCCAAACGATTAGTCAATAGGGCATGGCCAGCGACCTGCGACACTGTTTTTTTATTTTTGCAAGTGGATCTGGAAATCAAGTGGTCACCAGATTTTGCTAGTATTCATACACGTACTATAGGATCCTTTTTAATTATTTCATCGAGATATCATTTTGAGTACTTACCCATGTGAAATTATTTCATAATTTTTTAAAGTATTTTCTGATAGGAGCTACTACATGTGGCTGTATTGTGCCCTAAAAGCTGCCGGACATCCACACAGCAGCAGAGGTTTTTGGGAAACTAGTACTCGAATGGTAATTAGCTATATCGCCATATCACATCACAGATATTTTTATTTTACCAACATGTAGCAGTTTTCGATCGCATGCAAGGTCCTGATACAAGAACCAACTCTAACGATAAGGTGGCAATAATCACGTTGTTTCGCTATAGAAAAGCTGATCAGAAGCACCTCACCTCGTATATCTCATTGAGCAATAGATAAATGTAAGAAAGTACTAGTCTCTATCGACTAAGAGCTAATGCACTACAGCAACCCTTTTCACCTGATCACCGTCCCATCACATTACTGACTATTCAGTATCCAAGGCCAATGCGAAGCAGACTCTGCTCGGCGCATAGACGCAAATGTGGTTCTGTCGACCAGCATAGCCGTGCGGGAAAGTAAACCAGCGGGTGTTGTGGTCCAGACGACTGTGACCCGCGTACTGGGCTTCGTCACTGTCCAAGATCAATTTGTATCTGAAACAGAGAATCAGTGCACTGCTCAGGGGCCACAGAATGAACAGGGCTTACTTTCCAGGCACGTCGACTCCGATTTTGTAATCGGTGAAACTTTGATGCGGATGAAAATTGAACACAAACACGACTCCGGCCCTTTCGAACGCAATCACCTTATCGCTTTGGTGTTTCCACGAAACCCAGCCGGGCGCAGCGTGCAGCCATCCATATTTTTCTTCGGCCAAATTCATAGCACGATCCCAATTGTTCAAGAATTTGTAGCGAAGCAGATCGTCATCGACTAAATTCCATTGCCTTCGGCAGTAATGGTAACTCTCGTTATTGCCCACGCGAGGAAAGTCCAACCATTCGGGATGACCGAATTCGTTCCCTTAAAGATGACACGCTGATATGAGAATTTCCCAAGAGTGTTTGTTACATCTACATTCTCTACGGGAGGCATCAGGCCAGCTGGTCTGGTGTTTCAGGCGGCCAGTCTCTCATTTCTCACCGCCAGAGTGCACTGATTGCCGAGGACACTAAGGTTGGACCATCCGGCCCTCTCAGACGCGACGACCACAGTGGATAGGTAGCCACCCTGAGACATACCCACAGACTTACCCATAAAATTCAACCATCCTTCGCCACCCAATGCATGCGTGATCAGACGAATCATCTTATGCAGTTGCAACCCTCGATCGATAATTGGTGTCATTGGAGTCATGGTTGACATGAAGTCGTACATTTCTAAACGTAGTTCTACTCTAAGTACCACCCCATCAGAGGCCGACTGCACCTCACCTTTGTCCATTAACCAAAAGGCCAAAGTCTTATCCCCTACCAAGGCTTGATCGTGCGATTCCGCATAAGCCACGCATTTTTCCCCATATCGTCTGTTTTCCAGGGTATGCACGATTTCGCTAATATCCCACTGGTCGTCCGACTTCTCCTTCAGTAACTGAATCCACTTGTCTGGTATAGCCATGGCTAGGCGATAGTCAAAGCCTTGACCACCTTCGGCCACTGGTCGACACAGTGCTGGCATGCCCGACACGTCCTGCAAAACAGCCAAGCATATCTTAGCCTGACGAGTCTAATAGGCTGAATAGCCCGACATTAAAGAGGATTTTTAAATTTTTTTTGTTGGTAGGGCCCCGCGCTTTCCCAGCCCCACGGGACTTCCACCCGGTTTGCCCATAGCCAGCCAACAGTCCTGATATGATAAGCGAGGCCGTGAGGTGACTAGCTCTCATGGCAGCTTCCCTCTGTGTGTCTCCACTAGGAGCATCTACACACGAGAGCATCCTGGGCCATCACCAGCGTCCCAGGATGATACTGGGCGGGAAGAGAGGGACCTTCACGACTGGTGTTTACTGATTCTCTACTCGTTCGCCGTCAGCCACTTGAAGATACCCTGTGAGTCGCCCATGGCCAGGTACGCAAGACCAGCGACGAGCTTACTAAATCGCCGCCGAAGACCAGTCCCAACTCTGAGAATGGGCTTACTAAACTGCCGTTCTAAGCCAGAACAGAACGCCAATGTTGTCAGGGTTGCTGGCCCAAGCAATGCGGGACCAACGCCTAAACCAAATGAACCACCGCGGCTCTCACATTGGAGAAGATACCGTGCGGAGCGGATGGTCTTGATGAGTCTCCAGGCAGGCCTGCTAGTCATAGGAGGCAGAGACATCATCCCGACGGGTTTGCGTCTCGCATGGAGGTATCGATGCATTGCCTCCTTCACAGGCCCTTACGAATGCACTCAGCGAGTACATACCTCAGCGATAGTGACCACCTCGGGATGGAGCGTGTGCAAGACGTGATTAGCCAGCATCAAATAGACCAATGAGTCCGTGTCCGTGTTCAATCCAAAATATTCGTTGTAATCGCCCGAGAATCCGTGACCAAGACCATGCGAGTGGTACAACATAGAGGTGACACCATCGAATCGGAAACCATCAAATTTATATTCTTCAACCCACAAGCGTAGATTGGACAACAAGAAACGTAGCGTTTCGATTCTTTAAAAAACACAAGGGCCGTAAATTGTAAATTGGAGGAAGTGTTTTTCCCTCTTACTCCGTATAATTGAACAGACGACTGTCCCATAAATCGTGGAAACCACGCTGATTGTCATGAAAGTAGGCTCCGTTGGTTCCGTCCCATTGGTTCAACCCGTCTTCCACGTTCTTGCTAGCATGGCTATGGACAACATCCAATAGGATGAAAATGCCGGCCTTATGCGCCATATCGACCATATATTTCAGATCGTTGGGAGGACCATAACGACTCGAAGCAGCGAAGAAACTGGTCACTTGGTACCCGAAGCTCGCGTAGTAGGCGTGCTCCATAACGGCCATGAGTTGAATAGCATTGTAGCCTGAAGATGAGCAACAAAATACCATTACTCATCAAGTCCCCCCCCCGACCCATCTGAAATAATTTCCCAGGTGACTTGAGCATTTCATTCACGGTAACGGGCAGCGAGCACATGATTATTAGATTAGGATGCACGGCAGGGCAGGAGAGAACGTGAGGGGCGTGATGGCAACCTGTCACAAGCATCTGCAGTGCGTAATTTTGATCAAAAGAAATGCACAAACTTGAGTCTTGACTGAAATGCCTTTAGCTTTTGCTGAATGACAAAGCATTTTTCTTATCATCTGCCGCCAATAGGACACTTGCGTTGAGGTTGGGTCTGCCAATTCATCCCTGAGGAGGGTATCCTAAGCCTATCAGGAACCCAAGAAGCCTTTGTATACGCTCATCCAACGATCGCCGTTCGCTTCCCATAGAGTCCCTTGCCTTAAAAGACCTACGACCCACGTTTTCATTGATAAATTAAGAGACAATGAAAAAAAGAGCTCCGAGCGGGAATTGAACACGCACCCTTGGGTTTCCGGCCCAGCGAACTAACTGACACTTAAATTTGGGCGAACTGCATGCATCTCGTAAGTTACTTTCCGTTTTTACTGCACTACCTAAAAGTAGGCAGCACGTACCTTGTTTTGCAATTCTCGGTATTACATTGTCAGCGAAATGGCGGTAAGTGGCCACCTTGCCTTCCCACGAAGATATGCCAACGTGCGATTCATAAATTCTTAAACTTTTCGGCTGCTTTACTTTCGGATATTGGAACTTGTAAGGACCTTCTGGCGGGTTGTAATGAACTTGGTGATACGTGACCTCTTCTTTCTTCGGTGGGCGGCAAACGTAACGAGCCCAGGGCGATAATTTGTCATAAAAACGACCATCTTTCCACACTCCAACCTGAAGACAAGAGCAGTGGGGCCGAGGCCGGAGGTGAAAGGGAAGTCAGCTTGCTTTACCCGCAATGATGGTCACTCTCACGCGAATCAGCGCCTGAATCACACAAGATTAGGTCTCCTTACCTTGATCACGCTGTCGTGCGGAATCGGACACGACCCGTCCGGATTCGGCGGGATATATAATTCCCATTTTCCAAATTCCAATTTTTTGTAGACGTGCGCATCCTTGTCCCACTTATCTAAAAAGATACAAGTACCATTAACGTTATAGCCCGATGGTCAAAGATCGGACACTTTAGTAGAGACTGGCCTGGCAATGGTTGGATGGGGCCGCCGCTAGCAGGGTCACTCGCCAAGGTGATGTTTCATAAGTCAAAAGACCTGCCAGCTCTACTGGTCACTCGCTCCAGTAATTGGGACGAGGAGTCACCGAAACCTCTGCTTAACTGAAAGGAGGCGTTAAATTTGAACCTAAATAATCTATTTATCACCACAAATTGTAAGGGGCCCTTATAACCATGGACTATATGAACGTAACCTAGCCTGGCAGACGCCTGGGACAAAAATTCCGACTGGAGCAAGGTGAGTCTTGCGACTACACCAGCGGTGAAACCATCAATCCGAAGGGCTGACGTCTCCCAGCCAGGGGAGATCGATTATTCTCTCCGACTCCCCATGACCCACCAAGCGCCGTGCTTACACAAATATGGGCAGTCCAGATACTGAAGGATTAGCATATATTTGTAAATTCTTGCAAATTTTCAAGGCCTGCTGAACTATAATATTTCAGGAATATGGGCACTCGAAAACCTTTTTAGGCGACTAGGCTCAATGCCCATGCATGACTCGAATCAAAAATCCCGTCAGAATACATTCTCCCTTTTTACCTGCCACTACTGGGACCCTGCTGATGTCATACTCACTCACGAGTCAGCACTACTGTGCGGCTGGGCTGTGAAGGCCCCATACAACGGACTTACGGACCCAGTTGGAAGTTTCCCTCTTCCATGCCCTCTAACCTGACCAACCAAGAAGACACATCCCATATCCCGAAATTCCATAACCAACTTACTAAAATCGCCTCTCAGAACCAACTTATCAGCGCCAGGAGCCCATTCGTAACATCGCACACCATTCTCTGGAGTGACCAGCATTCCGTACGTTTCGTAACCACGTGTGAATTTGTCCAAACCACCTTCATCTTTCTCGATTCGATTTAAATATTGTTTAAAAACACCGTATCTAAAAAACCAAAGATTTTATACGATTCTAAACTCAAAATTGATTCTGCAAACTTGTTTACAACTTTTGCAAAATTTCACATTTTATATTTCTTTCTTCTTACCTTCTTATAATTTCCTTTTCATGCAAACGCAGATAACCATCTAAATTAAGCAGGTTATCCAACTGTGGTGGTCGGATATCTGATCCCATTCTTTTGTTAGATATTAGTAAGAAAGAAAATAATCAACTGATTTCTGTGCAAATGAGAGCAAGGCAAGAGTCGAAAGTCTTGATGGCAGTGAAGCCGAGTAGAAATTTCCGCTGGCGAGTAAACAAAACTGGTCTAGGTTTCAGTACAGCCCCTGTTTAGAGCGATGTTTCCCCCAAACTGGTTGCTATGCACAAGGGTCTATGTGTAGAAAATAGCAAACATTCGTTTTTGCTATTGGGGATTGGAGACTGTCTGTCGCAACTGCTTCGATGACAGCTGCTCTGGGCGTGCAAATGGGAGGGTCTCAATTGCACTGGGAAGAGAATCTGGGTGACGCTGGCCCATGTATTCCTCACCAGCTGATGGGAGTGAGCCTAGAATTCCACGTGCCGTGTGCCTAGTGTGAACGATGCCTTCCACGTGACACCCTGACGGGCCACCATTGTGCTGAAGGATATGCAAACGAAACCCACGCGTGAAGAGGGCAAGAATCAAAGAGGGTACTGCTCCTACTTTGGATGCAGTGCTGTTGTCAAAAGAGACACTGTTGAGGTGCAGTGGCGGAACTCCAACCCAACCCTAAAAAACCAAAAAAATTGGCAGACCCCGCAAAACCACTTTAGCAATTGAATATACCATAGTACACATATTTTGACCTCACCACACAAAACAGCCAGATCCTCATCCTTACTTCATATCCGTCACAGCACAAACACACAAGCTTATCAATGAGCAAACAATGAAATACAGGGGTTTGAAGCTGCTTGTTTCGTGCTCTCGTAATCCATCTGATTTTTGGCTACAAATTCTCCCAATTTGGGGAAATTGCAAACAGCCTCAAACAACAAAACGATGGGGACTCCTTTCTTTCATCATAGACCCGCTGGGCCGCCCTCACGCCTAGCGACACGGTCTCCCTCTCAGCTTACCCGGGCCCTGCCTTATCCATTGTTGCTGGTGGGTTCTAGGAACGGCCAGCCGCACTGCCATGTCAGGATTCGAGGAGTGCAACGTCCCCATCGCCGATTCCGCTCAGGGTAGGATGCGGGATCTCGTATGACCCACGGGTCGAGCGGCTGCGATCAAGCTTCACTGGGAGAAGATAGCACAGAGGTCACTGCAAGTATGAGCGTCGTCGATGCGCCGTCAGGAACCCCTCTTACCGAGAATAGTGCATTCAGAAACCACCAACTCCAAGTTTTAGCTGCAGTATTTATTCGCAAACTTTTTCTTGGTAAAGACTTGAAGCCATCGGGATTCGAACCCGGGGCATTCATTATTCAAGTCGATAATCATACCTCTATATTACATTTATCACGGGGGGGGGGGGGTTAAGTTCAAGGTCCTGAAGTAATACATAGCGCTGTCCTTGGCATGCCAGTTGTGTGTACTGTACACTACTGTGCATGGGTGTACTCAAGCATGTTCTACCGCGCCCAACCAAATGATTGTGAACCACTGCTCAGCGTCAGTGGTGCAGTATTTGCGGCGAGCGAATTGCGAAGCAAAAAGCACTTCGATCGGGTCGTCGCATCTCGTCGTTTGCTTGCGGCACCTTGAGGAATTTTAGCTGGTTTAAAAATCTCAAATCAATCTCGCTTCCTGATCGCGCTGACCACAGTGGCGTGCGTGGTATCTGGAGCACATAACATCAAATCCAAGATGCGTCTTCTGGTCAAGCTGACTTTTACGAATCGTATTGCTATGGTGGCCATTCCTTTTGATTTCAAAGGGTCCATTCCGACAAAGTGTGTCAGGTTTTTCATTTTGTGTATCTTCTAACCCGCTAGAAAAAAATCTAGCGTCATTTAGCTTGTAGCCAACAAGCCGAAAAGCAAGAAAAACAGGGGTGAAAAGACAAAAATTTTTACCCATTTATATTTATGACACATGACAAAAAGTTGACCGACGCCAGAGAGTGCCCTGTACGAGTATATCGCCTTCTCAGATCAATACGCCCCAGTTTTGTAAGACGTAAGTCACAACAATTCAGATGTTGATATTGGTTTACTACGACCGCACCGTACGGACACACTGATGAGACTAACTAGGATACCAACTGGAGGTTATCAGTGCAATTCACAAAACAGGAAGACAATGGAACCAATCAGCATGACCTGTACCCGATGTTGACTTAGGCCTAACAGGCAAAGATAGCATAAGTGCACCACACACAGATGACATTATCATGGCACCTAAACTAGATCTTACATCCTCCTTACAATATCTCTCTTCCATTCCCATGGCAGTGGCATGTCACAACTGCAAGAACAAAGGACAAAACGAATGACAAAGGACATTGCAAATCAGAGACTGTCAGAGATGTTGGCTGCGTACAGCAGAAAATACCTAAAATTATCTTATCTGTCCATCGCACATTTCAGTAGCAAGAGATTGGCGGGAACAGCGTCTTGTCATACACGGTGTTCGCGCTCATATACCATATAATGTATTGTACGCCCAGAGCAGCTGTCATCGAAGCAGTTGCGACAGACAGTCTTCCAATCCCAAAGATGAAGGTGGTTTGGATACTTTTCACAGGGTCACTGTGACTCCGAATAAAACTGTACAATATGGTCCAGGCACCACTATATCCGCTATCGATCTTGTCATATACACTGTTCCCGCCCATATACCATACAATGTATGTATGTACATACTCACATTGGAAAGAAAACTGGCTGACTCACAGTGTCGGGGCATCCCCTCGGCTGCTGCTGCACCTTCATTATGCCGCGTGCTACAGCTACGTGTATTTCAGCTTCCAAGCACCTGTATCCTTGAAAACGTATAAGTCCGAGTGTTAAACGTGCTTGATTAGCGCGGGCATGTACGCATAACTTACAGTTTGTCTAACCATGATTCGTGATGATGCCATGGTTGCACATTTGTCGAAATCCTGATATACACAGTCCAGTCGTGCCATCCAATTCGATGAAGTTTGCGTACTTGATTAAAAGAACCAGTTACAAACTCTGTCAACAACATACCACATGCTTAGCTATCTATAGACTGACGTCAACTGACACAAAACGACTGGTATTCTTATTCAAAGTATCAAAACTAAGCCAAACTGGGCCAACTATTTTTCTGCTCGCTCACTCATGCACCCCGTGTCGCACTTCGCTTGAACATCAGAAGCGCGCAAAATGGCCTCAATGGCGCACTTATTACTATCTGCCAGCGTATGGACATACGTGTGCTCATTGAATCATTCTTACTTCGCGCGTGCTGCGTAATTTAGGCCGTAATTTTGAAACCTGCTCACAATCGGCTCACGGTCAGACACACAGCAGCCATCAATGAAGGAAGGATATTACCAATTCGATTTGAATCTGACCAATTGGGTCGTGCCAAAGCGATATACGAATTTCGAGGCCATCGGACATGGCGCTTTTGGTGTAGTGTGGTAAGACAAATTGTTTCAGTTCGAAGTTAGTAATTTTCCGGTAGTTTGTCAAAAGTATTTCCCCTAGTTAGTGTGAGCACCCATCTCTTGCTACTAAAAAGTGCGATGACCCACACCATGGACACCATTGTCATGATGTCATGTGTTTTCGATGGAGAAAAAGGTCGTCAATTGTAGTTCGGCGCTTGACACACAAACGGACCAGAATGTGGCTATCAAGAAACTGCATCGTCCATTCTACAGCACAGAGCACGCCAAACGGGTGTTTCGCGAAGTGACATTGCTCAGGCGAATGAATCACGATCACGTTATCAACTTGCTCCATGTATTTACGCCTGACGAATCGGAGAAGACACTGAATAGCGTGTAAGTACTGCAGCAGACGCCGTATATGCCATATATGTATATATATATTGTAATAACTACATATTATATAACTTGCCGCATATGCTTGCACTGGCTGGCTGGAATGGAATATGCCGCACTGGCTGGAACTTTTGCGCCACACCAACACCCAGGGAACAGTCTTATGACCTAATCCACGACTGAAACCATCTTGCCGGGTGTCGCTCCCAGATGGCTGCTCTGTACATGGGATCGATTGCCACACGGGCCTCTAACGTGTGCTACTGACAAGCATATGATAGCAAAGAAGAGGGAAGACCTGACGTGAGCATCGTTTTCAGATACATTGTGACACCATTAATGGACACGGACCTTGCTCGAATATTAAAATGCCAGCGCCTAACACATACTCAAATTCAGTGCCTGGCTTATCAACTTTTACGCGGCCTGAAATACATCCATTCCGCCGGAATCATACACAGGGTATACTGTACTTTAGTCTTTATCAGAAGGTACTTCGCACATCTTCAGTTCGTTTCATGCTTTTAGGATTTGAAACCAGCCAATCTAGGCATCCAGATTGCTGACTGCGAACTACGGATACTCGATTTTGGATTAGCTCGATTGGCTGCAGACCACATGAGCGGCTACGTGACCACGCGATGGTACCGCGCGCCAGAGGTCTTGTTTAATTGGACTAACTATGGACACGTGGTTGATATTTGGTCAGTTGGGTGCATCATGGCAGAAATGATCACTGGAAGGCCACTATTTCCTGGAGAACGACGTGAGTTGGCCCTGAAATCCTTTTGCATTACCGCCGAATTTCCCTTTTTTCCCTGATTTTTTTCGCACTGTCGCAGCACAATTAAACCAATTTCAGCTGATTTGTGGCATGATAACCCTTCCTTGGTCCAACGGTTTTCAAAATCTGATTTGTGGCATGATAACCCTTCCTTGGTCCAACGGTTTTCAAAATCTGATTTGTGGCATGATAACCCTTCCTTGGTCCAACGGTTTTCAAAATCTGACCGATCTCATAAATTCGATTTTCTCCAAAATGTACAATCCTCAGAGAAGGCGGGTAATTCAAAACTTGGAACCGCAAAATGTAGCCTACCAGTTTTCCCTGATTTTCTGAGGCACTCTTCGGAATCCCTGACTTTTAGGTTTTCCTGTTCTTCCAGCCTTCTATACGTATGAACCTTGAAGATACATATTTACAATATGTGACTGTCCGTCCAGACGATCCCGCAATAAGCTGAGATTTTGTTGTACTTCCAGAACTCGATCAACTGAAGCTTATACTGGAACTCGTTGGTAGCCCAAGCCATGAATTCCTGCAAAAGATGACGTCTGACGAAGCACGTGCCTACATTCGTGAGAAACTTCCTGTCACGAAGAAACAAGACTTTAAAGAATTTTTTGCTAAATCCTCTCCCGAAACAATTGATTTGCTGGACAGGATGCTAGTGCTAGATCCAGAATATCGCCTAAGTGCCGCCGACGCACTGGCACATCCATATTTTAGACAGTTGCATGACCCAGAGGACGAGCCCGTAAGTGCTCCTTTGGTGGATCTAGCATTCGAGGATTTCAATGTTAGTGTACAAGATTGGCGAGGTGAGTCGTACATTGTCTGGCTTTCATGGATGCAAGCTTACTGCTAGTTCATCTTTTCAAGGTATGATTTGGAAGGAAATCGATAAGCATAACGCAGACAGTGGCAATGTATAGGAAATTCTGCTAAATAAGTGTGTCTTGCGGGTGGAGTGGGGACAAAGACTTCGTGCGGCGCCCATTTCGGTACGCTCGATTACAGTATGTGCCAGAGCATGGTTGAAAAATAAGTCTTTGAAGTAAGAGTGCCCAAGTGTCTGGGGTCATATGGTATGTATGAATCATATGTAGTTCTACGAAGTCTTGTCATATTTTGAATCCCATTTGCCCTCGTTGGCTAGCCAGCGGTTTGAAAGTGGGGTTTGTGGGGTTGAGACGAAACTTGAAGGATATATGCTGTGTGTGTTGTCAAAACTGTTAATGAGACAATTTGCGACTCTTTGATTTCTGATTAAAAATTGACATTTGAATTCAGATTTCGGATTTTATGAAATATCGGGATAGAAAGGAGATCGTGACAGTAAGAGCCCCTCTTATAGGGGATTTAACAAATTATGTAAGCCCGATCTTATTTGAAACAACCTTGTACCTTTATACATGTCGCGTCTTATACGCGAAAGGTCATTGAACAGTTCCCACGCCTTTCTCTGACTGTATTTCCCTGCTTACGTAGCCTCCCCCGTCATAACTCACTGCTACTGCATTATTCAATTAGCTCCCCGCTTCCTACGCCGGCTCAATCAACCAGGAATGCTCGCTTAGTTCACCAATGCTCACCCGCCTCTTTATCTTCTCTATCCCTATATAAGGACCGGTTTAATTGGGATTAAAGTAGTGCAAATAAGAGCGTCTTATCACTCCTTGTGGTTCATCGACGCCACAACACATGCGAAATCGTGTCCATTGAACCTGTGCAAAAAAGTCACAAGATCCACATGCTGACGGCCTTGCCTTGATGTTGGTATCTTGTTTCCTATGCGCGCTATAAACAGATATCGTAGTCAAGATGCTAGGGTGATAATAGGTTCAGGGCTACCTTTTATGGTTATGACTGCCTACTACTTTCTATTGCACCAAACAACGGGTCATCGAATGACGTTCGAGCTATTAGACTGACGCGCTTAAAACAAAAGGCCAAACATGGATTGATGTGTCACGCTGGCAACCCCTAGACCCTGAACATTACGTCATGGCAAAGTGCGAAATGGGTTTTCGTAGGGTGTACGGATTAGTTTCGAAGCCAGAAAAGTGTTTAGTCGATATAAGAATAGGAGGATGAAAGTTTGGAGCCAGGCCTCGACGGAGTAAGCAGAGTCATCGAAACGACGAAATTTATGATAATGGCTTTTTCGGAACAAGTAAAGAATCCGTGCCTGCCGATATGTTCTTCTCCTCTCCAAGGAGGCCAGGCTCAGAGCGCATTCAAACTTTCACCCCAGCCTCGGCATCAAAAGACGGCCGACGGGGAGGTGGCGGGCCGGTTGGTCGGACCGGCACCTCGTACATATCGAACTCAGGTGTGGTCTCGGGTTTCGATTAAAATGCAAACGAGAACGAATTGGACGAGCGACAATGCTGGTGCGAGTGCGTGCGAACGCGTCCCACTTTACCTCGTTGACCGGACGAACAAATTATGCTCGTCTAAAACAACAACACGATTTGGGCGGCTTCTTTATTGACGTCCTTGCGAGACACCGTTGGCCGATGGGGCTAGGAAATAAGAATAGCAAAGAAAAGAAATCATGCCGACGAGAATTGAGACTCATAAATTCGCTTTAATTGGTCCTTTTACTGCTTCCAATACCTCCGCGTCCAATTTACAACCACGTCCGATAACCAAACAAATGTTGGGCGTCCGAGTTCGTACCACGGCCCTCCGGACGCCGATATGGCAGCATTTACGAGCCGAATCGTTCGAAACGGCCCCATCATTCAACTCGATGAATACGGCACCAATCCAATCTCTCGAAGCCGTTGAAAATGATTGGACGACTTCCACCGCCCTCGCACCCCCGCCCGAAAACATTGACGCTAAGACACCACCTGCTTACGCCCAACAAAAATTCTTGCTTCGAAGAAAAGAATACAACCGAGAGCACCTTCTAAAGTCAGTTTTGCGTGGCGGTGGTTGAGAAGGAGGAGCAGGCAATAGCACTCCTACAGTAACCCCCTTGGACGAGGGGCTCGCAACAGACTTGGAAACATTTTCCTATCCTCCTCAACATTTCCAAAGTCTGGAACATAGATCAAGGGTGGCGCGTGTGCGCTCGCCAGTATCCTCATAACTCATTCGACCGTATCCGACTGCTCGTCGTCCACGACTAGACTTTTCCGTTCCGTCGAAACAAATATATCGAGCCTCGAGAGGAGGCTCAAGGAGTGCACGTCTCAATTTCTTGTTGATGAAACGAGCTCTTTGGTTGGCGCCATCGCGCGCAAATTAGTCAAGGGCCGCTTATCCTATTTATTAACACTATTTTGCCAAACTATGCTGTCCGTATCTCGTTCGATCAACATTCGCACAACTAATCGCCGACAGCGGCTCCGGAAGAGTCGGCGAAGAAATTTCTCTCGGCTCTCCGAGCCTTTGGTCCAAAATGACGAATCCACATCGACTGGACCAGTCATCCGACTCCGAACGTCCATATTCACCTCCACGTGCTATCTGTTCATTTGGATACTTCTCGTTCGGCCACCCTTGGTCGCCTCTAATTGGCTGTAAGCTGCATCTAATAAGCTGTGATTTTTCCAATGCTAATCAAAGGTTATCGCTTTTCAGGTACCTGGCCATTCATAATCCGACCAATTCTCCTTTTTACTACCCCAGTAATCATATGGTGACTCGTAGTCTCTCTTTTCCCCAACAGTATTGCGATACACTCGTATTCTTGAACGAACAGCAACGCCGTTTATGCGCCCAATTTCCATTCGTCTTGGCCAGCATTGGTATGGGAGCTCGCGAAGCCATTCTCGAGTGCCAATGGCAGTTCAAATTCGAAAGGTGGAATTGCACAGCCATGCGTACAGCCAACGATACCGAATATGACTTGTTCGAAAGTGTACTCAGAGCTAGTAAGTGTGAGCGAGTGATTGGTGGGTGGGCGGAGATTGTGTTTCCAGTTTAGGCATACCTAATAATCTTCGCGCGAGCCTAGGGCGTTTTTGTCTTGTGCTTCAAAGTGTTTTTAAAAATACTTCAAGTGTGCCAGCTAATTTGTTATTATTCTTGTCGCTTGCTAGGAAATGTCAAGAGTGCTTTCGAAAGGTCTGGAATTTGCCAGCATCGCCGACGGCGTTGCATCTGAGTTTTTGCTAGATTCTAACGAAGGGACAGATGAGATCTGAGCTTGGAAAAAGCTCAGAATTAGAATCGGCACACAACTAATACAAAATATGAGGCCTGATTGGGGTTGGTCTTGTGATGCCACAGTTACATGGCTAGAATGTATTCGAAGTGGTTGTGAGTTGGACCCCCTGAAACGTCCCAGTTCTCTGCAGTAGGCTTTGTCCCTAGCATGCCTCACAATAGATCAGTTCTTTCTCATGCTTTTTTCAGACAACCGAGAAGCATCCTTTCTGAACGCGATCACCAGTGCTGGCCTGACTCACGCCGTCACTCGAGCCTGCAGTCAAGGCAACCTGACTGATTGCAGCTGCGACATGACGAAACACGGAGAAGCTGTTCGGGACAGAAACAATGAAAAATGGCACTGGGGTGGCTGCTCGGATAATGTGCGCTATGGATTCAAGTTTGGCCAAGACTTTTTGGATCGTCACGAACGAATTGAACATCAAAAAAACAAATTAGTTCGCCATTTGGTCAATTTACATAACTACGAGGTTGGACGTAAGGTAGGCCATATCGATAGTGGGCATGTCAACGAGTTGTATGGTTTGGTGATGGGCTGTCATTCCCAAAATTCTCATTTATTTGCGTATCATTTTCTTTCAGGCAGTTTCGGAACACATGAAGAGGCAATGCCGATGTCACGGAGTCAGCGGTTCGTGTGAATTCAAGACCTGTTGGCAATCGATGCCTAAATTTAGTGAAGTTGGTGAGTTTTTGAAATCGGCCTACGATCACAATAGTGTACACGTGGCCAAACGAGCTCGTAAGCGATTGCGTCGAAAAGAGAAATCGGAACGTAAAATAGCTGTTCGACCTGGCGAATTGGTTTTTTTGACAAAGTCACCAAATTATTGCGATCGAGACGCGGATCGAGGCGTTTATGGGACAACTGGACGCCAATGTAATAAGACGTCGTTACGAGGCGACGGATGCGATCTCCTATGTTGTGGACGCGGCTTTAATATGAGAGAAGAAGAAATCACCGAACGTTGTCATTGCAAATTCGTCTGGTGTTGCGATGTCAAGTGCAAAACGTGTACGTCTAAAGTGCAAGTCTTCACATGCAAGTAGGCTATTGGTGGAAGCACCGCCAAAGTGATCATCGATACACCCCATTGCAATGCACTTTTTATGTTTGTGACAATTTTTGGTGTTACCTCGTTTTCGAGCGTGAGTCTTTGATAGCGCCAATGTGCGTGTTATGCATGTGCAATCCTATACTTTTCTTTAACTTTGTTGAGCTGTGCGGATGTTTTTTCATTTTTTCAAATCAGCCATGTACAATATTGGTTTAAGTGCTAAATATTTGTTCAGTCGGCGCTTTTATAATTGGTACCAAAGCTGGCCGAGTAAAATACGGGCAATAAATGTGTACTTTCTCAATATACAAGATACGGGGCTAGGGGTTTTTTTATTGCATCCTGTCCTTCTCACGGTCGGTCAAAATCCGTAGAACGGCGCATGTCTACATCTGACGTTAATTGACTATTTCGAAAAGCAGTTACGGATAAGATTTACGATCCTATTGACGACGATCGTGTTCTCGTAGACTGGACGCCAGTTTTGATTACTCGGACCAGGGTCCGTTTGCTAGAGTAAAATTAGACGAGCCGCGTATATTGGGTGTGATAGACGACACTATTGCCTGTCACGAAAAATTATTCCTTTAGGACTCAAAAACATGCATTTGAGCAAGATACTAGCCCGATGACTTTCTTTTTTTCTTGCAAAAAACGGTGCCAAGAACATAAGTTTAGGTTCCTAGTACTTTTAAAAGTAGGTCAGAATGTAAAAATCGGCTTGCTGTTTCTTGTAATATATGCAATTGTGGCAAGTTAAACTTTTGAGGAGAACAACAATGAACAAGGACTTTGAAAAAGTCATGTTGTGCTCGTATACAGTATATGGAAGTAGCATTCACGATGACTCACAATGTGTCGGCTACCATCAATTTTTGAAATTTGAGACTTGTAGCGCAATTTAATGTCAATCAAAATGACTGCCGTTTGAACGCAAAGCAGTGCTGGATGTAATGTACATAGCAACGGCATCAGCAAGAAGGTTTATCGAGTGATTTCGAGACAGCGATGGCAAGAAACACTGAAGCAAAAATAAATTTTTTATTGTCAGTCAGAAGAGGTCAGTCAAAGTCTCATAATGTGCATTTCCAGCTCACATGCGAGACGATGCAGAAGCCCATAAAACGCACGAGGTCAAGAGTAGACGGGAAATTGAGGAGACTGTGGAATGCATGGAGTCTACAGCATACCCATGTGGTTGGACGGCACTCCTAAGCCTATTACTGCTCTGCTATGATGCCTGGCTATACCTCATTCGGTACAGACATGCAGGCACCGAAAAAGTAAACAGAGCGAGATAGTGCATGTAACTGTAATTTTTCACCTCTAGCAACAGTAAGTCTGCGGCACCTACTGTACATCATATTATTGGTCCGCTTCTATCTTCACTGATCGAAAGCACCACAGACTACAGTACTTTGGGCATGAAAATCAATTTTCGGGTCAGTAGGGATCGCCGATGAACCCCCATAATAGGCCATCGTCACAGGTTGTATCTTCTCAACGAGCATCCGTGAACCTGGTGCGCATGCAAGATCTCATTTGCTCGCGACAATTACTTTATGTATGAGTAATCATGAACTGACCGACCTTGTAAAGAAAACCATGGCTCAAGACTTGCATGACAGCTTGCAGTGGACTTGCGGCAAGAAATCCAGCCAGGGCGGTTTCACAAGGACACGAGCACCATGAGTACATCCATCAAAAGTCCCATGTAACCATGAGCAGACACAAAAGTCGAGCGGCGTTACTCATCACGTTCCGATAACTTTCGCCCTCCATACGGATCAGGCCAGCTCTTCACAAAGTCAGTTGCTGCAAGAAAGAGTGAGCGGTGGATTGAGATTTGCGCATTCCGTGTCAAGGTTTACCCTGATTTTGCAGCTCAGGTCATCCTTGACCACCATCATGGCTGCGGCGTTGTCGAATTGATCGCAGTACTTCGGAGCACTGAACAACGTCACCAGTCGACCGCTGGCGAAAAACTCGTAGCCGTTCATGACTACTTGGTGGGCCTAAAACGATGCAAGGTTCGCAATGTAGGTCGACCGCAGGAAGCAGGCTCACCCTGACGATCAAGTCGATGCCAAAGTAGTTGCAGAAGGCCAGCACCATGTCTTCGCCGAACGTGCAGCTGATTCCGCGAGCGCTCGTAACGAAGCCTGCAAAGTCACAGTTTCGAGCCCGCAACAGGCTTTCGAATAGCTTTTCACTCACCGCTTTGACCGCGCACTGGGTCGGACCACAAGAGATCGGCCGGAATTCCGCCGTTGATCAGTTCGAGCGGGCGCGGCAAATTACGGATTTGATCCAAGGTAGCCAATTCGGGCGACAAGCCACCGTGCATGCAGATGATGCGACCACCGACGAGGCCCGCCAAAGGCATGTAACTGAACACCTTCTAAAAAGAGTCGCGAGTTCAGGAGAGAACAAAGATGGAGAGAAGAACCCTTACGTTCAAAGCCCAATAAATGGCCTCCGTGTAGCGCTTCTTGCAGTCATCGTACAGGCCATACATGCGATTGATGTTGAAGCACTCATGATTGCCTCGCAAAATGAAAAAATCGTTGGGGTAGGCGATCTTGAAGACCAACATCATGGCCGCTACTTCGATACTCTGCGCTCCGCGGTCCACATAATCACCTGAAAAACAATTCATTCCAAAAACCATGCCGAAAGTAAAATCGAAAACTTGAAGTTACCGAGAAACAGGTATCTAGAATCGGGCGGCCAGCCGCCGTGATCGAAGAGACGCAGCAGATCAAAGAATTGCCCATGGGTATCGCCGCAGATGACGACGGGTGGGTCCAGTTCGCACAGCATCGAGTCTTTCTTCAGCATTTCGATGGCATTGTCGCACAGGAACATGATTTCGTCTTTCGTCAAGAATTGACGCTTTCCATCGGGTGCCATCTCGAGCATCAGTTTTCGCAGAATTCGTCTCAGCGTATCCGCCTTCTCCACTGTGTCCACCATCTTCCTTTCGTGTGTCACGCCGAGTACCTGCCCACCAACCGCTCATGCATACAGACAGCGACCGCAATGATGGCAGTGTAAGGAGGACAGAGGCCAAGCGTACTGGACACTGCTTTGACCACCAGAGCTGGCTGTAATATATATACTATGCTATTTTACGTCACCCAAGCACTTTGCCATGCACTTAAACTAAAAAACTAAAAAAGATCCGTCACAAACTAAAAAAACAATAAAAGTCACGAAAAATTTCGAAATTGTCGCCATATAGTCACGTGATATTCTTCCTATGCCCATAAAAGAATCTGAATATTACCAGAGACTGCACATTGAGGGGGGGCGCAAATTGTGATCGAATGCCAATCGGTCTTTGGTCACAGTAAGCAGCTTGTACTTCGTCAAAAGTAAAGTATCGCGTCAGTTGCTGAACGAAATCGCGCGATCGATCGATGAGTGGACTTAAAAAATCAAGGTGCAAGTCAAAGCAGGCAGCGAGCCTGGATGCCTACCTCTGCCCCTAATTCCCCTAATTTCCCCCTTCCTAGATTCAACTGCCCCTTCACCTCGGTACTTACTACAAACTGCTATGCGTCACGAATGATTGTTTTACAAGTATCCTGGTGTTCCACCAAAAACTTACAAGTTACAAATGCAAGTCCCGACTAGGGCATCGTTTAAAGGAACTTATGGGAGGTCCAGTAAAAACATGTCGCATATATCCCGAAATACAAGCAACAAGTCACAAGCCCGACGGAGGAGCGTTATTTATATTTTCAGTCCTTGTAAAACAAAGATTGAACAAAAATACTTGTGGGAGATTGAGGCAGAACTTATGAATGAGTCCAAACGCAGAAGGCAGCAACGCAGGTGCGGGGTCCTTTTTAAGGAAGAGAGATTCTAGTTTCTAATCATTTACCTGCCGAACGACCAAAAGAAAAAATGCAACGCAAAAGAAATATATGAAAACGAGCGATGCCACACAACTCGTATAAGTTTTCTTCTAATTCGCAGAAAATCATTTCTAAGTTAAAACTCCTCGCCCACTTTTCCTGAGAGCTATTGAAGGGGTAATACAAGAATACATGTAATTTGGCGGTGAGTTTCTCAGTTGCTAAAAATGATGCTCTCTGGCAAATCAAGAATCAGTGTTGTAATTGGAGCGTGCAACTGATCTTCTAAGCTCACGTGACGCCTGATTTGGGCTGGTCTTACTAGCGGGCGGTCCAAGGTCTTCAATAGCCGAAGCCTGGTAGAAAGGCTGCTTCCTGCAGAGTATCGATCACAAAGACCCCATTCCTTCAACAAACCCCTCAGGCATGTATGCCGCGCCTCCCAAGGGTGCGTGCAACTGCTCTGTGCAATTATACACTAGCCTGGTTGCTGGTCGAATGCACCCGGTCCTAAGATGCCTACGCTGGCAAACAGTTCCACTGCCGATGGCGCAGTCAATACCAAAGCATCCTTTACGAAGCACAACAAGGCACGACGATGTCTCAACAGTCCCAGATCTTACCCAGACAAATCCGCAGGCAAATCAAATACGTGCCCTGGAGTCAACGCCTGAACACTTCCAGTCTGAACCAAAGGAAATGACGACCGCAAAGGCCCTTTGAGAGTATGCTAATCGAAGTCCCTGGCTGGCGCGTGGCTCGCCCCACAGGTCTGCCAATGGGATGAACCATATCCAGGGGTGCCCCCCCCCCCCAGGGGAGCTCTAATCTCTACCAGCGCCTATTCTTTTACTTTCCTGGCTCCTGCCCACCGAGCCAACCGCCGTAGCCACACCCAAGAATTCCAGACGCCCCCAAGCGGCAATAGTCACAACAGGAAACACGTGCTTAACAAATTCCCAGCCTACTTAGCCCTTTCTTGCCCTTCTTACGCTAGGATGCGCAAGAAATATGACTCTTTTGCGCGGACTTTTGAAAGTTTTACATGGGAGAACACAATTTAAAAATAAAAGCTCGCAAACTAGGGAATGAGACTCTTGATAGAAAAGCATTATTGCAACCGTGACTGCGGCCGTCACGTAAGGGAGACACAACCGAAGAATACAAAGCACGCTATGAGACTCGTTAATTAACGAGTTACATGCTGGATATGCAGCCAGCAACCCGAGGGATGCTCTACAGTCGCTCATAATCAGTATCGCTATAAATCACATTGTTCACAAATTCGACTACAACTCACAAATTCCACGACTCCGATTCTGTCAAACTTTGCACGATTTCGACCATTTTCGTGGCCCCCTGCATCTCAAACGCAGTTTTGCTCTTCGCCATCCATGAACTCAATCGATGGCGATCACCGCTGATAAGGCACAAAGAGGCGATCTGGAAGTAGATGACTCCGTACAGATAATCGTGGACTCGCATGCAGCCGTGATATTCGAAAGCGGCCAGCATCGATTCGCCGACTCGAACAGCTTTCGCCGCCCATCCTTTCTCGAATACCATAAATGGGCGGTTTTCTTCTCCCAGTCGAAGCCTCATGACGTAGCCCGCGAACAATTTGCTGTGCAGCTGAGCCAGGCGTAAATTGGCTTTTAGGTGCCAATATTGTTCGGCCAGGACCAACAGAGTTTCACATTCCAGGATGATGGGATTTATTTTGAAATATTGATTTCGATGATTTAGGCGAGCCATCGTCTCCGTGTACTAAAAACCGATGGGCATACTTTTAAAAAATTATTTGATTGAATATCGAATGCTCGTACTTGGATATTCAACATTTCCAGATCCAGTTGAATCCTCTTCTGATCTCCAGGAAGATAGGCCTTGCTTTTTGTACATTCGCAACTCGGTTTCATCGAAGCTGTGCCATGAATCCACGTGAATGGCCGATTACATTTCTCGCATTCGATCACGACAGCGTTTTCCTCCAGGTCCACAATTTTTCGATCGCTGCACTTTCGACAGGAACAGTGCAGAAAACCCGAGGCCAAGAACAACTTTCGATTTCGAGTCAATGTAAAATAGCCATACTGAGGATGCGGCATACGCAATCGAAGCTCATTAATTTTCAGCTTATCGAATCGCCCTTCCGTCTCCACGCTCGGATGGCCAGTGCCCGATCGAATAATTAAATTGAAGACCAGACGCCACCCGTGTTCCAAATACGTTTCCAAATCGGGAACGCAACTGTAGGAGAACCGTGGTTTGTTCAAATAGAGCGCTACACCTTCCGCACACGGCTTGGCATTGAGCCCCGTCTGGAGAATTCGAACTGCATTGACAAACAGGACACATATCAAGCGATGGGCATCTTTTCTCGAAATTGCACTGGCGGGAGTTTCGGCGAAGAAATCGAAATAACTATCGATCGTTTTTTTCAAATCCAATTTGTCGTTTTCGCTAATCTTATTCGAGTCTGCCTGCAAGTCGGAAAATGTGCGGCACTAAAAGAGACTATGTTGGCGCCCGACAAGTTCTGTCACTCCAGCAAATAAATAAACTGTGCCGTGTAAATCACACGCTCTTACCTTTACTCCATTCGGCAATCCATCGGCTACTGGCGCTTCGCCTTTGTCCATATCCAACCGGGCGACAAGACGAGCCAGTAATCTGGCGGCCAGTTCGATGCCTACCTCTTCACCACCTTTCTTGGCTTGGTAGGCCATGCACTCACTCGCATGAAACGGAAGATCAGCGCTTGCACATTTTTCGCCACAATAGACAATAGTCTTGCAACCTGCTGCACAGGGCATTTTGGCTTCGGAAAAACAATTCGAGCACCGCTTATTCAACCATTCGAGCTTCAAACAAGCCACATAGGGGACTTCCGAATACAGACGAGGGAAGGCAGTCATTATGGTAACGCAAGATTACGATACGACACGACCACGCAACTCACGAACCGGCCGACAATGATTTGATGTCGACCATGGCTATACTATATATGTGATTTATCACATATAGTATAGCTATCACGGCCCCACTATCACCGTGATAGCCATGATATCGACCGACGCCACCGTTACTATGTACTGTGCTGCATTGTAAAGTGAGAGGTTAAAAGCGAGCGAAATTCAAAATTGGATTTAATTTTTGCCTCGCGTTTGCTCACGTGTGTCGTAGAAGCCGCATTGTCTTCGTCTCCCTCTTCAATTCAGTAGCTTCGTCCTTCCCACTTCGTCTCCCTCTCCATCCAGTTGCTCGAAACGAAGCAGCCAACAATGGATCACGGCGGATTAAAAATCGATCAAGTCTGCGGCGCCCAGTGAGGGGTTTGCTCCAATTTTCTGAGAATTTTGGCTCTGCCCGCTGTTTCGAGCTTCCAAGAGGCGAATCCTAGAGAATTTGTACCCGGAGATTCCGTTTTAATCGTTAGCCATGCAACAGCACCCATTACCACTCATCCTGAGACTGACCGCTAGCCGTTGCGAAATGACCCCGCATTGTTGGCACTGCTGCTCCCAGCATCACTTTGATGAAACCCTTGACCCTTGATTGTTAAGTCCTGCGAACTGCCGTCGATCTGTCAATCCGTTGTAGTTGTCTGATGGCTTGGAAGCCTAGTATCAATACTGTCAATCGATATGCTCCTCGCACCTACCCGGAAGTTCCCCCTTAGAGGCTCGGGCAAGAAACAAGCAGCTTTACTTGCTACATAAATATGTAGTCAGACGTATATCGAATCGAAATACCTTGCATCTGATTTTATGTTATTTGTACAAATGAAAAATTACCAGAGGACTTATAGGAATTCTGCAGCGTTCTATAGTCTCACAGGTACCTTTATCAAAACGGCGACTTTTAGTGTAAAGTTCGACCGGCGAAACATTGCAGCTGATCCAGTTCAGACCAATCGTACAGCAGGTGATGCGGTCGGCTGGCTGGTGCAAGCAGAACAAAGTCGCATCAGAAAATTAGCCATCAAAAATAATGCGAAGTGTGATGTACGCGCAAATTTTGCTCTTCTTATCGTTGCAACAAGCGAATGGGAGAACGAGCCAACTCCTCAGCTCATCTTCCATCAACCCAGTGGCGAAAGTCGGACGCACAGATTCGGCTGAGCAGAGTGTGAAGGAATGGGACTATCCGGATTGGTTGATCGGATTATTCTTCTTTGTCATCATGCTCGCCATTATCTGTGTCCTCATTGCGGCCGTGTTCTTGAAGAAAGCAAAAGATAAGAAACTGGCCGCCGCGAAGCTCAAGTACGAGCAATCCATCGAAAAGAAGACTGGTGCCATAAATGACACAGGCTCAATCAACAGTGATCCTTTGTCGTCGGGACGGAGCGACCCTCATAGGACGATGAGTTTGCAAGCTCAAGCTGGCTCGTTCGAAAGCAAGAGCTTAGTGTGAAGTGGATTCGAAGAAGTGAAAGAGAAGGCTAAATAGGATGATCAGAGATGGTGAATTGGCGATTCTCGTCATATGTTCAGTGTAATGCGAGCGCTAGCTGTGATAGGATTTTACTGACTGAACGAATCCGCATTGATAAAAGTTTTTGCTCGCTGTTGGTTCAGGTTTTTATATCAGAAATATTGCTGTGAGGTCAGATAGGTACTTCAGAATATCCCATGATCGCCGCGAAGTCCCAAGACCTTGGGCCTCAAATTTGGATGGTCTCGCAATGTAATGATGAACCCAGCACAATGTGATAGGGTGCGTCCAGTATGTTCTAAAGTGCGGTCCTAGACCAGACCTAATGAACTTTCGATTACACTTGGATTTTAAAGGCCACGATGAGAACTCCACGACGTAATAACTATCAATACGTCTGGTCACTTGTGTTGCTGGAGATGTGACCGTTGGAGCTTTCGCACCAAGCCGAAAACCCAGGGTAAAGAAGCAAGTCTTCCGACCTAGTCCATGGCTGAAACACCACCCTGACGGGTGAGGCTTCCCGCTGCTAGCTTCGCGCATAGGATCGATTGCCAGACGAACCCACTCCCTCCAGTAACAAGGACTTACGATTAGACGCAACAACGAAATTTTATGGAGTGATAAACCTGTTTTTCATTTGGAGGAAAGACCTCCTGCTAACCTGCCATCGGCAACCCTTCACATACAGATGCCAGAGAAATGTTAAATGATAGAGACAGGCACCAACGGTTCAGGCAGGCTGCTCCATAACGGCCTGTCGAGCATAGGTGCGCTACCTTTCGCCCGCTTAGCATGTTATACGGCCCTAGTTGGTAGAATACTGCACACGAGGTGGCTAATACGAGGATGGCTTCACCCATAGTCGTGGGGCGATTGTGGAAAACGCGTAGTCCTGTGTTCGATGCGGCAGCTTTTTCTCCATCTTTAGACCCTGCATTTGTCGTTTGTGCAGCCTTTCTGTAGAACAATGGCGATAAATGCACAAAATATACACTGAGGTCATGCCACACAAGAATTCTGTGTTGTGTAGATGATAGAAGATCGTAATTCATGCAGTTATGTGAGCCTGTACGCTGGTTATGGACCCCGTTAAATCGTGGTTCGGAAAGCCTCCATTTTAGTTGTGCTACTAGCCCTCTATACTCACGTCCATACCCTGGTTTTTCTATCTAGTAAACCACCCGCCACCAATTCGGGTTAAAAGAAGTATTGTTACAGAACCAGTTTGTCAAAGCATCGTTCTGTGGCTCCTGTTTTTACGAAAATACGCTACGCCACAGGTCCAAATTCGATGCTCGACCGACTCTATGCACAGTAGCGAACAATCCTCCACTAAAGGGAATTTCCATTTTGATTTGCTCAGCATGGTTTGAGTTTGAAGAGCGAGTTTCGATTTCAATGTCTACTTTTAGTCTCCCAGAGCAGGTTCTTTACTCAATCGTACATCATGCCGCATCCTCCGGCTATGGCGTGGTTTCCCACCCGTATATCTTCGCAGCGGGTCAGTGCTGCCCGCTATCCCATGGTCATCAAAACTGCCTTGACCATGACAATCGCCGGAAACTATAATGATCGGCCGAGTAGACTATGATTTGGTACTTCCATATCGAGCGGGAGGTCACGTCTTGCATATTTGTGATCCAGTGCGGTGGACGTGTCGTTGTCTTGTAGTACACGGATTACCATTCCGCCCGGTCTATGTACGACCTGTTCTCACGCCTACAGTTTCGACGGCCAGGAACTGGTCTTGGTGAGTGACTAGTGTGTCAACGGGCTGGCTCATCTTTGACAACGTGTACATTGAATGCCAGGTTTGCCTAGTGTATTTTGTGTACTTTTTTGCGAGTAGCAGAAGAGCAGAGAGTGGGCTATTTTCGTTTCCAGATTCGTGAAAAGCTAAAATGGCGTCCCTCTTTCCGGCTGTCGATCATTTTTCACCAACAGTTTTCTGCTGTTAGGCCATAAATTAAAATATACGGGCATCGTTCAAGGACGAATGGTCTAGCTGCCTGGCTGCATGGCATCTGCTTTTACTCAGTTAGTCCTATATTCCAAATTTGGCATATGGTGGAGAAGAGATTGGTGGGGCAGATATATTTCAAACTCCCTCTCCACCATCTTAAGATCACGTGCCAATGGTGAAGAAAGACCACGTCGAGATTCGTTTTTATCTTCCATGGTGCCTACACAATGGCTTTGTTGACTCGGTCTCCTTTCCGGTTTTGTCATTCAGGGGGCGCCCGCGATAGGATCTAATGACGCTTGTACCTTTCGCAGCTGCCGTCCGCCTTAGAAGGTCATTGCTCGGTAGCTGCTGATGGACATCTGTCATGCGTGCGCCCAGGCCAATGAACAATACCACTTCCTTGCCAGTGTTGCCATTTTGAGTTTTCGGTGCGGTGCGGTCGAGTCTCCTGGACTAAGGGATAATAGATGTGGGAATGGCGTGTGAGTGGCCCTTTTATGGCTCATCATTGGTCTCTTACTTTCCTGTTCTGCCCCTGTTCTCGTCTAGTCGCTGGACAGGTCTCTCTCGACCAACTCACTTCGTATCTCGCACCAGCAGGTACAGTATGTGCATCAGTGAGCCTCTAATGAAACAACAAAATATGGATTGGCGGCGTGCAGGCGAGAAAGGGGTAAGTGCCTTGGTAAGTATAGCTCGTCTTGGACTGCGTCCTACAGTCCGACTGTTGAGAGCACGTCGAAGGGGGCCGCGTGTGATGTTGCTAGGCGGCGAGCATTATTGGGGTCCCGTTCGTGGTAGGATTGGGATTGAAGTGAGTAAGTGCGTTACAGTAGGGCCTCAATTTAGGCTTATAATAGTTTGGGTAAGGATCGTCTGAGACGAGTCGGTTCGGAAAGGGGGTTTTTTGAATAGGTCGAAATGGCGTTATTAGAGGCACCCTGGCGGGGATCACGGGGACCATTGGAGCGAGGAATGAGCGGGCCTTGCGTTCGACGAGCTAATCGGGCTTCTGGGCGGATGGAATTATTAGAAAGAAATCATTTTCCATGAGCGACCACCCGTGGCCATTTGGAGATCACAGCCGCCCGGTCTAGCACCTGTCCGTCCGTAAAGTAGGGGATAAGGGTTATGGTGGCTCCTCGGTGCTTAATTCCGGTAGGCCGGGGTGCGTTTCCGTTTTCTCCTCGCCTCGTTTCCAAGTCCATTCCAGAGCATATTGTACGTGCATAAATACATGCATGACGTTGGCGGCACCCTGTGCTATTGCTTATGCTTAGCTGTCGGTAGCCGCTTGTCGAAGGCCGGCCTGTAGCTTTCAATGGCACTGGATGAATTCACGGCGGTTATTGATGAGGACCGTGTTTTCGCCAGTGCTATACAAAGAACAGGCTTGATTCCCGACGACGAAAGCCGCCGCACCCTTTCGCCCTCTTCTGAGTTAAGCCGCTCGTGCGTGATCACTGCTTAGCCTGCTCGCCGAGTTATCTGCTCCTACATCCAATGACTAGCCGCTCCTGTTTATTCGCCCTCACGCTCCTTTGCTCTTCGCTTGCAACCTTATCAAGCCTACTTCCAACCCCATTCACCTGACTCACAAAACTGCTTTTGTAGTAAGCTAATGGAAATGCGCGCCCGTAAGACCAGTTTCCGAAGCTTGGCACTGGAAGAATTCACAGATATTTTTCTAGAAATCGGTGGGTTCTCGAGTGTCAAACCACGGATCTGGCTGTAAATCAACTCATATCCCCGCCAGCTAACCTTTGCATCGCTAATGATTCTCTTTGCTCGCCATTGATTTCTTTGATTCTATTACCCGACTGCGTCTGGTTGTCAGTGTAAGCAGGTAGGAGACGTGAGCCTATGCAATTTTTCAAACTCATTTTCCTCATTTGTCCTCCCCGTGGCTCTCTAAAAAAGTTCCGACTAATCTCGCCTTTTCACTCACTGCCATCTTATAACACTTTATTTGCTCTTCTTCGTAACTTCTTTTTGTCACAGACTTATCAACACGACAGCAATCGTTTGTCCTACTTTTCTTAAGACCACGTGAGTAGCCGAAGGTAGGCATGGCCAGGCCAGTATCCGAAGTATCTTTCTGGATGATGCCATTAAGTTACTAATGGCACCCGCTAAATAACAGGTAACGATTCCAGAAATACCTAGCTCGTTCTCTTCATAAGCACGGCACCGTTGTGACAGCACTCGTGATGGTGAACGTTGTTGTTGTGGCATGTTAATGTCTGCGTCAATTCTTTGTTTTATATAAATAAAATGGAATCATTAGGCCACAGATACATGCAGCGTGGCATAAATTTGGCACCTTCTTAGGTACATTATATCCAAAAGGAAACCATGTAATTTTCGTCACATTGACGCAAATAGCGGTTCTATTTTTAGTCATCCTACATAACCTTTACGTGAAACGGGCATGCGAAGGTGCCAGCCATCCCCTTCGGCGACACAAACGTTGAGCAATGTAGATACAAATGGGTATTACGTGCTCAAATACTTGGGTAGGTACCTAGCTTTTATACAGTAGGATAATAAACGTAACATTTACACACACTGGACCGGATGCGCATCGACATTTCTATCAATGTGCCTACTGTACCAGGGCGTATACGGACCGGAAGGAAGCCGCAGGAACTGCGGGGATGACTCTTGGGTCTTGGCACACGTAGCTAATTGCAGCTAATGTGGTTGTGTTTTTTAAAAGTGGTTCGTTCGAAATCGTGTCTTCAGTTGAACAGCGCACTTTGAATTCGCGCACAATAGCGTATGTCGATATGTTTGTCTGCTAGAGCGCGCAATAGTACTGTTGCGCAAATTCGGGACGCGGACAATTACCCCCACGGACAACTGCTCCCGCAACACTGACTGCAGGTAGACAGAGATGTCTGCTAGCGGCGGATAAGAGCTATCGCGACGGCTGTTTTGTACCACGGATACGTGTTTTGTACGGCCGTCTTTCGTTCTCTGGGCAACAGAGAACCCACGCGTACATTGGAAGTGGCGTGAATCCCACGCACATCAGCCTAGCGTGGGTACTCTGTTGCACAGAGAAGTCTTTCGGTCGAGGGTCCTTGGGAAGTTGATTAGTTGAGGTGGCGAAGTTGGGCATGGTGCGGGCAAGTTGCTTTAAGCCATTTTTTAAATTTTCGGCATGACTAGTAAAAAGTCGATGTACATAAAATACATATATTTTGCGGATTGTTGATTGTAGGTGAATGCGTAAACCCGAGTCATCGAGCACTGAAAGCGCCGTTGGTCAGGTGTTATTATCCATAGTTCTACGTGCAGTCCCAATCTTGGGCCTAAGGCCTTAGGCTTAGTCTACCTTAAATGTTGCGCGTAAAAGGCTTCAAACTGAAAAGGCGCTAGTTGCAGATGCTTGCAAACCTGTGGCTTACGCGAATAGAGTCTTTTCAACTGATTTGAGGCTTAGGCTTATCTGAATATTTGGCTCGAAAATGGTTCAGGCTTAGGCTCAGCGTAAATTTCTTTGGGCGGCGGCAATATCACCGAGGCGCCGCAGGTGCTCCGCCGCCCCAAAAAATTACCTAAGCCTAAGCTTTTTCGACGCCAAGAATCCTAAGCCTAAGACTAAAACAGTCGGGAAGGCCTTTTCGTAAAAGCCCAAGTTGCAAGCGTCTGTTTCCTTGTTCTAGTTGCCAGTTGCATGTTCGCAAAACTTGAATTTCGCGCGTGGGGGGCAATTGTCCGTGATTCGCCAATTCTTGCAAATTATAAAATCGAGAGAGATCGTTTGGTTAAATACCTCATGATCGATCGGATCGGGTCGACCGCTGCTGATAGACAATCGACGTAAAACTCGGCGCATCAGTTAGCAGTGACGCTGGATCGCATGTCAAAGTTGCGGCGTTTCGATGTTGATTCGATAGAAGCTTGAATCATCGCCGAGACATGGACATATCGCTATCCACTTCTGGGGACTGTGAGGTAAATCAGGTTTTAATTATGTACGTACGTACAGTACCTACGCCTATCAGGTATAGATATGAGCGGATAGTAACTTTTGCACTTTGTCCCCCAGTAGGCCTAGGCCTAGGCTAGGATAGGCTAGATTTAGGCTTATCGTTAGTCTTAGGCTTAGGCTAGGAGGGACTGGATTTAGGCTTAGTCATAGCCTTAGGCTTAGGCTAGGATGGACTGGATTTAAGAGATGGGGGGGGGGGGGGAGAGAAACAGCAAAAGCGCCAGAGGATATTGGTTCTGTGACTCGAAAGTGCTAAGAAATACTCTTGTTCCTCGATCATTTTTACGCTCATGGCCCCAATAGTGGTCCTAATACCTATTTAGAGTCTGAACTTTGCTGTTCTTACAAATTCGCAATGTAGATATACAAGTGCGATATGTGCAGCTGCAAAGGATGTACCCTCTCGCTACGCTGACGTTGCTTGCAGTCTTCCCAAGCTCTACCGATATCGATTTCGAACAGCGATGACGTGCCAGGAAACCAAGGTGCTGCTAGCGAAGGTAGCGAAACGGCGGTGGTAAGTACTGTACGGTAGTTCCTGCTCTGAGCGGCTTTTTGTTCTTATATTTTAGTGGTGCTCGTGATTCTGAGGGAACGTGATGGTTTGTCAGGAATCTTCGCATCAACTGCACGTGAACCCCGACTTTGAAAGAATTACGCTTAGGAGTCACCCATTCATTTAGGCTTGCCTATCTGTTTCAGACCTTGACACAGTTGAAGACAGAATTGCTCACTGATGCGCTCGCAATCGATTGCGAAGGTGTTGGCATAGGACCAAAAGGTAGGAAGAATATTGCTGCTCGCGTGTCCATTGTTAACGAACACGGCGACTGCGTCTACGACACGTATGTCAGATCATCGCAGCCCGTCACCGATTATCGAACTTGGTTGACCGGAATCGAGAAAAAGCATTTAGATTCAGGTATGTCGAAGATGAAGTATTGCTCGTACAACAGATTAGAATATTTTATTTGATTTTCCGTTGCAGGGCGAGATTTAGAGGAAGTACGCAAAGAAGTTCAAGCGATATTAAAAGGACGAAAGCTGGTTGGCCATGCATTGCACAACGATTTTCGAGTATGTCGCCAAAGTTTGATGATTAGCAGACATAGTGAATATATTTCATTTATTTCAGATGCTCAAATATGAACATCCCGAATACCTTGTTCGCGATACTTCCACTTACGACGTGTTTCGGTCGATCTCTAGACAGTGCCATCCATCCTTGAAGACCCTGGCCAAGCTCGTACTTGATATTACGATACAAAATGGCTTGCACGACTCGGTAAGAGCTCGGATGTTTCGACAGGATTTAGGGAATATATTTCTTTTATTTTTTCAGGTAGTCGATGCCCGTACTGCGATGCAATTGTATCAGAAATACAAGAAAGTTTGGGAAGAGACTGAATATGGTTGGCCCGTCTTGCCGGAAGAGAACCCGAGATAAAAGTAACGTCATGCGTGGCTGCAAATAGCATGTGCTGTGGTTCCTCACGTATTTCCCCCGAATCTGTCTCCTTTCTGGACCCTATAGTATTCGAACTACTTATGCCCTGATTTCAGCAATAATTGACGTAAACGCCTAGAACACATAACAGCATACGGCCACCTTTTTATGACACAGTGCAGTGGTGTGGTGGGGCCACCAGAGAAACACTTTGGAAGGTGTGGATGCTCGTCTGACAATCAATTCTCTGCATTGAGCTGGTTGGTGGCCTGGACCGTCACCCGTCATGATGATGTTTCAGGCATAGAACAGGCCGGAAGGGTTTCGTGGAAGCTCGATCGGTCACTCCCTCCTGGCCATACGGACTAGATGTAGAGCAAACTTGTTTGAAGGATTCGAATTTGTCCCCCACCATCTTCCACCTAGAGGTCAATCGTAACCTTATCCTCCCCCCCCCCCGATATATTTGAGGAAATACGGTACATGCGCATGATTTCTTAAGCTGGTGAAGGACCAATTTTGGTTTTCTTTCGTGAGTTTCATTTCGAAATTTTTATTCTCGAGGTGAGGTGCAATAATTTTTGGAAACCTCTTTATTTCGTGGTATGCATTGTGCAATTTTTATTCAAAAAATGGTAACGATGGTCGAAAAATTGTGTATCTATAACCTATACTCCCTTCGTGATGAGTGTCTGTGCAATCACTATCCCCTTCACCATATTCTGTCACCTTCTAATAGTAAGTTTCCTGTTCCACCCATCCGCCCGGATTCAGACGTAGGATACGACGACGTGATTCGTCAAAGACGAAAATCAAGAGTGAGAAAGGCAATGCGGGGAACCACCACCAGAATCGCAGACCGTACATGCGAAGTCCGTGGTCCAAGCCGGGGCAATAAGCCATGAAGGCGGCCAAGCATGTTTCGAAGACCAGGCCGTAGTTCAACGTCCAGTTGCTAGAAATGAAATGTAGTCGTGCGATTGGTCTGCGGTGGAGAGCAGAGATGTGTCCGAGGGTATTTTATGAAGACTCAATCTTACGATTAGACTTGGCTGCGGGGGGGAGTGGACTTACTTCATTCCTTGTTGGACCAGCGAGTTACGACGTGTCTTGGAAATGATCAAATCGGCCCACTGGACGACCACGATGGAAATGAAGAAGGCTGTGTGGCACGTGTATTCCAAGACTTTGCGTTGGGCGTAGGGCTGCAATGGAAGGGTGATTATGGATGGGGATTGGACAGTGTGCTGCGCCTTACCCATTGTTGGCCGTAGCTGTCTTCCAAGTCATTGACAGCCTTAGCGTCCCATCTGTCTCGAATTCCGAACAGACCGTTTGGCCAGAATCCGTTGTCACCCATGATGACGAAATAGGTGAAGAAACCAGAGGATGCTTGAATCATGCCGATCATACCTGTAGATGAGATCGTGAAAAAGAAAAGTTACAAAAATAAATGGCGGGAAATGGATCTGTTTGAACTTACCATAAGAAAAAGAGATAAGGCGCTCGTTGACCAGTTTGTCCCTAATGGGATCACGTGGCCTCCGTTTCATAATGTCGCCTTCCGCCTCCTCGTAGGCGAGGGAAATTGCGGGCCACTAAAAATAGCGCAGTGACATAAACAGCCTATCCGGTGGACGGGTGCAAAATTAGGGATCAACCCACAAAATGACTGTGTACGTGCACGTACCAAGTCGGTGCCCAGATCGATGCAAAGAATAGTGACGGTGCCTAAGGGAAGGGGAATGCCCAAAAGGATGAACATCAAGAAAGGACTGATTTCGGGAATGTTGCTGGTCAGGGTGTAAGCGATGGATTTCTTCAAATTATCGAAAATCAATCGTCCTTCTTCAACGCCAGTTACGATCGAGGCGAAGTTATCATCCAAGAGGATCATGTCGGCCGCCTGCTTACTCACGTCGCTGCCAGCGATACCCATGGCCACCCCTGTAATACCAAATCACTTAATGCTAGTACTCAATCACTTAAAAGCAGTCAGACGAACGATAAGACGCTTCAAGTTGAACGAAAGTTTGGCTTTAAGTTGAAGGTGCATGTTCATGTTTTATCACATCATCAAAGGGGTATGCGCACTCGAGGGTGAAGGTACAAATATAAAAATGATTTACCCAGCGAGTCGAACTTGCTAGAAAGTAAGCAGCCAGATGGAGAGGCAGACGCCTACCCACCAGGCCACGGGCCGCCCAAATAGTTCACAGCCACTTCAAGTTGAGGTACAGTAGGTGGGCTAGTTCAATTTAAAAGGGCTACTGTTCCGTGGCGAGAGATGCAAAGACAATGAGAGCTTCCTTGTGGTCTGGTGTGGGTTTGACGCCAGGTGCGCAGTTATGGCCTAGGCAAGTGTTCGACTCGCGGTGGGGCAGATCATTTTTCTCTCATGTAATGTGTTCCTTCACCTTCGAGTGCATACCTGCGTTTGGTGGTGTAGTGAAACATAAACATGGACATGAATAGCTTCAGGTTGCAGTCTTCCACCTGCAACTTAAACATGCAATTTTTAAATTGAACTACAAATTTCCATTCAGGTTTTCCTCAAATCTCAAGTCTCATTTTGCTTCCCTTATCTGGTTACGCATTTTCACTTACCAATATCAGCCCTCTTCAAAGCAGGCGAATCATTGACTCCATCCCCAGTGACGGCCACGATGGCTCCTTGACGTTGGCAGCCCTCGACGATGATCAGCTTTTGTTGCGGTGAAGTTCGAGCGAAGACAATTTCTGGATGACGCTGCAGCAGGATATCCAGTTGATCGGGTGTAATGTTCTTCAGTTCGGCACCATGCACAACGCACGCGCGGGCTTCTCTGTAACAGAAGGAGTCAGATGCAATTGTGTGAGCCACTAGTGGACTCGCCTCACCTCGGATCGATGTCATCCTTATGCCTGCCCGTGCGTCTCGAGATATCCTCCACAGTCTCGCTACCTTCGCTTATTATGCCCACACTCTTAGCGATAGCTTGTGCGGTGATGGGCAAGTCGCCAGTCACCATAATTACCTGAAAAGTCATGCATTCAGCATCAGATGGTCTACACAATAGAAAATACTAACTTTGATTCCAGCCGATCGGCATTTGGCCACGGCGTCGGGCACGGCTGCGCGTGGAGGATCGATCATGGACATCACACCAATGAACCGGAGGCCAGTCAAGGGGAAATTTTCTTCGTCAGCATCAAATGAAAATCCTTTGGGGAACTGGCTGGCTGGCAGTTTCAGGTCGGCAAATCCTGAAATGGGGTGATTTATTGATCGGAAGTTGGCAGCTCTCTCAGGACTTGTGGCATTCCTGTGTTTCCCATTTGGTGTGTTTGAATTGAGATAGAAGCTGCCATAGGGTCTCAGTGTGCGTTTGCCACAACATGCATGAGCGCTGCATGAGGTTCCAGCATGCATGAATGCTACGCTATGAACATATGTGCCAATAAAACCAGCTTTTCTCCTGCGATCTGTGCAAAAACGCAAAAAAATCTAGCTTCTGCTGGAAATGTTTGAATTCCTTACCCAAAACTCGTTCACCCAAACTTCCCAATTCTTCGCACGCCTGTTCAAAATTAGCTTTGTGATCTTCATTGATCGGATATTCCTTGCCTTCCATTAAAACGGTTGCGCATCGATCGAAGATGCGTTCAGGGGCGCCTTTCATTACTAGCAAATAGGGCGGATCTCTGGAATTCTCGTTCTCATGGATCGACACTTGATATTTGTTCGTGGAATTGAACGGAATCTCGCACACTTTTTTGTTCCTTGCTCTCCAACCAGGCACGTCTCCAATCGATAATTCCACGAATTTTAACAAAGCTGATTCGCTGGCATCTCCGTTGCATTCTCGCTTCAGAATGGGAACATTTTCTTGTCCGTGCTTGAATTCGGCCCTGTTACACAGAGCTGCGATACGTGCCAAGGCCACGAATGATTCATTACTCAGGTCATAATCGGCTGATTTCTGTGTCTCAGATGTATCCGTTTCCACAATGTTGCCATCGAAGTACAAGTGGGCGACAGTCATTCGGTTCTGAGTCAGTGTTCCTGTTTTGTCAGAGCAGATAGTACTCGTTGATCCCAGTGTTTCTACAGCTTCCAAGTGCTTGACTAAACAGTTCTTGTTGGCCATACGTTTAGCGGTGAGAGTAAGGCACACCTAAGATCACATAAATCGGGTGAAGGCCATATCTTCTGGCCTGTCTCAACGTTCTTACCGTGACTGTGGCCAAGAGACCCTCGGGGACGTTCGCCACGATGATACCTAAACACAAGCGAGGCATTGTCAGTCTGCATAAAACTGGAATGAGTCACTAGGAACCTACCAATAAGGAAAATAACAGCTTCCAGCCATCCGTAGTCCATGGCCAAAGAGATGAAGAAAAAGGCCACTCCTAAGAACACAGCTACGCCTGTAATCAAGTGGATGAAGTGACGGATTTCCTTCGCGATCGGCGTCTCTCCAGTCTCCAAGCCCGAAGCCAAGTGGGCGATCCGTCCCATGACAGTACGGTCGCCCGTGTTCACGATGACGCCTCTCGCAGCACCCTCGACTGCATTCGTGGAAAAGAAAACTAGATTCTTAGTTTCGAGCGGGTTTTCGTTCGTGCATTCTACACTGCGACTTTGGGGTTCTGATTCGCCAGTCAGGGAAGAATTATCCACCTGAAAAATGCATCAAAAGACATTAGGTACATTCTCTCTGAGAAGTTATGAGAATGACCTTTAGGCCATGCTGGCTAATGATACGCATATCTGCTGGAATTCGATCGCCGCCTTTGATTTCTACGACGTCGCCCACGACCAGGTCTTCAGTGCGAATGATCCTCTTCTCGCCTTCTCGCCATACTGCTGCGTACTACAAAGCAAACATATCTACATATCGCGAGGGGAAGTCGCGAGCCTGTGTATCTGATACGAAGCTGGAGAAGCTACAGTAGTCCAGGGTCAGGACAGACAGGGGTGTATGCGCCTCTGTCCGTCCCAGGGGCCCCTTGGCTTGCATGGAGATATGCCCCTGTGCATACTTACGTTCGGTATCATGTTCTTGAAGGATTCCATGATTCTTGAACTCTTGGCTTCCTGGTAGTATTGGAAGCATCCAGTGACGATGACCACAGTTGCCAAGACGATGCCCAGGTACAGCTGAAACAGATGTCACTCACCCTAGGTTTTGCATCTAGGACGTATTGCTTACATTATCATTAGCTGGCTCTTCAGATGTTGCAAAATCGACGCTGAAAGCGATGAAGCATAGAATGGCTCCGATCCACAAGAGCATAGCGAAACCACCGAAAAGGTTTTTTGCAAATTTGACCCATTCGGGTGTTTTGGGTGGTGGGGTCAGGGCGTTGGGGCCATCGCGAGCTAATACGGCCTTGGCTTGTATCTCAGATAGGCCATTTGCTGGATTGGTATGGAACTTGGAATACAGTTCCTCTAATGGTATCATATGTTCGACCATTGTGACCTCTTGTTTGAGGTCCTCCAATTGAGCCTTGGTGCTCGAGGCATGCTTGAAAATTTCGGATGGTTTCGGGCTTGCATGCTTGATCAGTTGACGCTGCTCAAGCTTTGGGAGGCTTCCCTTCGACATTCTGGATGGTAACCTATGACGCCACTAAAACGAGACCGTATGTGGATGCAACAAAGGTGCAATGGACGCGGCCTATCGCGCCATGGGAAAACACTGCAACTGAAAACCATCCCCGGGAGACATAGTCTTCAAAAGTACAGCGCACATAGTCTACACCAGTCTCGCTCCTTTCGAGTGTTTACGCGCAGTACGTACATTTTTGGAAAGTAGGACTTGATGAACGAGGCGAAACGGGTTGTCAGGACAAACGTGGGTTCAGACCGAAAATGGTACTGATTCGGTCCCGCAAAAGTCGCGCCTTCTCAAAATGTCTTACGCGAGCCTGGAAAATTTATTAAAATGCGGATACAATCTGGTTTAAACCGAAGAAGGCATAGCGTCATGAACTATTCCGAACTAGGCAAAATAGGAATGGACAACTTTGCCCAGGACGAACAGACACCAGAGAAAGTGCACTCATATTGTATCACTCGTACTGTCTCCTCCCTGCACGAGCTACCTCGTATTGTGCACCTTGTACATAGTACGGTAAGGCCTGTATGCAACTGGAAAGGCAAACTGGTTCCGATCTGTTCCCATGGTATTTGTGCTGCTGCTTCTAGACTTGCTCGATTGGAATTGAATACTTGGGTCCATTGGCGTCCATTTATGTAAAACTGGAAATCGAAGTTTTCGAAAATGTCGCTAAAGAAGCCTGGAGCAGGGGTGGTATCACAGAACTGTAAATACATAGCGGTGCATCGAGTGTGCCAATAAAATGACACAGCGGTAGAGTGCAAAGCGAAAGATGTGCCCACTGAAAGTGAGAAACACTGCTCTGGATTTCCTGTCTCTCTCTTGCAGCAAACTCTCTATCAAATATGGCAACTCTTATAGTGCCTTCAAAAACAGGACAACCGCTATGGCAGCAAGCATTCTGCAATATAATGCTCAAAAGCAGCGGCGAAATTTATCCCAGATGAAAATTAAATGGACTGCCGCAATTACTTTACGTACAACGGCCTTCAGAGCGCCAAGAAAAAAGCAATGAAAACTGCTACCGTAAACTGAGGGCCCAAGAAGCAGATATGGGTCGCTTAGATAAGCAGGACTAGAATAGTCCGTGGTGAATAGGGTTTGAATCGCCGTGCGAAGAGATGCTTTTTCGGGATGATATCAGTCATTTGCACGAAAAGGTGTGCTGCTCTCTTAAGCTTGAATTATACTTCAGGCGATCAAGACTGTGGGACTGGCCTTGCGTGCCAGGCCGTAAGTGACTCACCCAGTACCGTCGAGGTGCTTTGAATGGAGAGACAGAAGCTAAACGTAGACAGTCTCGGCCGTCGAACGCCGACAGGGCTTACAGCCCACCCGCTATTGTCGGGGAAGTCGGTGTCCAGTCCAGGATGCTCTCGTGCCGAGGTGCTCCCAGTAGAAACGCTGCTGATGTGTTTTAGTCCCTGCTTAGTGCTCATGTATACATCCTTGCTTAGAAGGCTTGACTGCTGGGTGGCTGAAGGCAAAACAGGATTAAGCACAAAAGTTTTTCTCAAAAAAAGGGCTCTAGGACTACAAATATAACTTTGATCCTGAATACACCAGGCAAACGAAAAAAGGAGAACTCGGCGAGCCCAGCTCCCACTCGCAGATCACCGCGATTCATCCAAACACACCTTCAGAAACGGTAAATGTTGCCCTGCAAAATACAGACTGTTATCTCTCGACAGATCTTACTAAAACTGCTGTTTGTAAGCACATTTATTGCAATTGCTAACAGATGGCTAGTGGTGTCGATGGAGGCCATCGTATTTGTTTGGTAGCCATGCGGCTAGTGGGATGAAATGCATGTACCTTTCGGACAGAATTGACATATTTAGAATAGAACATGAGTATCAATCAGGAAAAACTTGTGCCCACCACTTTAATCCGTCAGTATACCCCAACACAAACTCGTGCCCAGATATAACGCGCATGATGTGATTCTGTAATGAGAGGCCGTGAAGTCCACAGTCAGTTGTCTAAATGCAAAAACTTTTCATGATATCCCGCAACACACGCAGCCAAACCACATTTGAAAAAATAAAACATCGCATCAAATCGAAGACGCGACGAATCAATAATTCCTGACGCGGACTTTCCATACAGTCCATGTATTCTATCAAAATCCTTCTGAATCAGCAGCCAAACTATAAATTTATTTCCACTCATTCACTCGCTCATCACTGGCTCAACGTCCACCATCTTTCCCGCAAAAAACCAATGGCTTGACGTTGTTGGAAGCCATGGCATGTCCGCCATTGATCAGCACGTCAGCCAAGTACACGTCCACTTTCGAGTCCGTCGTATCGCACACCATCAAAGCCACCTTATCGCCCTGAAATCAGACGAATCTTATCGTTAGAAGAATCAAAGACAACCCTTCTGGCGCACTTACACTCGTTCCCACCACCTCGGCCACCAAGGGCCACTTTCCGAAAAACGATTGCACCAATTGAACCGACTCGGCCGGCCAGTTGTCTCCTTTGAGAGGGCGGACGTAGGCGAGGGCAGCTTCGATGGCCTGCTTCTGAAATACGAAATATTCGGCCCGCAGCAAACGCACGTCGTCAAGTTTCACCGAGCTGATTGTCCCGAAGTCCACGTCCATAACCTGGAATGGGAAAGAGCTGATTCATCCAGCTGAGCACAGGATGACTCTGACTGCTCACCTCGACCAAGCAATGCGGGGCCAGCGTGAAATCGATAACTTCGGCGCGACGCCAATACGACGAGGCCCGATTCTTCGACCAAAACTTGGCGGCCACGCACAGACTTCGCTGCAAATCGTCCTCGACCATTTTGTACTCGTCGCCCGCCTCGCTTTTGTAAAACGCGCTGTAAACAGAACGATGAAAAACGGAATGAGAGACCAGAAGCGGGCTTACTCCATACTCCTCCAGCACTCCTCCATGCGCGGTATGGTCTCGCACAACTGGAAGCAGAAGTGGTCGGGGTCGTCGACGTGCGTTGCCCGAATCTGAGAAAAAAGCCAAGTCAGATTCCTCAAAGATCTCCCTACAGGCACGCTACCGGAAAGTACGTCTTGCAGTTCACGTTGACGAAGAAGCCCTGCTCTTCGAATCGGACGCCGGGTCGCACCGCATCTTCGGGAATGGCGGACGGGCTCACCGAATTCTCTGCGCTCACGCTGGCCCTCGGCATCTCGCCTCGACTCTTCATCGCTTCGGCCACGAACTTTGCGATTTCTGAAACTGCAGAGTTGAGACCACACCGAAATCGCAGAGAAAGCAAGCGTACCTTCCAACAACACTCCACGCAAGGTGTCGTGGTCCAAGCACAACTCGATCATCGCCATCCACACGCCAAATTCGACGTCGCTGTGGGCGTTCACGCACATCTCGCCGCTCGGGCACTTCTTGCCCCCATCACTCGTGTACTCGCAGACCGACAGGCAGCCCGAAAATTTATCTAAAAACGCACCGATTCCGAGCCGAATCCAAGATGAAAAAGTCCAAACTTACCGTAGATAGGACGGACACGGAACCAGGTATTCGTGGATTTCTCTCGGCACAGGATCCAATCGCGGAAGCAGGTCAGATGGCCGCTGAAGTAGACGCCATCGTGGATGACTGGCGTGTGGCCCAACAAATAGTACTCGCCCTTCGGTCCGTCGGGGGCCTCCACGGCGCACTTCGAACAGCAAATTCCGAGATCGAACGATTTCGTCAAATGCAATAAACGACACTGTAAGTTTTTTAGCAACGATATCGCAGTCGACATTTTGGATAATTGTAAAGCACGTGCTTGACAGGAACGCCACCGAACTGCACCAAGGAAAACAGGTGTAAAGGACGGCGGAGGAACAACGTTCGTGCTTGTCGTACATGAAAGCATTGTAAAGTCAGCCAGCGCCTTTTTGAACTGGGGGTGGCCGAAGATCAAACTGCATTGTAGCTGATCTGTGAGTTTGAGCGGGGGCCATACTGGTTTGAATAAAATCAAAGAAGCTTTCTGTTAGCAACTCATAACTCCCACTGACAAATAAGCAAAGCATATTCCGAAAAAGACATTCGCAATACATCTCATATAAAGCTATACTTCTCTTCTTCAGGCCATAGTCATTAAAAAAAAGGATACAGCGATATAGTAAATTTTTCAAACCGTTACATTTCACAAAATAGAAACATTACTTCTTATGCGCGGTGTCATCCAAAGATTTTTCACTCAGGTAAGAGAGTAGGTCACCCACGGAGAGTATTCCTTGTAGATGATAGTCTGAGTCGACAATGTACAGCCGATGTGCCTTTGATGTGACCAATCGATCGATTGCCAAGGCCAAATTTGTTTTTCTGTGACAAGTGACTAATCTTTCCATGCACTAAAAACACAGTACCGATGAGCAGTAGCATACTGGTAGGCAGTAAGCTCACGATCAGACATATCAACGGCTTATCAGTCTCCATCAGCGTTATCCTTCAGAAACTGTTGGCAGGCAACAGTGGACAGTGGATCGAACGGTACATGCAGGGGCGTACTTTGGACTCCTTCAAAGAAGAACACCCGAAACTGCTCCCAACAACCTCACCTGATCCCGTTGTTTCAGCACATCTGCCACCGTTTTCTGATGTAAATTATTCCAGCCATTAACGAGGACATAGTGCATCAAGTCGACTTTTGTTAGCGCATCTACTAATCGATACTTTTGATCGCGTCGTATTTCGCCATTCGAAGCCGAGTCGCCTGCTTGACTTGGCTTTTCGACTTGCAAAATGGGAAGGCTCGAGGCTCCAGATTGAAGGAACTTCTCAACACCGTCAACCATCGAACTTTCCGAAGTCAGAGTGACAATAGTGGACGTTTGATTATGGCTTGTATCGATCCAAGTGCCGATTCTTAGCTCGTCAAGTGATTTGTACATGGCCATGGACATCGGGAGACTGTGCATCTAAAAAGAAGCTCCACTCATGGAAGCTTTCTAAAAAGACAAGGAGGGAGCGCCACAAGACTTACATAATCATACAAAAAGTGCAAAATTCGCTTTGTCGATAGCAAATACAATGGGTTATTGGTTTCCACTTCCAGGACTGGTATTCTATGAAGTCGATTCAGACGCAAGACGGTCAGCGCAGACAACAATCTAAACAGAGACCTCGTGTTTTAAAGCTCTCTCAAATGACGCAGTTCACTTACGTGTCTTCACTGGAAATGGTCGTCAGCATGAACCGTTTTGGTAATTTATACGATTCCGTGTTTCTAATATTGATTAGGTTCGACATAATTGGTCTTTCCAATACGTCTTCTAATTCTGTCTTCTCATTTTCTTCACGCGACTTTTTTACTTTTCCTTTTGATTTACGTTCGGAAATTGGTGATACGGAGGCCGTACCTGAGAAGTTCGAGTACATAATCCTCAGAAAATCTGTCACTGTAACGAAGCCGATTGGCGCGTGCTGACGAGAATCCCAAATAAAACCAGCTCGTACTCCATTTTCGGCCAAGCTAGTGAGAGCGAGACGTGTCTAAGAAGGGAAGCAAAACCACCTTTTTTCCTGTCCTCAATCGACGTAATCACAAAGGGTTCATACTGAAATCTGTGAGTCAATGGCGACCAATGCGCCTTGCATGGGCATCAAATCGTAGCAAGTGAATTTTTTGAGCAATTGCTTGTAAGCAACGTCTCGTCGATCTGAAATGCGGAGAAATTGTGCACTCCATTTCTTAGGCATGACTTAGCAGCTCTATCGTTTACTGTGTCTTCCAATAAGTGTGCTACTGTATGCCATTTAAGGAACGGACATGAATCGGGCGCAATTTATTTCGAAACCTTGCTGCTCTCGGAAAACGATAAAATCTACACCGTAGAAGTGTGACAACTATATAAATGTGTAATGCACTGGAGGCGCTATCTATGCCTTTGTTTTGTAGTTGGTAGAAGTTTTCATGTTATTCGGGAATTGGCACCGAGAGGTTAGTTGGTTAGTCATTAGACGATGTTTCGGTAGGTCCAGTTTTTTAGTGGAGCGGTGATGCTACTCGTAGCGGCGAGTGAAGACTGCGCCAAGTAGATTACTCATGGTTATTTTAGATTTTGACTGGTGGAGAAGTTAGGCTTTTTGGGTAGGTTAGCTGGTCGTATTCAATGGAAAGGCCAGTTGCAAAGAGGCCACTGTTGAGTAAACTTAGGGGAAAAACGATGTTGCGGAACATCATGTTCATGTTCATGTTCTACCGCATCACCAAACGCTTATGCGCACTCGAGGGTGAAAAGACTATTTTACACGAAATGATTTACTGGCCCGCGAGTCGAACACTCCGGAACTCGGAAGTCACACGAAACAGAAGTAAGTCGTGTTCAAATTTACGGATTACATGACGAATCCTGCACCCCTGTATTCTTTTCTGGTATAACAGAAAATCGAACCCGTTACATGAGGTGCGCTTAAAAAATAAAAACTTGCATTTGACACGACTTACTGATAGATCCCACAACTTCTGCTGTATTAGGCCTTGATGTTTTTCGCATAATGATATACTTCTAAAAAATATAAAATTAAAGAGGTTATTCTACTGTCAACAAAGTACTCACCGCAGTGTCACTGCTGCTCCTTTTTCGCCTGACTGGTGACAAGGACTTGTCTTCCGCAAAATCGCCAAATACATCTTCGTCGTAGAACTCTTTTAATGGCGATTCGCATGGAGATGACCCGCGACGTTCGTATGTCCATTGCTGAAATAGGTGTTCAAATCCGCGGGGAGTATGAGCTATTCAACGCATTACCATGTAAATCTATTGTCATGTTTCCTCCACGTTTACATTTTCAATAAGGCATCTCATCCAGGCGAGGGCTATGTGCCAAATATCCAAACTGCAACAGCTTGCCTGGGGTTTCTCTTTTGAAATTCCAAACGCAATGACAAACGACATGTCTACTCCTAGGTGGCCCTTTTTTACGATAAGCTGCCGATGGCCTAATGCCTCCAGCGCCCATTCTTCACTCACTAGTTTCTGGCATAAATTTACCAGTGCTTGTTTCTCAAACCGAGGCCTGCTGTCGAAATTACATAAACAATTAATTAAAGGCCTTACCGCGTTGGGAGCTGGGGAACGATTTCTAGCCGTCCTTGGAGAGGTTGTGCTGGTCGTCCAACCTTTTTTCCGCCTCGTCCCCACGGATAATGTCAATCGATCGCTGGGTACGCTGGACACTGCATCTGAATTGTTGCGGGGCCGAAGCCTTTCCAATAAACCGGCCAATGGGTTAGCACTTGACACTGTAGGAGATTTTTTATTGCTTTCTTGCTGATTATCACTGATTGATCGATCAGTGAGTAGAGTCTTCGGATGAGTGTCGGTTGATAATTGGTAAGTGCTGTGAGTTTGAGGTCGATGCGATCGCGCTACCCGCCAACTTCTTTTTAGCCACGTCTCGCGCTTGAACGGCTTTGGGGATCGTGGTGATGGGTCATCGGACGAAAATGGAAACGGCGATGAGTCGTGGTTATTGTTCGGTTCTTGGGCTGATCTGAAAAAAGTTTGTTACTTGACACGAGTCTTGGACAGGTTGAACGATCATATGGAAGTGGAAAAGTTTCACAATTAGTGGACGGTGCGCACATACCTGGGCGATGAAGGTGCCGTCGCTGTCGCAAGCTCATTCCTTTTATAAATATTCAATCGCGGTGGCGGTGATCGAAGGTTGGCCGAAACATGTTTCGATCGAAATTCGGGCACAGCTCCAGGCGTCTCGGCGGGAGTCATAGATGCACAGTTACCAACCACGCGATGATTATTGGCACCTGATGGGTGTCTGACACGAGTCCTCGTACATGAATCGTCTTTGGACGTCACTGATGCGGTTAAAGGGGCACGTGAATTGGCACCGCCCGAAACTGTGACTGCCGTCGAGAGCATCTTTCGAATTCGCCTAAGAATTCGTAATAGCAAGGCGTGATAACGGAGTAGTCTTCTCGCCATACTTATTTCCTCTCTCTTAATTTATAAAGCCATTTGATACCAGCAGCCGGTGCTGGGTCTAACAAGTAAGAGCCTCGCCCGCGTCCTCCTTCCTCATAGCCAGCCAGCCAGGCCTACTGCTCACGTTCGCGCGCCCACGTTCCGCAGTTTCTAGACACCACTATCCTTGATAAGGTAAAGATTTAGAGCCGCCATTAATTTCTTCTTCCACGAAGAAAGACACATCAACTTCGATCGATACTAATGGAAAGAATTAATGAGCGGGCAAAACTGCTCTTTCGAACGGACCCTAATCTTCGGTGCCAGAAAAGCAAACTTCGGGAACCCACCCGCTCAAACTACGTCTTCGGCACCAAAATCGAAATCAAACTCAATGAAAAAGAACGGACATCGAACGCCACCATGCCCATACACATTACTCAAGAATACTCTACCGTAGCACAAACTCTGCAAAGGGTGTAAGCCGATCTAATTCAAATGTTTCCATGAAATGAGATACTTGGTACGAGGCCTGCATGAACAACAATTCGACTGGGATATCGAGACACCTGCGAAAGGGCAACTCAAGGAACTGATAGGACTAAAATGCAAACAGCAGTCGCCTATGTAAGAAAACAGCCACGTTTCACATTCTCCCTACAACACATATCTCCTGATCTAATCAGCAAATGCAAATCGCGTTACATTGCAGGCCAAAGATAGATTACACGTCACCCAGGCCTTGCAATGTTAGAATTCCAAAACAGAGCTAAGCTATGAGCAATAAGACATGATTTTGAAGGACAAATTGCAGGCTAGAGAGCATGCTCCGAGACAAACGATCCTGATGAGAAAGTCAAAGGAGGGAAGCAATGCAGCCAACATCGGCATAGACGAGGTCTCTATGTCAAGAGCCTAGCTGCGAGTAAAGGAAACAAGGAGCTTATGCGAATCGGAGACTTACTCCAATGATCGAAGACTGCTAACTAACGCTGGAGAAAGCCGATGTGATAATTCATCGTCTTCTTCACCAGCTACTGCCCTCATCTGCTACTCGAAATGTATCACCACTCGAGGCTACCTCTTCAAATGCCTCTGAAATATATTCTATTACCAGAATACGTAAAAAATTGTTCGTCCGACCGACCTCATCACGTGGGGCCTAACTCAATTTGACAAACCCGGAAGCGACCTGGTTGCACAGCAATTACAACAAATGCTGCTAGAGGAGAAGGGGGTGGCAGGAAGCTGCACTGAACAAAGGCACGGTACGTGACAGATAATAGTGCAAAACTGCTGCTGGTCAGTCATCAAAAAATCTATTGGAATCTTTTTTGGAATGATCAATGTACTAGTCTAGGTCTCCGGGCCGCGTAAGCCGATTGTGGAAAGGAAAGTGACTTTCAAAAAGCGACATTGTCAGTCGTGCGATTTTCTGACAGCCTAACGTGGAGTTAAGAAGGAAAAAAGGACGCGGGGTGAGAAGCGAGCAAACACTGAACTATCAATATACACTTTTCCAATCCTCGTCCAAACTAGGTGGTTATTACATCTTGCATAGGCCGCGGGATGGCACCGGGAAAGTGCTCGAATGCTAACGAAGAAGCAAACGCTAAGCGACATTTCATTCGATTCTTCGTTGTTGTTAACTACGCTCCTTTTATCGAACCATGCTTCACCCACCCACTTGGGCCTACTCAATGGCTTGTGTCAATGGTGCCAGCAAAAGTTCGATCGACGAGCTGTGAGCGTTTGACACTTGCTTAGAGATATAAGAATCTGACAAAAGCCAAGATACAAGGGCCAGTCACTTGAGGATTGAATCGAGGCGTCACCCGCGGAAGTGTTTCCGCAGGGTATGACGTAAGATGGCTGTGAAGTGCCTGGAGACATGTAACAGAGATTAGAGAATAAATGAGGGCTTCAAGCGATGCCAAGAAAGATGCCGATATGATTAGGTCAATCGAATTTGGAGCTAAGAATGGGCATCATAAAATGTCCCCTTCAAAAATGTCTCAAGAAACATGCCTGTGATAGAAGTCCCGCCACGCAAGTGCAACCAAACTGCGCTCCTCAGCCCACTCAGCACTTTCATCTTATTGCTACGTCACGCATACTCGTACTCTACCACACCACAAAGTAATTCCAAAACAGGACTCTCAAATATCCGAAATTCGTTCGCGCGGGAACCTCGAGACCTGAGATTTTTAATGTTGGTAACACTTGTCCAAATTGTCATCGTCTTTTACTTAAGCTAAAGCAAGATCGAAATTGGATGAGCCTGCGTAAAAGCTATTTTTTAGACAAGTTTAAGCAAAAAAAGGAGATCGATTTGAGTGTTTTGTTACTGCAAAAATAATAGTCTTTTTTTGTCCTTCATGGTATTAAGTGAAGGCACCGCTCTTGAAAGCTTGTTCTAGGAAGAATGCCAGGATATCGAAGGAGAGAATAGCACAAAAGCATGTATGCTCGGCGTATCTTATTACGGTGTTTGATTGATGGGGAACCCACAGTTTGATGAGGGTGGGAAGACTGGACAAGGGCATCCGGAATGAAAGCACGCTCAAAGATTTCAGTGACAATCAACAGCAGTAGAATAAGGAGGCACCGCCTAGGCAGGATAGGCTCGACTTGGTTCTCATCGCCAATCAGAAAAAGCACACTCAGAGTGTTTCCAATCCCGTTTACTCTTTTCAGCCCCATTTCTAAATAAGAAACTGATTTTTTTATTATCTTTTATTTCTGTCCTTCGTTCTTATCGTAAAACCTTTTACATGCGCATCCGCCCTCAGAGATCCTTTGACACATTACTAAAATATAGCACATGAGGCAAATTGGTCTCTGCTTTCGTGCTTCCATGCCTAAAGATGAAGGTCATTCGAAATTCGACGTCCTTGCTTTTATAAACTGCGAAAAGGACAAATCTTCCATATGCTTGTGTATAATCATACAGCGACAATACTGTGGGTACGCACACTGAGAGAAAGACGGAGAAAGAAAAAAGAAAGGGCCGCCATCACGAGTGGGAAGCCTACAATTGTCATTGCTTATACTGTAAGATGCACTAAATGTCCTCTTCTACAACTTCGACAGGAACGTTGATTCTTGGCCTTTGATAAATGACGTGACCATTTTTGACGACGTACTTGATTAGTTTATCGTGACATGCCATTTGATAAATCAAGTGTTCCCACCTGGAAAGTATTTTTAACAATCCTTTGAAAATCGGCTAGTCTAATTGGAATGACCTTCCTTACTTAGGAGCATCGATAATAAGTATGTCGGCAACATAGCCCACTTGCAATGCACCGTGAGTGTCACTGCGACCGATCGAGGCAGCCGCGTTATAAGTTGCTGCCACTAGAGCCTCCTCCAAAGTCATGTGGAAATTGACACAGGCCATGTTCATGACCAGGGGCTGAAAAAGGGAGAATACAGTGACAGCTATAAAAACCTACTGCATAGCCTAGGTTTAAAGACTGCAAGTCGTATCCGACACTGAGTATCAAACGAATTTCCCAGCACCTTATTTAGTGACCCGCCCCTAAATTTTGGGTCTCTCACGAAGTCGACAAGAACATGCGCTACAGTGAACTGCGTACCATGGAGTAACAGTAGGCGTTAGGATTGAAATCCGATCCCAAGGCAACTGGCACACCCGCGTCGATCATCTTTCGTACGGGTGGCGGTTCCAAACGTAGAATGTATGCTGTCGTGGGTAAAACAACAGCTACTGTTCCGGCATCGGCCAAATCCAAAATACCTTGCTCAGATATCTTTTCCACATGACTGATTGCCCTTGCTTTGAGCTTTGCGCCCAACTGCAACAGAAAAGGATTACTGAGGATAATAAACAACTTCGCATGACCACCGTACTTCGGCTGAAGAAGTCGGATGCAATTCATCACCGTGAAAGTTTATAGCATATCCGTAATTCTTGCCAGCTTCTAAAATCTGGCGTGTCTGGTCAATATCGAACACGCCCTCCTCGCAGAACACGTCAATATTCTCGACATCAATCTGGCCTAAAAGTGATTGATTATATCACACGCCTCGGAGTGGCATGGCACGTGAAGAGAAGTATGCTACCTCGTATAAGAGTTGGTGATGACCTGTTGCCAAGATCTTGCTTCCCGTTCCCTCACACTATGCACAGTAAACACGTTGCAGTGACGGTATTTTATACCAAGCCTTTGATAGTTAGACTGTGCCAGAGAAGCGTAGCAAAGGTGAAACAAGGCCAGAAAAGCACAGTATAAAATGCTGAAGAAGTCGGATGCAACGATGCAAAATGCAAAATGCAAAATGCAACGAATGCAAGATGTCATTACGCCGTGCATATGTGCAGTGCGATCAGTGTGAGGTAGTGGGAAGGAGGAAACTTGGTAACAGGCCATCAACTTTAGAAGCACAGCAGAGACCCACTTCAAGCGCGTGGCTCAATGAACCCTGCCCGCATTGTGTAATATAACACCCAGGGGTCATACTGTTCTGTGGTACTGAAACCAAGCCTGGCAGGCGTAGGAGGGAGGCGGCCGACCGAAGGCGGCGGGGCAAAAACTCCGAATGGAGCAGGATAGTCTTGCGACTTTACCTACGGCTGAAACATCAAGCAGAGGGGTTGACGTCTCCCAGCCAGGGGAGAGTATCGATTACTCTCTCTTTTACTCGCCATGGCCTACCAGGCACGAGGGTTACAACGGATGCTCACACTCACAATCAGGTGCGCACCTACCATTTTGCATCGCGGTGTGCACAGCTGGCAATTGTTCCTCGATAACACTCTTGGTGGCCTCGTCAGCCGTTTTGCCCCTAAAATTACTCGAAGGTTTCATGTGCATTGACCATTGAAAGCTAATAATCGATGCTAAAACCTCACTTGGGCACTGCATGAGCACCGCAAAATGTACACGAGATTTCCAAGGGTAGTCGTTGTTTAGCCAAGTACAATACTCGCAGCATTTTCAGTTCAGTCTCTGTATCCAAACCGTATCCGCTCTTGGCTTCGATCAAGGTCGTACCCGCTTTGATCATTGAATATGCTCGATCTTGAAATAATTTGAGCAGTTCTAGTTCTGTCGCATTTCTGGTATGTTCGACAGTAAAATTAATACCGCCACCCGCCTTATGCACGTCCATATAAGTAGCACCAGCCAGCTGAAAATGGAGTGGCCTCTTGACGCAGGCACTTGGAGTGGGCTACACAGCCATTTCGGATTTCCTGTTTTGTTGTGATTCGGACCAGAAACCTTCATTTTTCTGGACTAAATGAGTGTGCACGCTTTTTAGGTTCAATATGGGACATCTGGGACGGGTCTGCCTTATCTATAAGCTTGGATTGTGAGCGCTCGATGTCTTCCGATTGATTGAGCTATATTGGTCTGGAATAAAAACAGACGAGGGTTTTTGGCCTTTGACTCGACACCCGGGTACCGCTGCTGAACACTTGCTCATCGTGATAGTCTTGGTGGACTTATTACAATAGGGCCAATTCTGGCAGTTAAATTTTCACCGAGTGCGAAAAAAGTGGATCTTTGCCCACGCTAATCACATGGTTGCAGGAATTACCTTCATTGAAAACTCATGAACTCTATCTCCAGCCCAAACGGGATGAGTATGTGCGTCGATCAGGCCTGGCAAAGCCACCATCCCCGCAGCATTGATCACTTGATCGAATTTTCCATGACCGAATGAATTTGCAATATTCTCATCAGATCCAATAGCTGCTATGCGACCTCGCCTAAAAAAACATCATCTGCAGTAGCTAACATTGAAATCGGTGGCTCGTTAGAATATAAAACATACTCATCCACCACAATGCTATATCCACTAATCTGATCAGTAGCACGAAGTACATTCACGTTCTGCATATCCTCCTTGATCAGATACGGTTGGCCATTTGTGCTGACCTGGACAACTTCCGATGCCCCATGGATCAATAATTTGAAGCGCATTTTCTGCCAAAAAGTAGATTTATCCTCCGCAAATGGATGAAGTAAAAGACCTGACCCTATCAAGCCAACCCGCGTGAGGAGAGGCAGCCAGGCAGTTTGCGCGCGGCACGCGAAAGAGAACGAGCGTTCTCTAAATGCATTGGCACTACATCATGTATAACACACGTCAAAGCGATGCCCCGATGGCCCGAAAAGGAAATGATACGCACAGAACGCTGCCTGAACTGCTGCCTATTATGGTTCTGTTTTATAGAGAACGAAGGAGTGAAAGTGGTGCTATCTTTCCAAGTGGCGCCGCCCTGCGCTCGCTTGCCGAGAGTGTCGTGAAAGAAGGCTGTTCAGCTACGTTAAGACAGCATTGATTTCCCAGTTGCAAAGTTCTTCTTTGCTGCTCAATCAGCAGGGTTATTTGTTAGCCGGGGTAAAGACTAGTCTGCTAGAATAGGGTGCCGCATGCTTATGCTCCTCAAAATTCTGCTCCCCAGAGGCCTTTAACAGATTTGAAAGACCGTGGAAGACGTGCAGCCACGCATGATTCATGTTGCCTTTCAGTTTCAGATAGGATGGCCACTTTCATGTGAGACTACCTTGGACATAACTCACTAACCCTTCTTTCTCTTTAGAGTGCATGCACCGTAAGTACTCACACTTACGATTAGTCCCCCCTTAGAACCCATGTAATTTAATAATATCCCCTCAAATAGTTTCGCCGGGGTAGCGTGGGGTGCCCATGCATTGCGGCAATACGTACAGGTCAGGGCGGGATGGACGCCCTGCCCTGCCATGATTTTTGATGAAGAGGGTATCGAAGGTGATAAACTATTGAGGGAATTCCAAGGGTATTCGCGCTGAAGAAATCAATTTTTTGGAGAACTTTCATGGCCAAAGGAGTTGTTTTTTTTTACTCTACCCCTCGGCGAGTCTAGTTCCCTTCAATGATTTCCCCGTTTTAAACCATTAAAATAATGATTCCCCTTGCCACTGAACACTAGTGCAGCTGTTTCAACAAATTTGCTATTATATCAGGTATGTTCGTGGAAATGAATAAACTTGTGTCCCCATCTCCCTCACTGTATAGCCTCTAAGCGGACCCCTTTCAAATTATGCATGTACTGTAGCCCCACTTATCCCCCGCGGGAGAAACCGTTTTGTGAAATATTGGTACCTATGGCATAAGATGCATACATCTTGCGCACCAAAGTTTTGATTGGTCTCAGTTTTGCTCTTTTTATTGCTATCAGATACAAAAGTGCAAGTTTTTTGAAAAAATTTTTGTTGGTTGGGCCCTGTGCCGCCCCAGTTCCCCACGACCCTTCCAACCCGTTTTGCCTAGCCGCCCAGCAGTCATATTATGATAAGCGAGCCCGTAATGTGAGCAGCTCTCACGGCTGCTCCCCTCTGTGTGTCTCCACTGGAGTCACCTCCACACGAGGGCATCCTGTGCCAGCCCACCTCCAGGATGATACTGGGCGCGAAGAGGGACCTTCCCGACTGGGGTTCGTGAACCAGTTTCCTGATTCTCCTCTCGTTCCGCCTCCGCCGCCTGACGGTACCAGGTGAGTCGCCCAGAACCAGGTGTGCAAGGCCAGCGACGGGCTTACTAAACTGCCATCCCCAGCCGGAACGGTCTTCCGGTCAGGGTTGCTGCCCTAACCTATTGGGGACCAACGCCTTAACCAACTGACGTGAGCCACCGCGGCACCCACAAAAGTGCCAGTTGGTAGCGAGTGGCTAGGCTCGCTCCGGGTTTAATTCTCAGTGATGAAGGTGTTTGCGAGCCATAAGCCCTCGCATCTAGCACGCCGCCAGGCCTGGTACCATCGAGGTGCTCCGGGCGGAGAGACGAAGCTAAACAAGTAGACTGTCTCGGCTGTCGAACACCGACAGGGTTCACAGCCCACTCGCCATACGAGGAAGTCGGTGTCCACTCCAGGATGCCCTCGCGTGGAAGTGGTCCTAGTTGAGGGCGACTTACAGAAGTGAGCTGCCGTGAGAGCTGTTCACGGCCTCGCTCATACTAAGGTCCGTCTGTGTCGAAACATGCAGCATACTCGATAACAATTCACACCCCCGCTCCCCTTTACTTTACTTATAGCCCCACTCCCCCCTTCCCCTCCAGTTTTTACTGAGGGTTTGGCACCTCGTGTGCTGTCCGTAGATACACTAAATGAGTCCATAACATTCACAAATATACCATTGGCACTGTATATTTTTGCACTATGTAGTGACGACGCTGGTCCATTTTGTTGTGGCTGTGGGTACGCATGTTGTGAGGACAGAAAAAAATCATCATTGGTTTTGAACAGCTGTTTCGGGACGAAGACACAGGCAATTCTATGCCATGTAATACGACTGGGTCCGTATTACTGAAGGGAACGACCGGTGAAGCTTTTGCTCCACGCCAAACACCCAGGGCGGCCAACCAAGTCTTCTGACAGTACATGGCTGAAACGTCACCCTGACAGGCGACGCTCCCAGCTGCCGGCTCTGTGCAGAGTATCGACTGCCAGTCGGGCCTCTACAGCCATACACAGTATCTCCCGACAGCACAGTCTCATTCGGCGGCGTTAACCAGTGAGCTCGACTCGACTGCAGTCTAGTCTTCAAGTTGCCGTGAGATCTCACCAGACACCCGTTACGAGACCTTGACCTCATTCTATCAGTTCCTCTATCTCTAATTCATTCAATAAAGTGATCCAAAGCTGACCATCCATAGTCCTTGCTCGCTGCTTCGCAGTGTGATCAACGAGTGAGAACTACTGGCGAATCTATTAGCGAGTGCAAAATACGTGAGGCGCATAGCCGAAACACAAAACCGAGGAGATTATTTTGAAGTTTCCTAAAAAGCCGATCCGGTCCATATTTAGCCTAAATCTTTACGATTCAAGAATGGGCGCACCGAAGCTTCACAGTAAGTAAACGCTTATTTATTTTGTGCTCAGTTCTGTTTCTTTTAGTCGGAATTTTCCGTGGCCTACCTTTTCAGAAAAGAAAAGTAAACGTGTTTCATGCCGCCGTCGTTATAAAATCGAACGTAAAGTACGTGAGCATAAGAAAAAATTAAATCGGGAGGAAAAAAAGAAACCGAAGAAATCTGGTGGCCTTTTGAAAAAACCGGACGTCCAAATTCCGAATAAATGCCCTTTCAAAGCGGATATTCTTCGGGAAGCAGAGGAGAGGAAACAGCGGGTAAGTAAACACCGTTATGATTTTTTGGGATGTTTTTAAAATATTATTGAAGGCGCAAGAGCAACGAGAAAAACAAAAAGCCGAACGGCAAAAGCAAATTGAAAAGCGTCGAAATTTGGCAAGTTTGGTCAAAGATGCCGAGAAAAGGGGAAAGCAGCACGAGGCATCGGTATGGTACTTATTTGTCGTTTGTGAGGAAACTGATTCTGAGAAACTGGCTCTGCTCTTTCATCAGATCTATCCTGATTATTATTTTCTATCTGACTCTGCGCCTTTCCTGTTTGATCGCGGAGACAGCTGCCATCTTTTCAGAAAAAACTGACCGATGCAGCCACTAACAAGGACGAGAATGCGAAAGAAACGGACAAGTCTGCTTTGGTGTCGCTAAAGGCGTTTTATTCGGAAGTGAAACGGGTTGTGGAATTATCGGATGTGGTACTGGAAGTGTTAGATGCCAGGGATCCACTCGGTAGTCGCTGTCCAGCCGTAGAAGAAAGCGTTTTGACATCTGGGAAGCGATTAGTCCTGTTGTTGAATAAGATTGGTAAGTCAAGACTGGTGTAGGTTTGGGGGGGGGGGGGGGGGAATTGAGAAGCTTATGACGACCCAGCGTTAAATTAGGTGCATTTCGGTCGCCAGGTTTCGAATCTTAGCTAACTACTGCCCGTAGTTGATATCCACCCACCTATGGACAATCAGCAGAGCCCATTTTGCAATTGGACTGCCATGCGTAGGGACTCGAGATGACAAGCTGTCCATGTTGCAGATTTAGTACCAAAAAGCAACGTGGAAGCGTGGCTGAAGTATTTACGACGTCAACTACCAACAGTAGCATTCAAGGCGTCCACTCAAGAACAACAACGCAGCTTGGGACGAGCTGGCCACGCTTTCGTTGCCACTAGCAAATGTATTGGAGCTGATATTCTAATGCGTTTGTTGGGTAACTACTGTAGAAACAAGGACATCAAAACGTCGATCCGAGTAGGAATTGTTGGATTTCCAAATGTTGGCAAAAGTAGCATCGTGAATAGCTTAAAGCGAAAAGTTACTTGTAATGTTGGCGCTACACCGGGTGTGACAAGGCAAGAAAAGGTTTTTTGCTAAAATCGATTTTGAAAGAGCTTGTTTTTTATAGAGCAATTCAAGAAGTGCATTTGGACAAGAAGGTTCGGCTGCTAGATTCACCCGGAGTCGTGGTTGCATCGAGCGCTTTTGACCCTGTCGAAATGGCATTGAAAAATGCTATTCGAGTCGAATGTTTAGCGGATCCGATCACGGCAGTCGAAGCCGTCGTCAGGCGATGCCAGAAAACGGCCCTGATGCTTCAGTATAATCTTCCTGAATTCAACGACACGACTGAATTGCTCGGCATGATGGCACGCAAAATGGGAAAATTGAAAAAAGGCGGTGTTCCTGACATGAAAGCTGCAGCGAGGAAATTACTGACTGATTGGAATAGCGGGAAGTTGCGTTATTATACTGTACCGCCTGAAGACGCGTTGAGCGATGGGTCAACAGGCGCCGATTATATCAGCAGCGAATTGGTGGTCGAAATGGGAAAAGAGTTTGATTTAGACGCTATCGATGCCGATCAGAAGCTTTTGATTGATGGTAAGTGTTTACTCCAGGTCACTGATGACTTTTTAATCTCTTTTGGAGTCTGGAGCCGCGGTAGCTCAGTTGGTTAAGGCGTTGGTCCGCACTGCTTAGGGCCAGCAACCCTTACCGGGAGGCCGCAGTTCTGTTTGGCCTGAGGACGGCAGTTTAGTAAGCTCGTTCTCAGAGTGGGAAATGGTCTTCGCCGGTGATTTAAAATAAGTCTGTCGCTAGCGTTGCACACCTGGCTCTAGGCGATCCACCGTGTACCGTCAAGTGGAGGGGCGCCGAGCGAGTGGAGAATCAGGGAAGTGGTTCTCGAACCCTCTCTCGGGGTCCAGATCCCAATAAAAACTGGTCGGAATGTTGTGGAGATGTGTGAGGAAGAGGAAGGGATCGGGAAGGGAGGGAGAGTTCCAGAAAGGTAAGCTGGAGAAACTTTAGCGGAGGATTGAACTGGTAAAGAGGAAGGAAGGGAGGGGTTTTGCTTGCTTATTGGTGACTAATTTTCCGCTTTTTTGCTTGCCTGATTTTGAATGCAATGATAAATACTGCACCAAAAATTTTTGACTCCATACATTTGCTGGCTACTCAGGGTAGGCTATAGGTTATCTAAAGCGAATAAAAAGTTTAAAAAAAGCACTTCAACAATCCTGATCCCGATCTTGAAAAAAAGTGATCCCAAACGAACGCTATCAAACACCAGTCCGAAAAGGACCTCCCTTCTAATCTAGTGTCAGCATAGGGCGAAGCCTGTTGGCAGTGTAAAATTTTAGAGCAGTGACTAAATGGGGAATAGGAAAGTTTAAATAGAAGCTTTAAGAAATTGTGTGAGATTGAGAAATTGTGTGCTGGTTCACATGGATGAGGGAGATGGGATTATTCGAATTACAGGGCATTGTCATATCTACTGAAGATCTCCATATCTACAGTACTGCAGTAGCTCAATCCTGACTAGGATTGACTGATCTCTGGTCTTAATCCTTGACAAACTATGCGACTATAAACACTGCTTTAGATTTACCCGCTAATCCACTGATGGAAACGGACTCGATCGTTCTTTCCTCCAAGCCTTCGGACGCAAGTCAGGAAATGGAAGGGGGCGAAGGTGAGGAAAACGATGAAGGTGGCGATGACGAGTGGATGGACATCGACTGTGATTCGACTTCGACAAAGGTGAGGTTTTCTTGCCTAGCTGGGGCTGCTTGCTACTACATAGTTCAAACCGAATGCCTTATGTGCCAGGTAAAAACAGATCCGCCAAGCCGGAAAAGCAGAGCTGCTAGCCCGGATCGGCCAATCGAAGATGAGCCTTTGATGAAGTTGGAAGGAAATAGGCAATCGAATAAGATGATGAAGAAGGCAGCGAAAAAGAATAAGAAGAAGGCCAAGCGAACTGGTAAACTGTTTTTTCTTTCTTGAGGATGTAACTGTCCAAAATACGGTTTGGCATTTCAGAGAAAATAGCCACAAACCTGTCAAACGCAATGGACCAGGCCTTGGCTTCGTTTAGCGTCGGATCGAGCAAGAAAAAGACATCAAATGAAGAGTATGATTTTGATGAGCATTTTGAATGAAATTAATTTGGGAGATGTGTTATTGATCGGAAGTTTATGAAATTTTGAAGTTATTGTGTTTGCATTCCTGGGTCGTAGGAATGGGGCACATCAACTGTAGGTTTTATTAGCTAGATATTCCTCGAGGCATTCTAAAGCTATGGGCTGCACTGTTTCGTCAAATTTATGAGCGAAGAAGTGTCCATGGGCTTTTTTCAAAAGCCATTTCAAGTCCCGTACGCCGAAAACACACAGCCCGTGTTCGTAGTAGCCAGAGCACGAAGGTTGGTAAGTCCCCCAGTGTGTGTATCTGGTTCGGAATTCGACCTCCTTGTACTTCTCTTGCGACATATCCAAGTACCGATTGTAAAGCGTGGACCAGTAAGCTTCGTCGGCAATGAATGTATCGCTGAGATAGTCCAGAAATGTCCTGGCGATTGTGTCAGTGAGAAGAAAGTGGACGAAATGGCGATGCAGTGCTGCTGAGAAGCTGCCTTTTTTGATGACCAGTCCGAATGGAGGGGGTGGTTTGGTTGGAAAAGTGCCATTGATTTGAAGAGTCAGCTTGAACTGCTCGACGGCAGCTGCAGTGCCATTGGCATTCGCGAATGAGTGCTTGTATTTCCATGAATCAAAAGATGAGTCTGTGACTTGGACGTCGCTGGACCCGTTTAGTGATTGCAGCCCGCGGACGATGTCGAGGTTGGAGACGAGTGGGAAGTCCGAAGCGGCGATGTTGAGAAGGTAAGTCCAGGTGGTGGACTTGGAGAGCAAGAGTGATTGGCAGGAGAGGGCGGCATAGAGGAGGCTCGGGTCGCCCCAGGTCACGTTGTACCTTTCACCACTCATCCATATATTGCCGTGGCATGTGGTTAGGGTCAGTAGCATGTCCAACATGGCTTGGTCAGCCTTGCGATCCAAGTGAATGCAGTAAGCATTCCATGGGCGGTAGACGACTCGGAGCAGACGATAGAGCTGATCGGGGTTCTTGTAAGCAATTATGGAAAAAGCTAGTGGAAAGTTGGATTCAGTCGACGGGGCCGCAGAATTGAGGTGACGGGGATGAAGGCAGCTGAAGTAACTGCTGGTGGATGAAGAAGCTAGAGTCCATCGCTCGGCCATTCGAATCTCGGATAACTTCCCATTTATGATATCCCGACAGTTAAATGGATGATTCCTTCTCTGGATGAGCAGCTGTGCCGAAAGGTGATCGTCTCTCTGATGGAACTGCTCCAAAAAGTTGCTAGTGAACAAGGAGTAAGAGACGAGAAGTACAGAGAGCAAAAGTGCGATGGTAATGCGCGTCGTATTTTGCATAGCGCAGTAACAAATTTCTTGAACTACAGGCCGACTGGTTGATGAAACTCACAAAACAGTGCACAGTATCGTTCTAACTAAACCGAGTATCTTGGGCGTTATATGACCTACTTCTATTTGTCGGTCGTCTTTGTCGTGACGGCCAGGTAGTCCTCGGCGAGGAAACAGAGCCGCAGATAATTCAATGCCATGATTCTAGATTGCGGTGCCTCAAAAGGCCAATTAGTGCAACCTTGCATTGTAGTGAGTACGAAAGGAGACTGGGTCGTGGCACTTGGGTACCTTGATTCAACGAGTGATCTTGGGGTGCAGCCTGTCATGGATCGTCTCGTTTTTGTTCAAACAGGCTTCGATGCCAGCATCGGCCGACCCACCGACCCGGCCGACCCGACCCGACCCGGGAGAGGGTCGGCGGGTCGGTTGAATTTTGAATTCCCGCCATATACTAACCGCCTACTGCATTCGAGGCCTGTGCTACTAGAAAATAGATACTACATCGTATTTTTTGCGATGCAATTTAAAAATTGTTGGTTTTGATACATTTCGTTTCTCATAGAAGTGCAATGCGATGACGCTTTAGCATATTTCGATTGATTATGGTAAAGGGTAAAGCGCCCAAATCCGGAACAAAATCATGCACTTTGGGTCGGGTCGGGTCGGATTGGGTCGGGTCGGGTCGGGCCCGGGTCGGGTCGGGTCGGGTCGGAAGTGTTAGGCCTAGGTCGGCCGATGCTGGCTTCGATGTAATAATCATATTTTGTGGTTCAGTCCTGGTCTGGTCCTGGATCAGCTGCAAAAGCTTGTTCGGTTGAACCTGGTTCGATGCTTCCCGCACTCGCCATTGTCCACTGGTGCCAGGGTTACATTTATTCGTTCCGTCATGGGGACGCCGGAGACGATTAACTGATCCGACCCTCAGCGTGGATCCCAATCTCGATTTGGCTGATTCGCTTCAAGAAATGAGATATAAAAGGGGGTGGCGTCTTTGGCACTACGCTCACCAGCCTGCCCTCCTGCGAGCCTGTTTTCTCGCTGTCACTGTTTCTGGCCACTTCGAAAACTCAGCAGAACTGACCTGCACCTAAAGCGGGGTTCAATACCAATTTGGGAGAAAAATTATGATTTATCAATTGTATGGTGTTCGACATCATTATTTTAAAGCACTTCGTGGCGAAAAATTTTAGCTGCCAATCCGGCAGATGCAGCAGTCGGATCAGACTGAAGACCGACGCCCGTCATTTCGGCGGATTGGTCGATGCTGGGAGAAATGCTTTTTTAGAATGAATATTTGCTATGGAGGGTGTGTCGCTGAAGTGGGCGTCCATTTTTAGGGGCGAAATGGACGGAAGGTGGATGGGGGAGGGGAGTCAAAAAACGCGTTTTTTGGTGGACGTCCTTCAAGGATGGCCCCCACCAGACCCTATGTGAGCACCGAATGGCCAGGCCCCTAACAAGTGATAGATGGTCCCAGCAACGGCTGATTGTTGGCTACTGGCCTCCTGATAGGTCCATCTTCTCCCAGGCACACGTGCTCTGTCATTGAATGGATACCGGTATCCAATGGCACAGCACAAAGGGTGACTCGCGGCGCCATCCTTTTGCGCCACCCAAAAACCGAGGGGCCCAAATAAGTGGTCCGACCTGCTGGCCCGCGGCTGACCATGAGGTGCTGCCGCAAAAGCTGCCTTCACTGATCAGAAAACCTTCATTCAGTGATGATCGAATTCTCCAGTCGAAAATGCTTGTCAAAATAACGTTATGTCATGAGGTGCCTGCTAGTTGTGATGGTATGGACCATGCTCCATATTCTGTGTCAAGTTTTGTCTTCACTTCGGCCAATGAATTTTCTTCTTTCTTTCATTGAGAATGCCGGCTTTTCTGCCTGGCTAGCCTCGTCATGTCATTGATTCTTTCGCTATGGCAACCTGTTCCCTGCCCGCCGAAGCGCGTGTTTTGGACTTCGAGCAAGACATGAGTCCATCGTTTGCCACCTAGGCCAAGCCCGTGGGACTAGATTTTGACCAAGCCAGTAGATTTTGACAAAAAAATGCAAAAGATAGACAGCAGGTTATTCTTGATGCACCTTATTGTTCTCGGCGCAGGAGTGCAGATGAGACAATACGCTGTAGCCGTAAGAACAACAGGCAGGTATACACTGACTTCTCAACATTTGGCGGCCCCAAATCCCGTTCAACCCAGGCTGGTTTTTTGATCCGATCATGCCACGTTTGGGTACAAAGTCTTTCGCAGAACAATCATGTTGACCCCACTGTTTGCACGGTTCCTCGACTACGCTTGTTGATCTCGTATTTTTCTGTGCCGCATGCAAATGAGCCGGGTCCACTAGGGTATATAAGGAGCCGTGTTTCCTCCGTCTTCATATTCGCTGTATCAATCGTCGTAGCGCGCATCATCGTCGTTTTGCTCTTTTGGCTGTATTCTATTTCGGAATCGCGAAATAGAATACCGCGAAATAGATGGGTGCATCTAATTGTAAGTCGACAATGTCCAGTAAGTCTTGTAATAATTTATCTTGCTTGCTTTTCATTTCTTTTGAATCTACCAATGCCTTGGTCTTTTATCTGCCATCCTAATTTGACAAGGGAGATCTTTCTAGCCGTGCCAAAGTCTTTAAATTTGTCGATGAAATATGTGCCGCAACAGCCAATCATTAAACCGGCCGACGACACGTCCATCAACGAATTCACGAACGAATTGGGCATTTTATTGATCGATGGTTACGATAATTTGGCTGCGAATTCATCTCGTCTCGGTGCGGAAGCACTGTATGGTGAGCGTCCATCGTCATGTTCATGTTCATGTTTTACCACATCACCAAACGCTCAGGCGCACTCGAGGGTGAAGGGACACAATTTACACGAAATGATTTACCGGCCCGCGAGTCGAATAATCGCCCGTAACTGCGCACCTGGCGTGAGAGGCAGACGCCTAACCCACCAGGCCACGAGACCGCTCCTGCCCCACAGCACGATCGTCCAACGATCGTGCTGTGGGGCTAATCATTGCAGAGGCTTTATTAAAGAACATGAAACTGGCCGGTCGGTCGATTCGCCTTAATAGAGGACGCAATCGGGATATCGCGTTGCAGCGATGCTTGGATGATTTTTCGACACATATCGCAGAAATTGTCGCATCCAGTATCGACACGCTAGTTTCAAAGAAGAACTGATGACACGTGTTAATTGGTGGGGCGAAAATTTGGTGGATACATTAGGCACTCGTGAACTATTTATTGAAAAACGTTGAACTGAACGATTGAAATGTGAGTGATTGAACGATTGAAACGATTGAAATAAAACTGAACGACTTGTTAACTTCTCGAGCATGGTCATTGAGATCACATGCTCATCTTTTTTGTCTAACGTAAGATACGAGAAGATACAGAACAGATAGAGATAGAGATAGAGTCCGTAGAAGATACACTTCGCGTAGATCCTCGGCACGCGCATACAAGTCTTCATTTGCCCTTTGTTTGGATCGATTGATTTACAAAATTGTTCGTCTACCAAAGCGGTTACAACCTGGTTGCACTGGCGAGTGAAGATACTCTCAAGGTGATTACAGTAATTAGTAAAGTATATGTACTCGTAATGTATACTCTCCCTCTCTCTTCATGTCTGATATTCATGATATCCGATATCATGGCTATCTTCTGTGCCACCAGATGACACGCTTAGATATATGATATCCAGTACACCAAATGACACGCTTAGAACGAACGAACACTGATTAGATTATGAGAAAACCCCTGTAAAGACTCTCAATCCTTGCTGTGCTAAGGTGTGATGCTCGCCAAGAATGATTAGTGGGAGGGAAATCAAGCTGTACAAGGCGACAAAAGCAGACACTGACCATTGCCCACTCGGATTTGTGTTTTGGACGCTTGGTCATCTCTTCCTGCGTAACTGTTTGACACGACGTAAAATGGCTTTTGACCATCTGGGATTTATGAGCAGCACAGCTGCGGCCAAGAAATTTATGCCGAAATTTAGTCAGCTAGGTGAGTTCGTCTCCCCACGTTCCAATTTCTGAGTATTCCATTATGCTTCCACAGTGGATCCATGTATCCGCTGCCCGACGCCTTGTGGATCCGCGAAGGAAATCCACACGAAAATCCACAGGGAACCATGAAGGAAGTTTCCTGGTGATATTTGGAAATGTATGGATCCACGTGGACTTATCATGGCAGGACCATTTTTTCCTTAGCGTTGACCTTTTGCCTTCGCTGCTCGCATTGTGATCATGGTTACTAATAAAATGCAAATAGTGCACGTGCTAATTGATATTTCACTACACGATATGGCGACATAGAAAATGGAAACACAGCAGGAAATTCCCTAATCGTCCTGCCCCTGACAATCTCAACACTACTGATTGTTACTACAGTCTTCTCCTTCCGATGATGACAGCTCGAAATCAGGGACCACCAGGGTGTTGTGTACAACGCAGCTACTGCCAAAAAAGTATCAGCTGTATGCATGGACCTGCGTTTTGTGCAAAATGAATATTGCACTAAGAGTCCATTCACCGTTTCATTTATGAGAAAAACCCTCTCAGGGGGGGGGGGGAAGGAAAGGCCAGGAAGGCCTGCGACAACTTGGAAACCACCAATCACCTGTCACGTGACGATGCGCGATTAAGAAAATGTGAAAACTTGTGTACGTAGTGGGGGTTGAACGACCGCCCCGAGTACTCTAATCAGCACGCATTCCAACGCCTTCTCTCTCAACCCCCCCCCCCCCCCCCCCGGCCACGTGTGCCGCTGGACATCTGTGTGAGATAGGAGGACTCACGATCAGACTGACATCGTGTCGTTTCGCTTACCAGGTTTGCTTGTAGTTGCTACCAGCTTCTCGAAAAGTAGTCAAAACATTGACAATTTTTATGACTGCTCTGGATAAAGTCCCTGTCTTGGCTGTAGTTACCTGAGTCATGTCTTGTGTCGTGTTCATTTCGCGTAAACGTGAAGAGGCAGAATCGATTGTTTCAGAGAAAGACAAACAAAAGGCCACGCAGGCATCCAGCACTAGGCGGCTCGTGAAGGACAACAGCAACAGTAGCCACGCCTAGTCTCTATCAGGCCATCGTTTGAATATCACGCCCTTTGCGATAAGAAATACCTGCCTGGAAATATCTGACTCCAGAGATTGCCAAAAATCGAGGCCCACTATTACCTTCAGGATCAGCAGCAGTCATCAACAGGTTTTTCTTGGTGCAGTGCGGCGGCGTTCCAGCTATCCATTCAACAATTATAGACATGTCGACTTCGTCGAAGCCGGCCGTGGGGTTGATGACGAAATTAAAGTGTCGTTTGTTGCATTTGACGAAATCATTCGATCTCGGAATCTGCTGTTCGAAGTGCGCCGTGGAGGCTCCTGACAGACCAAAGGGCGAGTACTATTTGTTGGGCCACACGCCAGTCATCCACGATGGCGTCTACTTCAGCGGCCATCTGACCTGCTCCCGCGATTGGATCCTGTGCCGAGTGAAATCCACGAATACCTGGTTCCGTGTCCGTCCTATCTACGGTAAGTTTAGACTTTTTCATCTTGGATTCAGGCTTGGAGTCGGTGCGTTTTTAGATAAATTTTCGGGCTGCCTGTCTGTCTGCGAGTACACGAGTGATGGGGGCAAGAAGTGCCCGAGCGGCGAGATGTGCGTGAACGCCCACAGCGACGTCGAATTTGGCGTGTGGATGGCGATGATCGAGTTGTGCTTGGACCACGACACCTTGCGGGGAGTGTTGCTGGAAGGTACGCTTGCTTTCTCTGCGATTTCGGTGTGGTCTCAACTCTGCAGTTTCAGAAATCGCCAAGTTCGTGGTCGAAGCGATGAAGAGTCGAGTCGAGATGCCGAGGGCCAGCGTGAGCGCAAAGAATTCGGTGAGCCCATCCGCCATTCCCGAAGATTCGGTGCGACCCGGCGTCCGATTCGAAGAGCAGGGCTTCTTCGTCAACGTGAACTGCAAGACGTACTTTCCGGTAGCGTGCCTGTAGGGAGATCTTTAAGGAATCTGACTTGGCTTTTTTCTCAGATTCGGGCAACGCACGTCGACGACCCCGACCATTTCTACTTCCAGTTGTGCGAGACCATACCGCGCATGGAGGAGTGCTGGAGGAGTATGGAGTAAGCCCGCTTCTGGTCTCTCCTTCCGTTTTTCATCGTTCTGTTTTCAGCGCATTTTACAAAAGCGAGGCGGGCGACGAGTACAAAATGGTCGAGGACGATTTGCAGCGAAGTCTGTGCGTGGCCGCCAAGTTCTGGTCGAAGAATCGGGCCTCGTCGCATTGGCGTCGCGCCGAAGTTATCGATTTCACGCTGGCCCCGCATTGCTTGGTCGAGGTGAGCAGTCAGAGTCATCCTGTGCTCAGCTGGATGAATCAGCTCTTTCCCATTCCAGGTTATGGACGTGGACTTCGGGACGATCAGCTCGGTGAAACTGGACGACGTGCGTTTGCTGCGGGCCGAATATTTCGTATTTCAGAAGCAGGCCATCGAAGCTGCCCTCGCCTACGTCCGCCCTCTCAAAGGAGACAACTGGCCGGCCGAGTCGGTTCAATTGGTGCAATCGTTTTTCGAAAAGTGGCCGCTGCTTGCCGAAGTGGTGGGAACGAGTGTAAGTGCGCCAGAAGGGTTGTCTTTGATTCTTCTAACGATAAGATTCGTCTGATTTCAGGGCGATAATTTTGCGTTGATGGTGTGTGATACGACGGACCCGAAAGTGGACGTGTACCTTGCCGATATGCTGATCAATGGCGGACATGCCATGGCTTTCAGTAACGTCAAGCCATTGGTGTTTTGCGGCAAAGATGGTTTGACGAGCGATGTTTAGTCAAGACAGTGATTGAGTGAACGTTATAAGATGGGGGGGGGGGGAATAAATTGAGAATCCTAATTTGAAAGAGTTTTGATAGGAATTATTGATTCTTCAAGTGATGTCGCTTTGTTTCGAAATGAAGTTAAATAAGTTGTCGGTTATTAGAAAAAGTTATCACATGCGTGCAAGTGCCTTGCCTGGAGTGCTCAGCCAAAAGATGCGCGTTGAGTCTTGAGTGCGAATCGTCGATCGTTACTCTTACTTACAGTACCCCAGTTGCATGTACTAAAAAAGGAGATGTTATCGGTGGATTTGGTTGGTGGGGTGGTGCTGACCTCAAATTTCCCGCCAATACCTTTCCTTTACGAAACTGTGCATAGCGGGTGCTAGCAAACTTTGTGAAGCAATTTTTTTCGTATCTGCATAAATTCCTCTATTTCTCTTGCCATAAGAAAATATTCATCCATATATCTGTCAGTTATCAGAAGTTCAGCCGGATGTAAATCAGTTCTGGTTTTCTCCCACCCAGCTAAAATATATCTTTGTTTCTTTGTAGTCACACTATCAAATGCTTTCATCAATCAAGATGAGTGCCATAGTTTCGAAGTCGATAACCTCAAACTCAATTTTTTTGAGGAGAGGGAAAGATGAGGCTTCAGCAGCAGCAGCAGGCAATCGAAGAGAACGAGCGAAAAAGTGTTGCGACGTTCGATAGTGTGCTCACGTAATGGCGTTCGGGCTGATCTTACAAACGAGCGGCGCAAGGTTTCCTAAAGTCGAAGCCTGGTAGAAAGGCTTATCCTGCAGAGTTTCGATCACTGATACCCCGATTTCCAAAAATACCCCCCAGGCTGGATGTCCTGCCTCCCTGGCCGCCTGAAACTATTCTTTGAAATGATAACTAGTCTGGCTGCTATCCGTTACACTGTGCCCTTAGATATCTACGCTGGCAAACAGTTCCACTGTCGATAAGACCAAAGTCCATTACGAGCCATTAGAGGATCCATTACGAGCACAGCAATTTACAACGATTAGTATCTCAACGGCCTTGGATCTTACCCCCATACAAGCCAAGTAGCTGCCCTGGAGTCAACTTATTGACTCCCTTCAGTATGAGCTACATACGGGTAAAGTATTGTAACCAGCGCACCCAGGCGGCGGGAGATAGTCGAGACCGAAGTCTCTAAGCAAAAAACTCCGACTGGAGGTAGGCAAGTCTCGCGACTATACCTGCTCTAGAAACATCAACCGAAGAGGTTGACGTCCCAGCCAGGGGAGCGTATCGATTACTCCCGACCGCCAGGCGTGCTGGTCACAGTATGGCAGGTAACGATGACACTACTGTAGAGGCCCCTTGTGAGCATACCCTGGTGTCTGCTCCCACAACTCTTTCCCAAATGGGGGGACAAATTCGACGAGTGGCTTTCGAAGAGCGCACAATAGTTAGTCAGAGTCAAATCTAGTGAACGAGAGCAAGGGCAGCGCCAATCTCACCCAAGGGCCTGTTCTTATACGTACTCCCCTGAATCCTTGCCGCCGAGCCAACTGCCAATGCCACACCCCGAGAATTCCAGGGACCCTCAAGCGGGAAAAATCACTAGAACAAAACCACCAGTGAGCGTACAGGCTGTGATAAGAATGGGCGGGAGGGCGATAAGACGCACTGTAGGGCCTCTGAGGAAGCGTTGTTTACCTGCGGATTAAAAATCAGTTACGCAGCCCGCACAAGGCCTCCTGTATATCGGTATCACCGAATGATTTTAACATACATACCTACAATGGCGGACAAAAAAATCACACACATGAGAAAATGCGGGCTTCTCTGACTTTATTGCAGCATAGTAATTTCAGTTTGCAACGAACGGCGATAAAAATGGCATAGTTGCAAAGAGCGATGTTTGTTTACTCAGCGCAGAATTTCTGAGTAGTTTTCATCAGTTAGGTGATCTTATTCGTTAACTATAAAGCAAGAAACCTGGAAAAACTTGGGGACAAAAATAATCACACAAACCAGAAATTTATTTGTTTTATGATTGTCTCGGACAGATTAACTAGATTTTTATGGCTTTCGGAGGCGTATAAATAAAGGGCCATCAGCCACGAGAAACTCAGAGTTCTGTTTTGCTCTTATGCGAAACGGCGACTTAAAAACGTCATATCACTGTCGGACAGCGGTCATTGGTGGTCGATCTGCGAAATCAAGGCAAATCATTTGGTCAAATCGCTAAAGAAACGGGTTTCAATCGATTCACGGCTGTCAGTATCGTCAAGAAGGCCAGAATATCCAATACATCGAAGATCTGACTGGGCGAGGGCGAAATCGAAAGACCACCTCGAGGATTGATAGGATGATCATCAATACACTTAAGGCTAATCGAAGATTATCGGTGGTATACGTGGCGAGAAATCTTGAACGGGCCAGGCGCACTCGTCTCCAAAAACCGTCTTCCAGCATCTTCAGAAAGCCGAATTCAGATCCCGCATTGCCCGAAAAAAGCCATTTTTTCCACCCGCCACACGAAAGATCGCCTTCAATTCGCTCGAGAACGCGTGGAAAAGCTGCTAGAATTTTGGAGGAAGATTTTTTGGCCAGACGAATCAAAGTTCAACCTCGTTTCATCCGATGCGCCGACCAATGTGTGGAGGAAACCAAGTGAACCTTACAGCCTGAGCTGCACCTCGAGGGACTGTCAAATTTGATGGTGGAAGCGTGAGGGTTTCGGGGTGCATGGCGTACAATGGCAATGGGCGGTTGGAATTGATCGATGACCGAATGAATGCCGAACACTACTGTTGCATCCTGGACAACAAGCTCTTTTAGTCAGCCGACCAATTTGGGCCTGCCAGGCGACTTTATCTTGCAACAAGATAATGACCCCGAGCATACGGCACGATTGTACAATCAATGGTTCGACGAATATGGCGTTCGGGTGCTAGAATGGCCAGCCCGAAGCCTGGACCTCAATCCTTATTGAACATCTGCGGCACCAGCTCGAACAAGAATTGGAGATCGGCGGTTCAAGTCGAAGGGCGAGTTGAAAGCTGCCTTGACGACTGCGTGGACGCTGTTAAGCTTCCGGAAGATCAGAAAGTTAGTTGACTCGATGTCACGACGTTTGCAAGGTGTGATTGAGCCGAAAGATGGCCCCACGAAAAAATACTGATTGATTAGAATCGAGTAATTTTTTGTGTGAAAGCGCAACTGTGTGATTTTTTTGACCCAGACATTTTGCGAGTAGCTATTAAAAAACGAACTGGTCAAACGAATCTTTGAGCTTAAAAAAATTTTTTTTTCGCATGTTGTTCAGCATTAAAAATACTACTAGAAAATGCTACTTTCAAGATTATATGGTTTACGAGCTGGGTAAATAAAGGACAAAAACCGCAATTACCTCCCTTTCTCTTAGGTGTGTGATTTATTTTGTCCACCACTGTATATACTGTACATGTGCTGTACCAGTAAGTGCAGTATGTATAGAAGAAATCAAACTTCACCTTTCCACCGAATTTTATCTCCAACAAACTGCCTTAAGTGATCATCCATCAAATTTTCGCCCCGCCAAGTTAACCCATTGCACTGTACAGTTTTGTCATCCGATCGTACTGGCATGTCACTGTGTTTCTTATTCTTCGTCTCTGCGCGCTAGTGCTGCCTTTTTCAAACAACTGAAGAGAAAAAGTTTCTAAAACGAATTAGTATCTGCATAGACACATGCGCACAACGAAAAAACAATTTATACACAATAGCAAAATGTGCGCAAGTGCTGATGGGAATGTATAACACACTGCGCCTGATCATTATAAGCATTCAGTCGACTGATATCATTATTCGACATCAAAAATTTTTCTCCCTCGAAAAAATATGATATAGTAGCTTCGAAATCACCGCCGCCCGGTCTTGTTATAAAACGGATTTGATAAACATTTGCGTCTAATTTTTTATCACCAGTTAAATCTTGGATGTAATTATCGTCATCCATTCTCCCTTTGAAGGCCATCAATTGATCTTTCGGTCTTAATAAACGGCCCCATATGACCTTGTCTAAACTCAACAGAGCACATCGGCCAAGGACTTCTTTAATTTCATTATTGAAATAATCGACGACGTGCTGAGCAGCTCGCGATACGATCAAATTATTCGTTACATTTTCCAAGCTTATATCGACCCAGTCCAAACAAGTGCAAAAATGAGGTTTGATATGCGCATGTGCGCAAATCCTTTCGGCTGGTATCTCTCGAAAAAGACTGTTTCCACGCTGGTGCACATTCCCCAGTCCTCCATCCTCCCCAAAATCCAAAACGTGTAATAAAGTCTCATGTAAATCAAAGGCGGTGACCAGTCGATGTTGATTTGTGAGTAAATTTTCATGACTTTTCGGAAAGCGTTGACGGAACCAGTCAGGGAGAGTCAAAGATAGAAACGGCAATTTTTCTTCAAGTTTCCCACTCTGGGTTTGTCGAACAGAGCCAAATCGACGTCCGTGATCTCCCATCACAATCAGCAAGGTATTATTGAAAAATCCATCTCGATATAACTGACTAAAATGATTTCTCAAATGATCGTCCAACATTTGAACTGTATTGAAATCGTCGTGACTCAATTCTCCCGTACAAAACAGCGAAAAATGTCTTCCTCCCAAACCACCATACATCGTTTGAATTTCGCGCCAAAACTTGACCCACACGATCGACCGAGGTGTATCACCCCTGCAAAACGGAAATTGCTTCGACGCATGATAACTATCAGCAATTAGGAAGGATCGCAAGTAATGATCGACTGGTTCGTTCTTGAAACCTTTTAATTTGTAATTGTAAGCGCCCGTGCCAGGCTGCTCTTCGAGGAAACTGGTTACATAACCCGCTTTGGTATAATTTTTGAAAATAAACGGCCAATCATCTAGATAAGTCGCATTTTTAAAACGTCGACGGCCTTCGTACATTTCGGTTTGAAAATGGCCCGTTGTCATCGGAATCAATGTATACGGAGTGCCATCGCCTACTGTATTGAATCCCTCCATGACATAGCTTTTTATATGCTCCGTCAATGTAGCATAAAATTTTGGCAGCTGGCGCATAAAATTGACTCTGGATACGGAATCTAATAAATAAATAAATACATTCAAGTCTAATAATCGATTTGATAATTGATAACGCGTAGATTCGATCCTTTTTTGAATCTTTACATTTGGTTTCGGTACGCTGATGTGGAGATTTTCGTAGATCTCGTTATCGGTTGATGAGCGACACCGGGCGTAAAATGAGTCCCCATCTAATGTCGTTCCGTTTGAAAAAAGCCCCAAAAACGTTTTTGCAAAATATGAGTCGCCTCTTCGATCGATTCGGGAATAATTGCACTCGATTTTTCCATGGTGATCAGCAGCGTCTTTGCTGATATAGAATCGACCGTCGCCGACAGTGTAGACCCAATTCGATTCGTTCGTACATTTCAAGGAGCCGTATTTTTTCAAAAATAATTTGACTAGTGGATCATCGACTAATCGTAAGATTCGAGGAATTTGGCAGGCGGCAATTTCTGTTGGATAAGCACTGATGCTTAAATTTATTTGAATGGACAGATGATTGAAAGTCAGGCTGAAAAATGCCCCACTGTCATTCCATTTAATTTGGACAATGAGAGCAGCGAAGGCAGCTATGCCTAAGAGGATCAATATATTTGGGTATGATCGAAATATAGAACAAGCCATCGCTGCGACCTGGACGATTTTTGGATCAAGTGTACAAGTATGAGTGAGAAGCAGGCAAGGGCAAGCAAGGGTTTTAGAGATAAAACTTGACCTGTGCGAAAAGTAGGATTTGCACCTCCAATCGGCTTGAATAAAGTAGCGATCTGCTAATATAGTTCGTATGATCTCTGGACCATAATGCCCCTCTCGTGGCCACTATACTACCTTGATTATACAAGAAGCTACCAGTCCAACAGAGCATGCCTGTTACCTGGGTGTAGCTATTGGCCTGTTCCTGACCGGTGGGTGGAGAGATTGTTCCAGTAAAAACCGGTCATGACTTACGCTAGCGCTCAGTGAAGTTCAAAAGTTATCGGCTAAGAAACTAGTATTATCCAGTTATTTCAACAAAGGTGCAATTTTCTAGAGTTCTCTAGTTTCGAGCTGGCGTGTCCGGCATGAGTGGAACAGAAGGCATTATCGGCCCAGATACAGATGTGGCTGTTTCCCTGCTGCAATACTCCACTCGTAGGTGCGTTCAATGTTCGAGTACAAGATCAGGCCTACTGTAGATGATTATAGTTCATTTCAGATATGTAACATTATCTCCCACATATTGTCAGGTGCCACCTGGGCCTACCTTATACGCCTGCATGACAGCCATTCAAAGGCGATGGTGATATCGATGATGCAAGCTTGTTCTTATTCCTTTAGAAGTGTCATCAGGGGACAGCTTTGCATATCTTTTTAAACTTGATAAAAATTCAGTTTCTTGGGCTGCACGTGAAATTTCACGCAATGCCAGGAAATTGTCAGCTGTAGAAAAATTTCTCGAAAAAATTGAAAAAACAAGGAAGCTTTGTTTCTTGTGCCAATAATGAGCAAAATGTTTTCTCCGATCAATGTCAAAGTCAGAGGCGGAAAATTTACTATTCCTCGCAGGTCAAGGTCAAGGCAGAAAATTTTTTAAATTGTCGGTCAAGGTCAGGGTCAGGTCAGAACGTGAAAAACCCAGGTCATTGGAACACTAAGCTCCACCAAAGGTGTGTGCTTCGGCGCCAAAAAAGACGAAACCCCAATTTCGTATCAAATGCCTATCGAAATCCAAACCTAACAGCAGGCAGAACTAATTACATAGGTCCGCTCTCAAAGCTAGTTGCCTTGTATATGTACCTACATTAGAGAAAGCTAAGAAGTGCATTCTGTAATATGCATACAGTACTGGACAGGAATTCTAATTTATATAAATTTCCATGAGGTTACTTTTCCAGTCCGCTCTCACAAAGGCTTCCGCCGAAATCTTAATCGCAGTTGAGAGGTGTGCCGTCTTCAGCTAGTCCCGCATTAAACCATCCAACTAGGCCCGCATTAGTCCGGTAAACCGGTCAATAATGATCTCTTGAAGAATTTGCACCTATCACTTAACTGGCAGGCTGTCTCGGCCGGGCCCGCCAGCCGGGGCACCGCGAGCCATCCCTTCTATAGCCTTCTAATACCAGCAGCTGCACGACAACCTTTTGCTTCTTCCGTCACCTTACAGTACGCTGGTCCTTCTCACGCATGTTCTGCGGCCATTCGTCGTACTATGATCAGATTAAGGACCACCATTTCCTTTTTTCTGTCCCGCCTACCAGTATGTGTCTCGCAAAAATTCGGGCAAAGCAGAGTGGCGAAGAAAATATTTGTAAAAAATTACATTTTTGAATTTCCCGCCGCCATTGCTTCGAACGAACGACAGCATAAGGTCGGATAGAAAGACAATTTACAGTCCCTCAAAGATCAGTGGTAAACATTAACATCAGCAGCCACTACGCGGTTTTCTTGGTGCCGTGCGGCGGCGTTCCAGGTATAATTCAACAATTAACAAAATGTCGACTGCGACGAAGCCGGCCGTGGAGTCGTTGATGAAAAATTTAAAGTGCCGTTTGCTGCATTTGACGAGATCGTTCGATCTCGGAATTTGTTGTTCGAAGTGCGCCGTGGAGGCACCCGACGGTCCGCAGGGCGAGTCCTATTTGTTGGGCCACACGCAAGTCATCCACGATGGCGTCTACAGTACTTCAGCGTGATGCGCGGGTTGCAGAGAAGGCACTAACTTGCGGTTGGTCTTCACTGACATCGAAGCCCGCATACGTTAGTTGAGAATTTATACAGTAGCTCACAGGACTTTCAGGTTGCTGGTCTTTCGAAAAGAAGCAGGAATGGAAAGTGGGCTATACCTTCCCCATACTTTTTGGCAATAGCTTACCTAATCGAAAAATTTCCTCCCACAGTGCCATGAATATTACGGTAAAAGCAGAAAATACGCACAAGATCATTGTACCAACCACTGCAAATCGATTTTGTGTCCAATGATCTCCTTCATTCCGATGAGAGTACTTGCATTGGCTCTGAGTTCACACTTCATTGTCAGGTTATCAGTGCCCCATGCTCTCTTGCATCAGTTAATTGGGAGCGCCTGATGCAATTGGGCTGCTTTCCGCATTTAGTTTACTTTTACGATTATCGCTCGAGGCAGCGACATAAAATCCGTTTGTCCATTTGACCATAATAAAACCGAATTCCAGCCTATCGCACTAATAGGAATTTGTTTCATGCTCTTGTGCAATATTAGGCGCGTGATTTGGGTATCTTCTACGCAGTGATAGGGGACATTACTTTCAGTTTTATCGTTTGTTTAACAGGTGTCATTTCTCGTTTACAATTCAGGCATAAAATTTTTCTTATCACAGGTTTTCCTAAAGTGTTTGTTTTTGCCGAAAGTGTCCCACCGCCTGATAAGCTACTATAAGGCCTGCGTGGAAAAGTGCATGCACTCAGTTTGTTTTTTGATTGCGGGAGAATGTGCAACGACAGTTCGGTCTGCTGCGTCGACGGCAGCCCCTTGGGGGTATGTACAATATGTAGAGCCCTGTGTTGGTAGGAGTAAAGCTTTGACTTGAATCGTAGGGCCTGGACTTATTTTGGAATTCTGATACACCGATCTTATCTCCATGCTTTGAACACACTGTTTTGATATGGGTGCCATGTGCTATTTTCTGGATCACCTTGCCTTTCGAAATCCTGAAACTGTTAAACGAAAATGGAACAGGCGGCGAAAATGGAGAAAAGGGTGAGAAAAAAGAGAAAGTTTTGTCGGTGATGGATCGAGGAAGACGTCGGTTTCTGTTGGTTATACGGCTGGTAAGTCGGTTGAGAATGCGAATACACATGCTCCAAAAATGAGAATGCTCATTGCAGGTATGTCTCCTCCTTGTCCTTCTCTGTGCCGTCGTTCGAGCAGCTGTGCTCCATAAGATCGATTCAGCATGGCCAGCCATTGTGAGCGCCTTTGCCCTGTATCCTATTACCATTGTAAGTACGGCACACTGTTGCTGCAGACTAAACATGTAGACTACTGTAGACAGCCCACTTTTTCTGACTACTGGCTCACTTCAGGCAGCCGTTATTGTGACAACAGTCTTGCGCTATCGTCGGCACATTTCTCCACCTTCAGCTTACACATGGATTACGCTGTGCTCGTACTTTATTTTTGGCATACCCGAGTTCATCTCGAACATACAGAATTCAGGGGTAAGAAACTGAATTGATCGTGGGAGATATAGCAAAGGTGCAGAATAGTGATTCCAGCACTCTCAAGTAAGCTCCATCAGCCTCTCGTCATTCTTCATCCAGTTTACTTTCCTGGCCATTTCGCTCATCTCGTTCAGTGTAAGTGATGCGCATTTGGAAAAAGAGACCGACTGGCCCGAAGAACATTTATCATTCCCCAATACACTGTTCTTTTGGTGGTTCACTAAGTAAGGAAACTTTTGAGCGTAAAATTCGAAATTAAAATCGGTTTTTCCTGTCGTAGGATTTTGTTCAAAGGTTACCGCAATGTACTCGCAATTTCTGACATGTTCACGGTCAGCAAAAACGAGCAGACTCGTCCAGTCTATGAAGAGTTCGAGAAGAACCTGACTCGAACTTTCGGTCGAAAACGACTCGAGCAACGAAAAAAGCCTCCGACTGATTGGGACATGATCGCAGTCCTTATGCGAACTTTCTACAAGCCCGTTTTGGCTGGGGCTGTGCTGCAGTTTATTAGTGCCCTGCTGATGTTCGTGTCGCCAGTCGTTATCACGTAAGTGACGTCTAATTGAATCCAAGGACAGTCAGTCTAGTCCAGTCTAGACAAGTCCGCACTGTAGAGGCTCGATCGGCAATCGATACACCGGTCTGAATGCGAGCCGGCAGCTGGGAGAGTCACCTGTCAGGGTGATGTTTCAGCCATGGACTAGGTTGGAGGACTTGGTTGGCTGTGTTTGGTGCTTAGCGTGGTACAAGAGCTCTACGGGTCGCATATTTCAAAACTGTACCCTGCTAGACAGACACGCGTTAGACCCAGCGGCATCGTTTGTTTGTGACTGCAACGAAAGCGTGTGCGTAGCCGCAGAGCACTGGCCGTGTGTGGCACGCCTAGAAAGCACGCTGGACAGAAACAAACTTTTGTTCAAAGTTTCATGCGTGCACTCGAGGAAATACCAGACTAATTAGCCTGAGCCTAGGATGCGAAAGAAACTGATAAGACATGAAAAAGACATCAGGGAGTAGGATAGCGCGATATCCCTTAGAAATAAGCCCCTTTTCACCCACTTGGAATTATTTACTGTCTGTATCCAGCTCACGTGTGCGAATGCATGAGGATCATTAGTCAATAGCACGCTTCATGACTCACCCAGCGAAAAGATTTCCCCCTAACTGATTAAATGCAAGGCTTATAAGTTACTTTCTAGCGAAGGCGTTTGTATTATCGAAGTACATATGTAACGCGACTGCTTAACAAAGCATTTCTACGTCTTTCAAATGTACTCTTAGGCTAGGAGTCCAGGCCCAACAAAGACAAAAATAAATCAACAGAGCATTTCAGATAGCCAAGGCTAAAGTCAAGCACTGTATCACGCGCATATATATAGATATCTGCGGGACCTGTCTAGCGACCGCGCAACACAATTTCGTTTCGTTCGCAAACAGTCGCTTCCTCTGGCGTTGATGAAAGTCTGCCTAGCGGGGTACAGATTCGAAATATGCCTACCGGTCACTCCCTAAAGTAAGATGGACCGTCGTATTACACGTATTGTTTTTAGATGGCTGATGCAGTTTGTCAGACACGCAGAAGAGCCTCAATGGCACGGCTTCGTTTACGTGGGAGTCATCTTTGGCGAAACGCTTCTCCGAAGTTTTGCCTCCCAATACCATTATCACATGATGAACAAGTTCGGTGTCAGAGCAAGGGCCGCCATTGTGGCCGCCGTCTATCGCAAAGCCTTAGTCCTGTCATCAGAAGCCAGAAGGGTCACTAATACAGGCGAAATTGTGAATCTGATGGCGGTGGACTCGACGCGATTTGTAGATGTGGCACCGTGGTTGCAAATGCTGTGGTCAGCTCCCTTTCAGGTCAGGATCCGACATGAACCACGGGAAAATTTAGATCCTACTTTTTGCAAAGTTGTAGGTTATATTTGGATTGTACTATATTTATGGGGTTGTTGGTCACGCCGTGTGGGCTGGCATCGCAGTCATGGCTGTGATATTCACATGCACCTCAATCGTGTCGAAACAAATGCAAAAGCTGCAGGTGAGTTTCAAGTGCACAAAATGGTTTTGCGCGCATCCTCTGACAGTAACTCCAATTCAACGTGTTCTATAGTCAGGATTTCGGCCTCCGTAGAGTACCACTCAGGTTAAGCTGCCAGCTACTGCTTTATGGAATCGAAAAACGAGACAAAAAGACATTTTCAGATGAAACAACTGCATGAAAAAGACAGAAGAATCAAGCTGATAACAGAAATGCTCAACGGCATGAAAGTGGTCAAACTGTACGCGTGGGAACCAGCGTTCGAAAGATTGGTTGAATTGATTCGTGCGAGAGAATTAAAATTTTTGAGAACCAGCTCATTCTTATTTGGGTCCATCGAAGTGTCCTTTTGCTGCACCAACCTCTTGGTGAGTCCGAAAGCTTGTCATCTCCCAAAAAGCTGTCTTTAGTCCCTGGTTATGAGTACCCTCTGCGTGAGTATATGTACTTATCCATATATCTTTATTCCTTAATACCTCGCCAATTATGTGCGGATACACAGACGCTGTAAGTGCACTTTTTGCTTCCTGTTCAAAGGCATGCCTTGGAATCTTCGGTGTTTACTGTCTAATCGACCCATCGCATAACGTGACAGCCGAGACTGCATTCCTGGTCCTGACAGTATTCAACATAATATACATACCATTCACTCAACTGCCACTAGCTGCCAGCTACACAATGATGGTGAGACCATACTTGTTCGTTAGGATGAAATTTACTATGAGTCCTCCTTACAGACTCTTGCCTCGGTGACCCGTTTGCGAAAATACTTTTGCCAAGGAGATCTCATTTCGTACGTGGAAAGTCGAAAAAGCGGTAAGTTGTGCAACTGATAAGCTATGGCATGGTACAATGTAGTTGATAAAAGCCATTTATTTGCTTAGAACACCTGGTCGAAATCGAGAAAGCGTCGTTTGCATGGGAAAAAGACAACAAGGATCCAATACTGAGGGATATCAATCTGACGGTGAAACCTGGTCAGGTTGTGGCCATTGTTGGCTCAGTCGGCAGCGGGAAGTCGAGTTTGATCAACGCTCTTTGCGGCGAGATGCAAAAACGAAGTGGATCGATATTTGTTAATGTAAGTTTGTCCATAAATGTGCACTGCTGCCCACATTTATGGTCACGCATTGCATAGGGCTCCGTCGCTTATGTGGCTCAACAAGCATGGATCCAGAACATGACTGTGAGGGACAATATTCTATTCGGTTTGCCGTACGACGAGCGGAAGTATCAAAAGATTATTCAAGCGTGCTCCCTGAAACCCGATTTGGCTTTGCTGGCTAATGGAGACATGACTGTCATCGGAGAAAGGGTAAGGCTTTGGAGAAGGGTTATTAAAGAGGGCTAACGAGCTGAGTGCGCAAAATTGTATAACACATGTTGAGGTCCCGAAAAATCGAAGAGCTGGTACCACTGGGCAATCAACGTAGGGGGAATCATGTCATGTCATACTTTATCCATAGCCAAGCACAATACAGCGCACTCGATGGCTAAGGAACACGACAATCATTTTGTACCGAGGCGGAAGTCGAACACTCCCCTGTAAGTGCGCACCCAGCGTGAGAGGCAGACGCCTTAACCCGCAAGGTCGCACCCCAAGGATCTGCTCAGGACTGCGCTGGTGGCTGCTCCAGCGACCACCAAATCGCCAATCTAGTCCAGCGCAAGGCCTGGTGGACCGGCATCGTGGTCTGGTGGGTTAGGCGTCTGCCTCTCACGCCAAGTGTGCAATTGCGGGCTCAGGAGGCGATACCAAGCAGGACTTAGGATGTGGACGCGTGCTGCAGAATTAGCTACCGTGGTTGTTGAACAGGTGCATTCTAACCAAATTTAACTAGCCGTATCGATTTCTCCAGTCCGAGCGCCTCCCCCTGTCCCTTGTCGCCAGCCCATGCGGGCCCTCTGTGGCTCATAATAATGCCAGCATGGATCTTCCAAAAATATTGTCTAGGCTACTGCACCTCAGAATACAACATCAGAAACCTGGTCTGATTCCACTGGATGCCACCGAAAACATTTTTATGGGCGACTTGGGCGACTATGTAAAATACAGTAGGTATAAGATACAGCCTGTGTAACAGAGCTGTTCAGGAAAGCGAGCGAAGCGACTGCACAGAAAGTTTATTGTAAAAAGTTCCATGGTTTTGGTAGCAATTTATTGGAAGTGTAAGTGCAAGGAATCATTGATGCGCGTGGATCAACGAAAAATGATATATGTAGCAAGCCGCGAGTCGAACACTCGCTGGTCCAGTAAGTGAGCACCTAACGTTGCGGGCAGACGCCTCACGTCGTTGGCCCAAGGCTGTTAGACACCCACTGCCGAAACAGCTGGGACCGAAGTTCTCAGAGAGCAATTATCACCAGGAACAAAAACTAGTCACCAACAAATGCCTACAAACGAAGCAGCTCGAAATTGATCTCTATCTACTGTATGACTCGTGTCTGGCCCTGTCTTGCCAGGAATGCTTCCCAAGCTTTTCCTTCAGTAGTATCGCGACAGGTGTCAGGAAGGAAAGGCAGACTAGCATGCTGATAGATACAGATAAGAAAATCTGCGCCCACTGCACTGCCGTCTCCTTTCTGAAGTGTCCTTGAAAAACATGGAAAACACTACAGTATTGCACATTTTCGTTTTAGGGCTCCAATCTGAGTGGTGGACAGAAACAGCGTATCAGCTTAGCTCGTGCTGTGTATCAAGATGCGGATATTTATCTGCTGGATGATCCGTTGAGCGCAGTCGACGTGCACGTGGGTAAAGCAATCTTCGATGCAGTGATTGGACCAGGTGGGCTCTTGAGGAAGAAGGTCCGTTTCCCACCTTTTCCCTGGCGACCCTCTGATCATCTTAAGACCATTTTAGGCTCGCATCTTTGTCACACACGGAATCCAGTACTTGCCATTATGCGATTCCATTATTTTGATGGAGAAGGGCAAGTTCTTAGCTGTGGGTACTTTCGAGGAACTGGCCAAGAAGCATGGCGTCTACGCTGATTTCGTGGAGCAAAATTTGATGCCACAAAAGGAAGGTATGCTATGAGCATGGCATGCACAGTCTACCATGACGAGCAGATTCTGAGCTTTGTTGTTTGATAGATCATTGTACTTTTCCAGACCTGACTTCCATACGCAGCCAGTTATCGGTTAACGATGCGTAAGTTTTCGATGATAGACTTTCCTTCTATGAAATTAAATCAGTGAGTATCCTTATCTTTCAGGGTCGCTCTCCATCGCGTTATTTCCAGACAGCAGACAAACACAGGCTCGCATGATGCCCCTGTGCCTGACATGATTTTAGAGAGGTAATGTGAGACGTTCTCTTCGACCGCTTTTCTTGCTGCTGTTCTTTTTTCGCGACTCCATCACTTTTTAGATTGTCGTCCTTCCGTCAATCGCAGACTTCAGTCATAAGCGACAGACAGAAGAAACCTGCAGCAAATGAAGATAAAGTAGACGATACTGTCGAAGAAGAGGAAGTTCATGTGGGAAAGGTAATGTGGCCTGGTCTTCGTCTAACGCAACATGTTTCCTTCTTTGGCACTTATTTTAGGTCAGCTGGAAGACATACTGGCTTTATGCAAAATATGGCGGCATAGCTTTGCTGATGCATGCTGTCTTCATTGCATTTTCTGAATTAAGCTACATGGCGGGAACTATGTGGTTGGAGATATGGACTGATACTGTGCCCACTATGGCGCAACGTCTGAACCACAGCCGATTCGAGGAGCAGCATGTCATCAGCAGCGCTGAAGGAATAGGCGTTCTGGGAGCTTGCACTGCGGTGCAACGTACGTAGTCCTGCTGGCGATCAGACGCAAATCAGTGACTAAGTCTCCTTTATAGTTATTTTTACTCTCATCTTCTCCCTTTATTTCGTCTGGTTCGTTATGCGTGCCTCGACCAGAATCCATAAGCGACTGCTGGGCAGTGTGCTTCGGGCTCCTATGTCTTTCTTCGACACGACACCCAGTGGTCGATTGACCAATCGATTCGGCAAGGATATGAACACTATTGACAATCAAATTCCAGGCTCCACAAGTGCAGTTATTCATTTCCTAGTCATCCTAGTCACCTTCCTTGTGCCTATCATCTACGCATCGCCCATATTTGTGCCCGTGCTCGTGCCTTTGATGGTTGTCTACGTGCTGTTCCAGGTAAGAGTGTGCACACTACGTAGCTACATCTAGTTTTGAAATCGACGGCTCCTATCTTTAGAAATTTTACGTAGCATCATCAAGACAGTTTCGGAGACTCGAAGCCGTCACGCGGTCCCCGATTTATTCGCATTTCCAAGAGAGCATACACGGCATGGCCACAATCAGGGCCTATCGTCAACAGAATCGATTTTCAAGCGAGTCCGATCGATTGGTGGACATCAATGATTCGGCGCAAATGACACTGTTGGCTTCAAACAGGTATGTCTTCTTGCGAAAATAATGAACAAGAAATATGGCAGCATCTTTCAGGTGGCTGGGCATTGCGCTGGACTTTATTGGCAATTTGGTGGTCGCTGGAGCAGCCACCAGCGCAGTCCTGAGCAGATCGTCCACGATGCCTGGGCTGGTCGGATTGTCAGTGTCATATGCTTTGGGTGTAAGTTTCATACCACTGTAACCAGCGCACCCAGGCGGTAGGGCATGTGAGAGACAAAGGTCTCTGAGACACAAATCTGCAAGCAGGGATAGATTCTAGCGAACTGAAAAGATGGGTGAAATGCAAGCAGAATAACTTGATGCCTCCCTTAGGTTGTATCGATCTCAATACCGTCCAGGAATGTTGATTACATGTTTGTGCCAATAATAACTTCGACGAACATATACTTTTTAATTTAGATAACCGATATTCTGAATTGGGGCGTCCGAGAGCTCAGTTTGTTCGAGACCGAAGTGGTAGCCTTGGAACGAGTGAATGAATACACGGATACACCTGCTGAGGTGAGTCGCGAATACAGAGAATGGCTCTTCTTGACCACTTTACTTCTAGGCCGAATGGACCTCAACAGAGACGGTCAAATGTTCCATCCCTGTCAACTGGCCGGCACAGGGCGCTGTGGAATTTGACGGGTACTCGACCAGCTACCGCCCTGGGCTGCCTTTAGTACTCCGCGAGTTCCAATGCAAGATTCAAGCTGGCGAAAAAGTGGGTGTTGTGGGCCGAACAGGGGCTGGCAAGTCATCGCTGACACTGGCCCTGTTTCGGCTGATTGAACCTGTAAACGGGACTATTCGACTGGATGGAGTGGACATCCGACCATTGGGACTGCATGATTTGAGGAGACAGTTGACTATCATTCCACAGGTGAGGTCCTCCCAGCGATTCCCCTCACATAAGTTATGGAATGTTTTCTGCAGGAACCAGTGCTCTTTTCCGGCACCCTCCGTCAAAATATCGATCCATTTGAGCAGTACACGGACTACGACTTGTACAGAGCGCTGGAACTTAGCCATCTGACGGGCTTTGTTCAAATTTTGGATGGTGGGTTAAGTCATGAAATCAGTGAAGGTGGAGGCAACTTGAGGTGATTCTACTGCTCTCTTTAATCCTCCAAGAGTCAACTGAAAAAATGCTCCTATTTTAGCGTTGGCCAACGTCAACTGCTTTGCCTTGCTCGCGCACTTTTGAGAAAGACGAAGGTATTGATCCTGGACGAGGCGACGGCATCAGTTGATGTAGAAACGGATGCGCTGATACAACGCACAGTCAGAGAACAGTTCGCAGATTGCACCGTGATCACCATCGCACATCGACTGAACACAATCTTGGATTATGATCGGTAAGGATGGTGTCAGATATTTACAGCTGTTACGTCATTGCTTCGCATGTCGCTGTTTTTTTGATTTATGTGTCGAACATCACCTATCCATGGGCAGCTAACTCACAATATTCATCTGGCTGTTCCGCGGCAGAGATCAAGCCCACCCTTATGTGTGCGAGCCAAATTATACGAGTATGGATTCCCTCTTTCAGGGTCATGGTTTTGGACAGTGGTCGCCTTGTCGAATACGGAGCACCAGCGTCATTGATCGAAGACGAAAATAGTGAATTTGGAAGAATGGTGCAGGAAGCTGGAATTCGAGTTTCAAGCAGCGATTTTAAAGAATAAGTGACTTCGTGGGCGTGAGAGTGGTACGTTGTGCATAACATCTACAGATGAATGACACGACTCACGTTTCCATGTTATGCCCATGATTCACTTCATTTGCAATTCATGTGCAAGACGCCTGTTTCTAATCTGTTATGAAATGCTTTAGTTTTTGCGCCTTATGAATAAACAGATCAACCATTAACAAAACAGTCGTTCTTACCAAACCAGGCAGAGGAATTACTATTTGTATGTACCTTGAAACTCGCTCATCCACGTTAGAAAAACCTGCAAAGTATCTTTTTGGTGAATGATGAATTCTCGTGGATGATCAGATCCACCATACTTGATCCGAGTCCTTACTTTCAGGCATTTTTAAAATGTCACCTCGGATACCGCTATACACCCTCGGATGTCATGTCACCGCTATAACCCTCGGATGCAGGCAAGCTGGGTAAAACGCACTTTTACGCGCCTTTTACTACAGTAAGACACAAAATTTTTCCATTTATTATTTGGCAGGCCTAATCAGAGTTTCCCAAATGAGCTGAGCGAGGCAAGAGCAAATGCAGCAAAACAAAATCTTTAGAATCAATAGGAGACTGTCGCTGTACATAAAGTATGTGATTATGCAGGAGGGATAATCAAGCCCAAGGACAGGACTTACACTGACATGTCCTTCCTACAAGCGGGATCTCCCGCACTTTGATTTACTGCATTGTACAATGACGACAACATAATTTTGTTTCATTCCGACTGGCCTGTGATACGACTGGGCCGTATTACTGAGGGGAGTGACCGGTGGAGCTTTTGTAACAAGCCGAAAACCCAAGGCAGCAACCAGGTCTTCCGAAATAGTCCATGGCGGAATCATCACCCTGACGGGTTTAGCTCCCAGCTGCCGGCTCCGTTCAAAGGACCGATTCCCACAGACCGCATGAGACGACGCTTTGAAGTCGAATGAATAATTCCGATGGCAGGTCAGCGAGGCTTATGGTGAGTTACACAGGTGGTAGTTGGGTAGTGCGCGATGACCCTATGTATGCACACTATTGCAGGCAATTAAGTCATGTACTTACTCCATTCCTCCTTTTGTCGTCGAAACGTATTCCTTCGAAGAGTTTGATTCTTCCGTCAAAGCCTGTTATCGTTAAGTATGGTTTACGCCAATTGCCACGTCACGCTCCCGGGAGGGGGTATTCTGTATCATATCTTTGCAACAGCTCTGCCGCGAGTAAATGTATTCTACGTGTACTCAACCAGAAAGTTAGGATAACGCGCAACTCATCAGTCAACTAGTTCTGCGTATGGGCACTAAGGTAATACATTTTTACACTCATTTCGCGTAATGCTTATCAAACGCGATTTAGGCGTGATCAAGAATTGCGAAGCAGCTTCATTCAACTAAAGTTTGTAAGTTTGTCGTTAGCTCACGTCTGCTTTCGTCGAACGCGAAGGCTATGCCTGCGTTAGACTTACTTATCAGTGACTACCCCCACATAGCCGCACACAGGATGACGCTCATTCAGGTCAGGCCGCCAGCAATAAGTCGAAACGTATCTCCTTGAAGAAAGTAAGTCGTCAGAGAAAAAAGATAACTCTGACACAGTTCTGCTGAAGGTTAGAATACTGAAAGTGTGGGTGGACACCCCCCCCCCCCCCTTGTTGTGTCTGTTATAAATAAGCCAAGTGTGGCCACTGAAGTACAGCGTGCATTTTGTGAACTACCTGACTTTGGTAAAGTCTCTCTGGTTGTGCACAGAATGTCTGACAAAATGTCTTCTTTCTCTCTCCTGTTGCTTTTATGTTTTCCGTTGGTATCTCAAGCAAACTCTAGTCCATACCACATAAATCCTTTGAAATTGGGGGTGGAAGTACGAGGAATTAATCTTCGAGATCACATTAATGATACGGCTTTATTCGATCAAATTCGACGAGATACCCACAAATATCGATTAATGGTATTTCGTGATCAAGGCGAAATTCCTGCCGATGCTATGCTCCAGATGTTTCAAGACTTTGGCGAGATCTACCACGAGCCATACACGACACAGACCAAAAATCTGACTAACCATCGAAGGGCACCAGCACCGTAAGCAGTGCTCCCTTTTGCGATCTGATCGAAAACTATCGATTTGATGTTTTAGTGCTATTATGCGAATTTCGAACGATGTCGACGAGGGGTTCAAGGGTGTTGGCACGAGTGGCTGGCATATCGATGGTGCCTACAAGGATGTTCCTTTTTCGTTCTTGGTCTTCAATTCAGTCAAAGCTCCATTGATGGGAGATACTAAGTAAGTGGTGTGGATGCTGATCATGCGACTAGGGTCGCTGACTGAACTAAATTCCAGGTTCGCTGGCCACAGGGAGATGCTGGCCTCTCTAAGCAGGGAGCAGGTCGAGTATCTGGACCGTTTGTGGTCAGTCAATGCAAGAACAGTATTGGGTGAGAAGGTGGCTGTTATACAGCCCCTGCTGTACAACCACCCTGTGGTCAATGACACAGTAAGCGAGAGATATCTTCTTTTATCAACAAAATTCACAAACGCATTTTTCAGGTACTGTGCGTCCATCTGGGCTATCTCCTTGGCGCTATATACGATCATGGAAGCACAAGCACCCAACGAGTGTTAAGCCATGGAGAAGTGCTGAGACTTAAAGCAGCAATTTCTCAGGGCTTCAGCAGAGATAATGAGAGGCTAGTTTATTCTCACAAGGTAAGATGTCACTTTTGCACAGGCACTTGACAAGCATCAGATCTGACGCTGCACAGGCATTTTGAGTGGAGCCCTCTCAGCAGGCAAAAGTGACAGCTTTACTTTTTTAGTGGAAAGACGGTGACCTCGTCATAATCGATAACCAGCAGCTTGCCCATCTTGCCAGCAAAGAATCTCAATTACCAAAAGAAAAAGTGGGACTTCGAATCCTGCACCGGCTCGCTATCACTGGATTTGAGAAACCGACGAAGAAACGTAGCTATTTTGATAAAGTGATGATATAGTGGCCGAGGGTGGCATATCTTCTCATGAGCTTGATCAGGAGTGTGTGGAGTACATTGCGTTCGATGAGCTTTCCGCATATGAGTCTTATCAGGTGCTGCCTTCGGTGCGCTTCGTCTTATCACTTCGCTCCAAGGAAATATACATGTTTATGCTCTTTATCAATAATTCTATTTTATTACGTCTCCCACTTGGAATTCCAAGAAGCTAGCCATGTATGTTAAAAGTGCTAATGCCATATACGATAGTGTTCCAATGACCTGGGTTCTTCACTGTCTGACCTGACCCTGACCTTTACCGACCCTTGAAAAAATTTTCTGACTCAACAGTTGACCTTGGCGAGAAGTTGTAAATTTTCCGCCTCTGACTTTGACAATGATCAATTGTCACCAGCAAAGAAGCTTCTCTGTGTTCGCCTGTTGACCAAGAAAATTTAGTACAGCCGAAAATTTCCTGGGTTGCATTACGTGAAATTTCACATGGAAGTTGAATTTTTATCAAGCTCAAAAAGATATGTAGAGCTGTATTCGACGGAGGTGGGGAAATCAAAAAAGCTCACACCCATTGAAAATCAAAAATACTCGTGTAGCTTATTCCTTCGTAACAATCGCAATGCTGGCCTGCTAGAAAAGGAGCTCTACCACGCTGTAAGAGGCCATGGGTTTGTGTATGACCGCGGCCGATGCAAGCGCGCACTACGCTGGCACACAGTAATCTATGCAGCTGGGCTGGTAGGGAAGTGTAGGAGTAAGATAACTGCAATAGCACATGACTCACAATCAGCAGGGGGCCAATTTCACAAGCCGATCCTAATTTTTGAGCAGGTACGTGTCACATTAGCTGTCCTGGAGGTGTCTTATTCGTAGATTCAAGCGCGTCCTAAAACATGTCACGTCTTGTTTCACAGTAAAAAAGGATGACTCCAGACATTTTATCAGACAACAAAATTTAACGTTGGAAATAAGCCGGGCACTCATTACTAATCGAGGTTTGTATTTGAATAATTTTATCATTGCGAGGACTCCTTGGCTAAGGCAGGCTAGTCCACTTCATATAAGAACTGTAAACGAGCCAAATCTAGTTTATTTTATTAGCTTTACCATGGGTTTAATGATGTGGCAATTCTCCTTTTATACGCAAATCTGTCATGTTAGTAGGCGACTGTGTGAGCCACATCATTTGGTTATTACGAGTCAAAATTTGAGTCCTACAAACGGATTTTTGCGACTCTTTTGCGGGACTCTGTACTATGAGAAAATACTTGCTAGTAACTTTACCACGCATATGAGTTTTAATTAATTTTGCATGTTTTCCTCCCCTGTCAAGTGCATGTATTTGCTTGGGTAAGTAGTAAAATGATGATGATGGGAGTCTGTCTTCCCTTTTTGGCCTCACTGGCTAGAAAAGGACAACAGAATTTCAGTTCGGCTGAAAATGAACTTTTGTTGCAGGTCGAGAGAGCTAAAGCAAAGTGCCGCAATCTCGGGCCCTCCAAGTTTGCCCTGCCCAAAAAACCTGTCCTCAAAGCAGTGACAGCGTGGCAGCAGTGCTGGGAAATAAAGACGCCGCAAAGTGTCCCAGGACATGGTCGAAGTCGTCCTAAACTTAAGACAGTCTGGTGTCCTAGGATGGGGCACAAGCTGATTGTGGAATGCTCAGAACTGTCCTAGAAATTTAGGACATGCCTTGGGATTTAGAACTGCAAAACTGCCCCCAGATCCCCACTCAGGAAGGCGGGAGCTCGAAATGTTTTGCACCGACATTTCACTAAATTTACATTCTTTCGCTGTTAGAATATTCTGACCGGGTGTAAGAAATTCTGACCTGACATTGACCTTGACCGACCCCTCAAAAAATTTTCTGACCTGACCCTGACCTTGACTAGACCCCAAAAAATTTTCTGACCTTGACCCTGACTTTGACCAAGGGTCGGTCAATCAGGGTTTTGACAGAATTCTGACCATGACCTTAAGGTCATTTCTAACACTAATATACGAAGAAGCGCGTGTTAAGGATCGATCGCGAGTCGAATACTCGCGCGCATCGAAACTGCGCATCTGGGGTCTAGTGTGAGCGCCTAACCGCGTGACCGAGTGTGACGCTTTTATCCCACCCAGACCACGAGTCTGGCGTTTCCCATGTTTTTTGCCACATGGATTACGGATGTGGATTGGCCATGTCAGCATTGTCTAAAAGTTATCAACAAGAAACACAAATGCTAAAAAACATGGAATTAGAATCTGCTCCGTATTCGATTTGTCGAATGTATCGTACCTGGCTATTTCTTTTCGAGTCGATCGGCAGCCGGAATCACAGCAAGTCTTTTGCGTATCGCTGTTTTTCGCACTTGCTTTTTTTGGACTTATAAAATTTCTTATGTCTTTATTTGTAGGGCTTAAAACTGCGCCATCAAACAAGGCAAATAAAAAAACACAACCGTCATCGTCTTTTTTGGCCTGTTCAGAGGAAGGACTTTTACTGAAGTACTTAAAAATAAAAATTTACGGCAACAACACTGAAGAGTTCCTTGTCTCATCTTTGCCATGAATCTTGTTTGAAGGATAAAAAGTTGTGTTGAAGGCTCCGTGAGAGCTGCAGCAAACATGGGAGGACATACTCGCACCTCACTTTTATGATAAATATTCGAGCTCTATCGCTGCAATCAATACCCCCTGGTATATTTGCTATGTAACCGTCGCAAACTAGAGGAAGGCCGTCGAAATAAGTAGGCGAAGACTGATCTTTCAGATGACAATCTTCTTCTGCTTGTTCCCATAACCGACTACGAGCGTCACTGAACTTGCGGCTGTTATCATGACCAAGTGTGCGATCATAACAAATTTCGCAGCGTGTTTCCTCCAAAAATTTTGACTCCGGGGCTTGCTGAACTTGAAAGTTGAATATAAGACGAGTCTTTTCGCTTTTTGACCACGTTTCAGCCATTTTTTCAAGAAGACTGCCGTCAAAGCTGCTGCTAGCGTTTGGAAAATCATGAATAGAAAGAAAATACCTGAAACACAGATGCCGATAGTAAATTCAGGGACGACTACTAAGAAAACGTGGAAAACAGCTGTGCCAAGGTTGGGCGAGAGGCTGCAGGGCACATTTCCGGCGACGGCATTATTTGAAATAGCCAGGCGGGGTTTCCAAACAACGATCTCCCGATCTCCTCCAGTTCGACTGCGACCTACAGTCATTAGCACTGCTTCGAGACCCACAAAGTTTTAAAAAATCCGACTTTACGAAGAAAAAGATTAAAGCGGCTATCTAATCGTATTTACCACTAGCAGGCAAAACCTGCCCTGACGCAATGGATGTATAGTCCTTACCTAATAACGAGATTTGCTCAGATCCTTTTGGTGTCTGATCGGCCACTGTCAAGAGCAGGACACCCAACGAAAGCAGCGTTGTCTGCCCCAATGAGGCAAGCTCCAACTCTCCATGATCAGTATCGACGCTAATAAATAAACTAATAGTATTAAGAGTGCATATGGTGATGGTGGGTATGAACAGGTTGATGACGTAGTAGAGGGATCGACGCTGCACCGTGACGTTTACGCAGCCCACACTGAACTGAATTACTGAGTAGGCGCTAACTGAAAAGTTCTCCAGAATCCACTCTCCTCCTTCCCGGAAAGCTTTCCCATGCAGTATTTTCAAGTTGAGGACCAGCTCATCGCTAGTGTATTGGGTGGCCATGAGGCAGAAAGAGCATTGTTGACGGTCAAAAGGGAAATAAGTCATGGTAAAGTCGCATCGTTCTTGCAAAGAAGCATATGTGAGGGTTGTAACCGTGGCTGCCTCATTCTCTTTGTTGTTCATAGAAACTATGGCGCTGAAGGAGTTTGCTTTGTCGTCGACGTTTAAGGTGAAGCTGCAGAAGAAACAAACTACGTGCAACCATCTTTGAAACTGACCTTCACAATACTAACATGTTAGGCAAGAAAAGCTCATGGGTCCATAAGTTTGCTCGGGGTGTTATAAACATGGTTTTGTTTCCAAATTCAGCCGGGTTCCAAGCGAGTCTCTCGTCCTTCCAGGTTTGTGATATAAAAACGATGATGGACATTGTTTCCAGTTGTTCATTCTGTGAAGAGAGAAAACATCATTCACACACCCCACGGAGATTGATGCTTGAAGGAAGTCACCACACAACTCATCGTAGTGAGAAACAGGACTCTGCGCTGCGGTGAAATATCAATTAGTGGTGTCTTAAAATGAATTGTAGCATGCGCGCTGCCAATCGTAATGAATGGCAAATCATAAGCCTAAACAAGCTGCTGCTTACCACATCGACAATGCGATACGGCGTGAACGTTGCCTCCACCATCAGCGGTAATTTCACTCCGTCTTTGACAAGGCCTGGTCGTATGTCCTTGTCGTAGTTTGAGTCCCTCAGCAAAAAGTCTGCAAGTCTTTTCTCAGGATCGACGGTATCATTTTTTCCACAAGACGTAGAGCTTGGATAGGCGAGCACTACAATAGGCACATCAGAGATCCTTCTGTCCAACAAGGGGATGTAAGCAAGCCAGAAACTGAGTAGTCTTAAACGAGTAAAACTTGAAGAAATTCTGTTGAAAGGAGACCGGGCAGGAAAGGAAAAGGACAGGAAACTGACCGATGAAAGATGACCTTTAAAAACAAGTTCTCTGGAACGATTTTATTGATTTTCATATCTTTTACTCTTCACTCAACGTCTCTTTGTCTAAAATTTGAGAAAGCCTATTTTAAGTTTACTTCGTTGTTAAGACAAGCAAGATGAAAAGGCTGATCTGACAGATACAACAGTCATCGTTTCTGATCATACAGTAATGTACATTATGAAATTTCCAGGGTTCCGCCATCCCGCACGCATTATTCGGCCTTCTATCGTCAGGCATGCTAAGTTGTGCCACGGTGATAGGTTTACTATTTACTAGCATGGACGGCTTAAAAAAGTTTTAGCACCCACCTCTGGCCTTTCCTCATACCTGTTAGCCTAAAGCTAATGTAAATGACGACACAAGAAACTCGGCACCCCATACTGGCCTCCTGTATAAACTGGAATCTGCAATGGTCTCTTCTTGGCAGCTGCCTTTTATACGTATTTGGTTGCAGTGTACCCGACAAAGGATTGCTAGTGCAGGAGACCAGCCCCGTTAAATAATTGGATGAGCAATAAGGTAATGGAATAAAATAATTGTTTCCCGGCCTTTCGAGCAACATCACTCATACTGTATGTATGCGCATAACTTTGCAGAAAAGCCTATGCCAGCAGAAACACGAGATCACACGAGTTTGTATAATCAGTAATGAAATAACAGATGTGTACCCGCTGTTGGGCATCTGGTGACGCCAGTATACGGGCTTCTCTTCCTGTAAGGTTACATCGTGCGTGACTTTTAAAAAAAGGTTTGGGGGTCACGGGATTGGTCTTTGTGAGTTTGAAAAGCCAGTCGGCCACGATCAGCTGGGTCGCAGGGCAGCCAGCCTGGCAGCGGCAACATTTTCCTCAAACATCCGCACTACAGCAGAAGCATGTCGACCCTGTCCGCAGATAGTGTCTCACAATCAGCATGAGAGCAAGCGAGGATGGCGCTTTTTCAGGCCAGTTCTCGGGGACCAGTCTGTTTATCTCCTCCTGACGCCAGCCACTTGATGGCACTGGGCGAATCGCCCAGATGTAATAGGATACGAGTGCACAGAGGCACCTATACTACATCACGACCATGCAGTCTTTAATTCGCGGTAGTATTGACTCAAACAGCGCGTCTGGCGTCTGAAGTATTCGTAGCTAGTGCACATTACTATACCTTCGACATCAACCTCGCTTGAGCAACCAAGTTTCCGATCAGGCAAAGTGAGCCGGAGTTTTCTTAAGGAACCTTTAAATTTTTATTGTAGAAGCTTTATGCAACGTCAAGTTACAGTCCGTTGACTTCAGTGTCAATGCAGTTAAAGGCCAACCAAGGGTTGGCCAATGTCATAGTCGTCGAGGACACGTCCTGAACGAAGGAAGCTAAATAATCATGATGTGGGATAGGATTTCGGATGCTCCAATACCTTCAGTTATGTCCTACATGTTGAAACCAATCAGGTTTAGTCAGTCATTTTCGTTGGCTTTTCGCTAAATTTTTATTTCCAACTAAACTACTCTGTCAATATGTATGTTTCCGTATGTTTCCAGTATGTTTCCGCACCGTGATCATCTTCTAGATTCGAGTTGTTGTGGATTGGACACAGTCCAGTTTAATCAAAGCGTGAGGGCGCAAAGCTTGGAGATTGAGGCAGCTGTGTCGAAAAGGACTGTTCTATCGCTACAGTAGTTGCAGAAAAAGAACGTAATGAATGGAAGTGATTGGAAAAAGTGCAAATTACACAACAAGGCATACAATGCTCCTTTCAGATGGATTGATTCATTGTACTTTGTGATTACCTGTGGTCGTCAGCCAAGACCGGCTCATTATCCCATTGCTCCTCCACTGCCAGCCCTTCCACCAAGTCTGAAGTCAGTCCTAGGATGTCTGAGACAAGCCCCGCTAGTTAATTTCGTAAGCATTCCGGGGTCGTGGCCAAGCGGGTAGGCGTCTGCCTCCCACGCTGGTTGCGCTCTCAGAGGGTGGGTTCGACTCCCGCCTCGGTACAAAATGATTGTCAATTACTGTGTGCTCCCCAGCCCTCCAGTGCGCCTTATCGTGCTTAGCTATGGATAAAGTATGATATGATGATAATATGATTTCCTCCTTGCGAGCCTGCTCGCCGCAATTGAGCCATTTTTTAGAGAAGGAAACGTTTGAAACTGTCTCAGTTTTATAAATTTTTAAATGGTATTCATGAGTTTGGAAACGACCGTTTTATTCACAAATCTGTTTTTCGTGCTAGTGCTCGTACATGCGAAGCCCATCATCTGGTTGTTCAAAAGCACTTGACTGACTCATACAGTATAAGCAAAGCTTTATATTCGTCGACCGTTTCATGGAATGCTGTGCCCGCTGAGACTGGTTTTTGGAGGCTTTTCACGTTTTCATTCTGAAATTTCGAAATTGCGCTTTTAATCTGTGTATATTTTTGCTGTGTCTCTCGCTCCTTGGTTGAATGAATTTGCTTGAGCGATGAGTAAAATATGAGTATGAGTATACCGCCTCGCAATCGCATCATTTCTTAAATTCCCCCACACGTTCTTACGCATGCTCAAAACCTTTGTCTGGGTCAACTGAAGTAAAAAGCACATTAAAACCTGGAAGGAGGAATGGTGTGAACGTCATTACCTGCTTCGAAATCATAAACGTTCTTACATTCTTCAATTATCTCCTTCCCTCGCTTTCCTTTTGGCCTCAAATGTTATGGAATCCGCCACTGATCGTGAGACCTTTTGGAAAAATATATTCTTTCTTTATTTTTTTTAATCATTATTATTCAACTCGTTTGACTTCCGTCTGTCCACTCGGAGCACCTCGACGGTACCGGGTGAGTCACCCACAGCCTGGCGTGCAAGGTCGTCGAGGGTTTACAGTCTGGTTCGGCCTTAATCACCAGGGGTTGAACTCGGGAAGAGTCCAGCCACTCGCTCCGAAGCGAGAGACGAATACCAAACCGCTGCACCACCGCGGCCGCTGTCTTATTGAGTTAACTTGTCTTATGTTTTATGCAACGGGGCGTGATCAAGAATTGCGAAGCAGCTTCATTTAACTAATTTTTGTCGTTGGCTCACGTCTGCTTTCGTCGAACGCGAAGGCTATGCCTGCGTGAGACTTACTTATCAGCAGTGCGAGTATAATCACACATAGAATGAGGCATTCAGGTCAGCCCGCAAACAGTACGGCGAAACGTATCTCCTTGCAGAAAGTAAGTCGTCAGAAAAAAAAAGATAACACTGACACAGTTCTGCCGAAGGTTAGAATACTGAAAGTGTGGGTGGACACCCCCCCCCCTTGTTGTGTCTGTTATAAATAAGCCAAGTGTGGCCACTGAAGTACAGCGTGCATTTTGTGAACTACCTGACTTTGGAAAAGTCTCTCTGGTTGTGCACAGAATGTCTGACAAAATGTCTTCTTTCTCTCTTCTGTTGCTTTTATGTTTTCCGTTGGTATCTCAAGCAAACTCTAGTCCATACCACATAAATCCTTTGAAATTGGGGGTGGAAGTACGAGGAATTAATCTTCGAGATCACATTAATGATACGGCTTTATTCGATCAAATTCGACGAGATACCCACAGATATCGATTGATGGTATTTACAAGGATGATCCCTTTTTCGTTCTTGGTTTTCAATTCAGTCAAAGCTCCATGGATGGGAGATACGAAGTAAGTGGTTTGGAAACTGATCATGCGGCCAGGGTCGCTAACTGAACTAAATTCCAGGTTCGCTGGCCACAGGGAGATGCTGGCCTCTCTAAGCAGGGAGCAGGTCGAGTATCTGGACCGTTTGTGGGCAGTCAATGCAAGGGCAGTATTGGGTGAGAAGGTGGCTGTAATGCAACCCCTGCTGAACAATTACCCTGTGGTCAATGGCGCTGCAAGCGAGAGATATCTTCTTTTATCAACAATATTCACAAAGGCATTTTCCAGGTGCTGTGCGTCCATCTGGGCTATCTCCTTGGCGCTATATACGATCATGGAAGCACAAGCACCCAACGAGTGTTAAGCCACGGAGAAGTGCTGAGACTTAAAGCAGCAATTTCTCAGGGCTTCAGCAGAGATAATGAGAGGCTAGTTTATTCTCACAAGGTAAGATGTCACTTTTGCACAGGCACTTGACGAGCATCAGATCTGACGCTGCACAGGCATTTTGAGTGGAGCCCTCTCAGCAGGCAAAACTGACAGCTTTACTTTTTCAGTGGAAAGACGGTGACCTCGTCATAATCGATAACCAGCAGCTTGCCCATCTTGCCAGCAAAGAATCTCAATTACCAAAAGAAAAAGTGGGACTTCGAATTCTGCACCGGCTCGCTATCACTGGATTTGAGAAACCGACGAAGAAACGTAGCTTTTTTGATAAAGTGATGATATAGTGGCCGAGGGTGGCATATCTTCTCATGAGCTTGATCAGGAGTGCGTGGAGGACATTGCGTTCGATGAGCTTTCCGCATATGAGTCTTATCAGGTGCTGCCTTCGGTGCGCTTCGTCTTATCACTTCGCTCCAAGGAAATATACATGTTTATGCTCTTTATCAATCATTCTATTTTATTACGTCCTCCCACTTGGAATTCCAAGAAGCTAGCCATGCATATAAAAAGTAGTAATGCCATCTACGAAGACGGGGACCGGGCGCACTTTAAGGATCGATACTCACTTTGCCAGCCCAATGAAAATATGTATTGACGGTTAGATGACGCAGGTATGCCCAAGTCGACAGCCGGAGGTATTGCACCATGCGGGGGCAGTGGTCGCTAGGGCAGCTAGTTCGAGTTCTCTCCGAATGGCCCAAGTTCTCTTTGTTGAATGAAATCCGAGAGGGTATTGTGCTCACATTCCTCTAGTTCTCGCCTTACTATTCAAGGTCTTAAGTTAGTCGAACAGTTTTCCATAATTTACGCCTCGCTCCTTAAAAGAGCGTTCTTGACTGGCTTCGATTCCCGTCGAGAGATAAGCCTTCTCAGAAAATGACTGTAACTATGTGAGGAGACGGGGAAGGTGGCCGACTGACGAATAGTCTCAATTATTGGAAGCAATCTGTCTTAGAGGGGAACACACGTTGAATTACGAGCTTTATTTTTTAACCTTTAGCCATGCCGCGAGGAGAAGGAACCGTCGAAAACAGAAATCGTAGCAAAAATCGATCAAATGGCGCTAATCGTGGATCATCGGACGAAGAAGCCGCTTTGTCACCACGGGCTCGAGACGAAAATGTGAAGATCGCGAATGCACTGCATTATGATCAACGTGTGGTAAGTTGAGGCTAAAGGCGATGGGGCAGACTGACGCGTGCAAGTTGCGCTTGTGAGCACCGAATGATGAACAGTGTTTTACCCAAAGCTGGGAAGACTGTTCAAGTTAAAACAGGCATCCTTGTGAGGGCAGTGCTGATGACCTGCACTTTGAGCCAGTCCTTCATTGGTCGAGTCACAGACGCGTCGGTGGAGAGTACACCCCTCCTGCGTCAAATGAGTTTGTCGAAACTGAAATGCACATATGTGATCTGAACCTGGTAGCACTGACGAAAGAGACATCACCTTCATTAGTTCACTAGCACCCACCTCTGCGATATTGATTACGTATACTTCCTGTGACGTGAACTCGTAAAAAGACGCCTTGAGTGTCTTCTCAGAGGCGAATCGACTATGTAGGGAGCTCGGCAATAGGTCTCTCAGAATTTCCATATCAGCTCTCTTTCCTCGAGCTAATTCGCACAGCCATCTTCTCTCTGCTGCTTCGACATAAAAGTCCGATAGAATTCCCATTTTTCAAACCCAAGCAATGGCAGATAATGCAAAGACAGAAGACAATATTCTTTCCAAAACCAATGTTAAATTCTTCTTTCACGACGAATCGCCCGAAGACAATGAAGCCCGTCGTGCCATCTCCGAGAGCAATAATGGCGTTTTAGAAGGGAAGGATTATGCGAATAACAAAATGCATAGCAAAAATTCTGGCATTGTGGGGGACGTGTCGCACATAATTGAAGAAGATGACGTGCTTGAATTGCGACAACGAGTCTCGGACAAGTCTCCCAGATGCCCTCAGGTATTTTTTACACATTCACCCATCTTCATCGATGCCTGGACAGTATGCTAGTGTGGAAAGAGTAGGTCATGGAGGCACGAAATCGATGCCTTGAAAAGTTACTTATATTTTTGATTGAGGTAGGAAAATTGGCTTTTTCATAATTGTCACACGTCCATTTTATTACTCACTGAGCTGTATGGCTTTTTAGTTATATTTCTCACGCAAGAAAATCAAATTTCATTCGAAAAGCTTGATTTTCTTGCGTGATGGTGCATGAACATTTGCAAAGAAAGCGTGCCAAGGGACCATCTCAGAAATCTGTCATATCTAGAGGCATTATGACAAGTATGAACAGTCTCAAGTAGCAAGCAACTTGAGACTGTTCATTCATTGATTTAATCAGGCAGAACGATCTTGGTTTTCTGTAGGATTTGTGCAAAAAACATTCGTAATTACACATTTAAAAAACGATTTCTTAAAACAGCAACAAAGCACTTGAATGCTTTTCACCAGTTCGACCTCGATCCCCTTTTTAAGGCGTCAAGCACTCGAAGACCCTCGTCAAGACGTTACACTCGTTCACGAACTTGGTCAAAGTCGTCAGTCGATAGTTGTACGACTTGCACAGGTAAGGCTTTTCGAATAATGGTGACGAGTTTGCACATTGTCTGCACATGTTGACATTGAAAACAAAAAAGGACAAATGGAATCACTGCCCCCCCCAAATCTGTGTCCTAACAGCAGCTGCCATAAACCGTCTGTTTCGCCTTGTCCCTTTCACACACAGCTTTTCATCATCTTCTCGTCTTTCATTCGCGTAATATAGCGAAAAAATGGCATTTGCGGATGTGCTCGCATAGATAGGATTCCAGTCCCTTGGGACATTTTCTCGCCAACTTTGCCTCATCGTCAAGCAAACTGGGACTTTTGAGGAGAAAGTTTGAAAAGCGTAGGCTGTGTGCGAGGACTAACGAGCCAAACGGCTTATTGGTCACATCCGTCTTCGTCTTTCTCCCCCCATTGTAGACGTTTGACCCCTAAAGCCTAAAGCCTTTCGACATGGATCGATCTGTGCCCAGTTCGCCTCAACCTGTGCACGACAGTCATTTTAATGCAGTCATCGAACCGATTCTCGATTCGAGACAGCAACGTAGAACTTTAAAAATTACTATCCAGTCTCCAGAAAGAAAGCAAAAATTTCAAATGTTTAACCGTCGATCGACGATGTCTGCTCTGTTATCGAGGAGAAAAAGTAACGATAAGGCGATTGGAGCAGCGAGTATTGAAGAGGGTGAAGATGAGGCCAGTGCAAATAAGGTCTTCGATCGACGACGTCAAAGATCGGTGGTTTTGGACGCTATTATGTTAAGAAATTTAAGAAAAAAGAGACCAACGTTGAGTTCAGTGGACGAAGGTATGGGGTGCTCGTTGGTATTTGATGCTCGAATCGAACTTGACACGTCTGCCTGCGTTGGCGGAGGGCAGTATCAGTTAATACTTGCTCACGCACGCACTCGGCAGCCACGTGATAAAAGCCCTTCCTCGGGTGTGTTGGGTGCAAGAAACAATAAGGATGTCGTGGAAACTGTTTGTTCAAACGGACTAGGCAAATTACACAGGGGCTGCCCATTGGCGTCATGCGGACCCGAGGCGGCACCTTCTAGTACGAGCGCACGTACGTAGGCCGTGTCGCATGATGGGTGTCATAATGATATCTTACGGCAGATGCACCCAATGCTCTTGAAGACGAGGGAGGTCCTGATCGTTAAGAGTGTCGTGTGATGTTGAATCGATTCGTTCTTCCCTTTTCATAATCCTTGCCATTTTCTTCTCCTCTTACTCGGCCGATACCTAAGATGAACTACGAACGGGTGCATGTCTGTCTGTGACCGAGTGCTTGCGTCTTTCATTTTTGATAAACCTCGAAGACAATTTGTCGGTTTGTCTGTCTCGACTTGGTGGGAGTATACCTAGGCGGCTAGTACAGACGGAGTGGCGAGCAAGGAAGCATTCTCGTCAGACCAATGGCCGCCGTAGCTGCCCATTGGAAGGGAAGGGGAGCGGGCAGTCGGAGTGCCCAGGAGAAGGCTACTACGCTTTACGTTCTAGTCTTCAGCTAAACAAGCTTTTCTCTCTCCACTCGATCGATGCTCGGCTAGCATTGCGTTTGTTGTTGGGCACATTCGTAGTGTTTGGTCATTCGTCGACAGCATTTTCTGTTCTGTCTGATTCAGCCATTCGATCTGGTCGGCTGGCAGTAACGTCCGCTGTCGCCTCCATCCCGCCGTCTCCGCACACTGTGGGTTGTCTCGGTCCATAACAACATGTGATCATTCGAAATGGGAGTTTTCTCTTGTTCGATGTTCGGCTAGTTTGCGATTGTGCGGTGTATTTTTCTAGAAAAACTACGCCTTTCGAATGCTCACAACGAGAAGACGAGTCATTGGCGGGCCGGGGAGGCTGGGTTATAGCCAATGACGAAAAGGCGGTTCCGGCGAATTGGATCGAGAATAGCTGAAGTCTATTTGCCGTCGTTTGCGCGTGACTGGTCTTGTCATTTGTACACACGTCGCGTCGTCGAGTACAAAATGCTTTGAAAGTTCATTTTTGAACTTAGGGCTACTATTTTTGACACCCAATGGTGCGTGAGCGGTTGTCGTCAAGGAGGTTGTCGGGTTTCTAGTCTACTTTTTTCCCCTTTTATGTAGCGCATATGATGTTAGCGCGAGGTGTGTCCAAGGGGACGAGTCGAAAGGGTGCCATCCGGGGATGGAGTCCATTTTCTCATCTCAATTTCCCCCCTCCTGTATATTCTCCTCGCGCCCGCCTTGGTCGTCTTATTACGAAACCTCATCACACATTCCCCTTTCGTTCCTCTCTCGTGGCAGTTATCTGGAATCGTGATTTTGTCTTACATCGACTCTGTACCTACTTCTTTATCCCAAGATTTTTAACTAGATTCAATTTTTTTGTTTTGTTAGTATTTTTGTGGTGCAAATTCGAAGAGAATGAGTCCACCATCGACCATCAATTCGACGAATCCATCGGTGACCGGAAGTGTGAACGGGCATAGCGAAGCGGAAATCGGCGTGGTTTCGACGAAGAAGTTTTTCGGCGGTGGTCTTCGTGTTCCTCAACAAGGACATCAACGACGACACACAGATACGTCTTACGTGGTCAAGCGTCACAGTTGCAGTTTGGATGATCGATTAGGACGGAACTCGTTCAACGAGAATGGTTTCTTGAGCGGTGCTTCGAGTATTTCGTCGCTAGGTATGTAAACTTTGTCACTTGATGAGATGGACAAAGTGAATGGCTGTGTTGAATCATCCTTGGGACGTGGTAGGTGTAGACGATGTTTACTCATACAATCGATGAGGCCGTAAATTAGATGGGTTTTAAAAACCAAGTCGAAAGTTCAACTGCTGATCTTTGTCGGTACTCGCGATGGCGAAAAAGGCTTTGTCAGGAGCATCGTTCTTTCATTCGTCATGAAGAACCATGCCTAAAATCCGCAATAAGCCTTGTTGCATGTTCCAAGTGGAAGGAATACTGTAGTATCTTCTAGGCTCTTAAGCTTGCTAAATAATCGTAAGTACATTGTGTATTCTGGCACTGATTACCGCCTAGAAAACCACTCGATGCTTGTTGATCAGCTGCAGCTTAACTGTATCTCTTGCCTGCGTTTTTGTTGATTTTGATTGAAGAATGTTCTTAACTTTAAGGGCTGATCTATCAGTAAAGCCTACGTTTTTTCGATAGGCGCCGCGTTTTGAAGTTTCGAGTACCCACGGAAACTTTTCATCCATCGTACTCGTCTGGTTTAGATATTAGCAAACAGTGATGACGATGTAAGCTAGAAGAAACAAGTAGGTACATAGGCCTAAGTACACACAGTTTCGGTGCCAAGATCGGAAGTAGCAGACTGGCATTTGATATCTAGGATAAGAATGCGCTAGGCCCATATACAGCATGTATGCTTTAGTTTTTCCATTCCACTGCTTTTCATATTACCTGCAGCGTAGAGGTAACATAGTCGGCACCCCTCGATGCCTTAGTCGTTTTTCACAATTTCCAACTAACATCGACTTTATTCACTTATCAACGCTGCTTCGTTTCGTCAAAATAGCGCTAACTGCGATAAGCTCTCGTCTTCGTTGACAGTCACTGCGCTAACAGAGTATGGGGTGTGTAATGTGAGCTCATTTCTGTCTCAATTTACGGCCTAGTCCTAAGATGAATTATGTGCTAGTCAAACGAAAGAAAAAATATTTCTACTCTGCCTGTGCTTCGGTTAGTGCAGGTCGCTTGAGACTAGTCTGAGTTTCTTCATTATCCAGCTAACTGATTCCTTGAGCAAAGAAATTTTCGCCAACGCCTTTCGCTCGGCAAAGCTTTTCCATTGTAATTAATCTTTGCTTAGCGAGGACTCGGCTGTGCAACGTATGAGAAGGGATATTGGTCTTCTCGGACGTGCGGAATATTGGACTGGTGAACTTATTTATCTTCGTCTTGCTTAGCCCGTGGACTTTGGCTTCAATTGATCGCCTCAAAGACAAATCTGACTTGGGAGCCTGTATTTCAACATGACTCACGATCATCCCGGTCATTTCAAACTACCTATACCGGAAATTAGTAAAGATGCGTATAAGGATCGATTAGCGGTGAAAAGGGCAAGTATCACGTTGGAGATACCTTATTATCATCATCATAGAAGAAGATCCAGTCCGGCGGTACCAAATATTGGATCACCTTATGCTACCAGTCCTACTTCGCCCGTTTCGATTTCTGTGATTCCAGCGACGGGCCTTCACTCTATTTCCGCTGTTCAAAAGCCTAAACTACAGCAACAGCAGCAGCAAACGCTCACCGTTCAGTCGGCATTGCGAGGAGGGAGGAGCGGATCTTCTAGCAAGAAAAGATATAGCCTTACTTCGGAATGTAAGTTTTAAAAATAGTTCCATCGACGTTGCACTATTGACGACGAATTTGCTCATTTGGCTGTGATATATGGCCGGGAGGATGAGCCCCTCCGGTGCACGGATACTCTTGCTTCTAGGTTATTGATTCGGGACTATCTTCGAGTTGGGCGAATCAAAATTGCGAGTTCAGCAAATTCGGGAAAAGGGACTTTTTAAAAGTCGGAGGAGTCTAAGGCGTGAAAAGGCGCATTGATTCAGTATGGCGAAATGCTGTTAGCAGTGACTAATTTTCAGCTGGAGATATTGGAATAAGAGACTAAAAGGGTTCGTAATAACTTGCTGCGGGACATCTTAGGCTGTCTTTAGGTGGCCCTTAGGTTTCGAAGGTAGCTCCCATCAAGAGGAGCCCAACTTCTGTAGACTAGGCCAGTTGGACGTCCAACCCTTGAGTCATGCATCGTTCGTGGCCTCAGCGAGCGAGTTTTATGAGGGCTGCTAGTAAAAGAGGCAGTTTTAGGTTGCAATTCGCTCATTTTGGTTTTGAATCCGTCTAATCTTGTCGTCAGGTGTAGCAGTGAAAGGAGTCCCCCTTCCCATGCTCATACCTTGCTGTGATGCATCGGGATAACCTGCCTACGGATACGGTGCGACAGAGCCATAGCTCGTAGGTTGACATAACGTGGCCATAGCTCTTATCAAGGAGGAGCTACGTATACTTCGCCATGCTACAGAGGAATGGCCATGCCTTGAGTGCATCGCTGAATGACGTAGGCGCTTGCAGCGCCCCCAAACATCTGTAAGCTGTGTGTAGGCACAGGAAAAGGGGTATGGACTTGGCAACACCCACTTGGACATGGCTGCCTAAAAAGTTGCCGAGTCCCATGTGTGCGTGCTTTACCCTACCCCTTGGGTAGTGTTTAACGGAGTAAGAGTGTATGGAGCTTAAAAAGTAACGAGTGAATTATCGCTAGCAGGTGCAGTTATCGCCAATGGTGAAAAGTGGCGATAAATAGCAGCTTTACCATTCGAAAATTCAATTTCAAAAGGCGGAAAAATTATATGCGGATTCCGCCCTAGCATCCAGACCTTGCACATACATGACCTACGTAAGACTCGGCAGGAGGCACCTCCAGAATAGGAAGTCACTGTTGGTAGCGATCTTTTGAGACCTGCATAGAGGTTACTTTGAGTAGTATCCATGTCACTTTGGCCGTTTCCTACTCAGCTGTCATCCTGGCTCCATGGCTAGAATGGGGAAGCTCGCAGGTTCGAGCAGAGTCACTGTTTTCCTCGCCTGTCCTTGTAGATTGTCCATCATGTTGAAGGTCTCTTTCGACTATCAGTTTCCAATCGGGTATGCAAATGGTGCCTGCTTTTATGCAAAATGCCAAGGCTTTATCCGCTGATGGATGTCGAGAACATTAAAACAGGGATCCATTCTCCGGTTGCTTTTGAAACATGTGAGTTAAATGTGCGGAACGAGCCTCTCTCATATTATGTTTGGAATTAGCACACATTGATTTCTGGAGAAGCGGAGAAATGTTGCTTGGAACGGTGATAAATGATCTTTTCACCAAATATGGATTAGTCTCGTTTGACGCCTTGGACAGTAGCTAATATACTTTAATCGGGCACGAATGGTGGGCTAGATTGCAGTCTGCATTCGGAGAAAGCTTCATTGCCGAGTTTTAATATTGTTGACCAGGACTGGCGGGAACTGAGTCGGTGCTGTTGGCATGGGCATTGTTTGACTTTAGGTTGACAGTGTGCTCGGACTGGCATATAAACCTTTCTTATTAGTTGGTCGGTATTGGGTGGGTAATTATTCCGGTGGGAAGTGAATCGACATTATTGGATGGCTAGAGCATTATTTATGCATTGGAGCCATGGACAGGTCTCTATTTTTCGCGACCTTAGTCTTGACGTCGTATTCTTGGGAGGATAGGATCGAAGGCGAATGCTAGCTGAGGGCTAGACATTGGTGGTAGCTGGCGCTCATGCTATGCTTTATGTCGTTTTGACTAGTCGCCTCCCGCGCACCAATCACCCATAACGACAGCAGTTGCGAAGGTCTTGTACTACTGACTGAGGAATACAAGGAGACTAGGCTGGAGAGCTGGCCAGTTCCCATTGCTATCTTAACTCTCAAAATGACGCCAAGAGGCGCTTAACGAGGTTTGGCAGTGGCTTCTCGTTTTTGAGCATCATCGGAACGAGGACTGAACCAAGCGACCGACTTTGCCAGACCTATCGTTGGCTCACCTTCATTGCGCAGCGAGTCGTTGTGGCCTTCGTGCTTCATGGTCGTCATACTTTCGGCGCCATTTCCATATTCCCTCTACAGACCTATACTTTCGGTTCGTCGGGGAGGTTTAATTCTCTAACCGCCATTAGCCATTCGTTTTCTCATTTCTCTTCCGCAACTGCTATTGAAGCAACAGTCCGAGTTCAGCCAAGTCAGACTGGTGCTTGGCGGTGCATTCGTTCCCTATTTACCTTATTTTATCGAATCCGATTTTCGTATTGCTGTCTTTTGCATATTGACCATATAAAATGGCGGCGGCGGCAGCTATGCATCGAATGAAACGAGTAGCTCATTTGACCATATTCACCCAACGTTTGAGAGCCGCCTTACGTCAGAAACCATTGAAAAGTGATCCCGGGCCCAGTATTGAACATTACGACGAACATTCGTATTGCAGCTGTAATGCATTACTTATATCTTTTCCGTTTACTTTGGCACGTGCAAGCATCCTATCCCATTTGCTCGTCAATGTAGGCTTGGACAGGGGCCAGGATCTCTGGCATACTCAGTTTATCGGGCAGAGCAGCGGGGGTTCGAGTCCTAATAGCAGTAATAATTTTGGTGGTCACGGGTGCGTGTACTGTAGCCAGTTGGCCGGAACGACCTCCTGTGACTGCTGTGAATGTGAGCGCTAATCGTAAGTGTGCCGGTTTGAGTTCTTTGTATTTTCAGCCTCGTATACTGGCAGTTCGGAATCGGAAGATGAGACGACGCCGAGGGAAAGACATCAGAAAAATTCGAAAGGATTCTCGGATTTTTGCTGCCGCAATATACAGCAAGCTACGTTTGGCAGAAAGGAAATTCAAATCGCGGAGCAAGGTAAGAAAAGTTCAAAAAAGTAGGGCTTTTCAAGTTCAAATGACAAAAACGTCAGTCTGACGTGAACTTTACGAAGATTATTGATGAGTTGTCTGACATTGCATTCGTAGTTTGTCCGAGTCACTGCACGAACGATGTAAAAATGTTGAAGCCGAGGCAACACTTTCTTTTCAAGAGTTTGAACTTTCTTGTGGGTTAGTACACAAATTCAAGTTGAGCTGTTTTATTATCGAAAAAAGGCTCTAGCGCAAGGAGGATGAGTGGATGAGATCCTGGAGACAGTGAAGATGTTTGCAGAGTGCTGGTTTTTTCACCTGTTCATAATCCTTATTCTTTAGAGATGCCAGGCGTTATGGCATTGCGTCAAAGGGCCAAAAATGAGAAACCCTTGGAGGGTGCAAAAGTTGTCGGCTGCACTCATATCACGGCTCAAGCTGCGGTAAAGATCGTAGTAGTGTTTTGTGGACTTGGAATTTAAATCTTGTTCAATTAGGTCTTAATCGAAACACTGATTCAATTGGGCGCCTCGGTTCGTTGGTGCGCTTGTAACATCTATTCGACGCAGGTTCGATGTCTGTGCTGTGATGTGATGGGTAGATTACAATTCAGGCCTCTTGTCACAGAATGAAGTTGTGGCAGCATTGGCCGAATCTGGTGTGCCCATCTTTGCCTGGAAAGGAGAGACGGAAGAGGACTTTTGGTGGTGCATCGACAAGTGCATCGATGTCGAGGGATGGCAGCCGAACATGGTAAGCATGCGGGAGACACCCACTCAAGAGGGGCCGACTGTGACGTGGTCAGGGATTGTAGGGCTAGTGTAGATGGGTACTTCACTGGCCTTGATTGGGCTGTAGTTTGGGACGGCGCTGACGTGATCAGACTAGGCACTTTATCAAATAAAGGACAGTGCGAGGAAGTCATGGAATAGAAGGCGAAGACATTACATGCTACGGCTAACGGGCACTAAGGAGGCGTTGATGACTGATGTAATTTGTAATTCGTTTTCAGATTCTGGATGATGGAGGCGATGCAACACATCGAATGTTGAAAAAGTATCCTGGCATATTCAACCATATAAAAGGCATTGTGGAAGAGAGCGTCACCGGAGTACATCGCCTTTATCAGCTGTCGAAAAGCGGAAAATTGAGCGTTCCTGCCATGAATATCAACGATTCAGTTACAAAAACAAAATTTGATAACATTTATTCATGCCGGGAATCTATCATTGATTCGTTGAAACGGACCACAGATGTCATGTTCGGAGGGAAGCAAGTGGTGGTGTGCGGATATGGTGAGGTAGGTCTGATTGTGAGCTTGACGTGGTTTGCCATCCCGAACACTATCTTGACGAGTCTTTGGGCCTGGTGGGATCCCTGTCACACTTGACCGCCTTTATCGCATTTCAGGTCGGGAAAGGCGTAGCTTCGGCCATGAAAGGTTTGGGCGCCATCGTGATGGTGACTGAGATCGATCCCATTTGCGCATTGCAAGCTTGTATGGACGGATGTCGTGTCGTGCGCTTGGAGGAAGTGATACGCTCGGTCGATCTGATCGTAACGTGCACTGGTGACAAACACGTGGTCACTCGTCAGCATATGGATAAGATGAAATCGGGAGGCATGGTGTGTAACATGGGTCATTCCAACACGGAAATCGACGTGGGGAGCTTACGTTCATCCGAACTGACCTGGGAACGTATACGTTCGCAAGTTGATCATATCATTTGGCCCGATGGAAAACGATTGGTACTGTTGGCTGAGGTAAGGGTTTGAGGTTTGGTTTGGGCATTTTTTTTGTTGGAGTGGGAGGGGCCGACGGTCCACAGGGCAAGGGTGCGGTGCAGCATGCCGCGTCACCAACAGGGCCCATCAACTGTGCCCACAACTTGAATAATTGAAAACGATCTTTAGATGGCTAGTTGTTGATTTGTTTCAGGGACGCTTGGTAAATTTGAGCTGCTCCAGCATTCCGTCATTCGTCGTTTCCATAACGGCCACTACTCAAGTAAGTCGCACTTGAATCTGCCCCACCCTTGTCGGGCTAATCCGCCGCCCTAATTTTAGGCTTTGGCACTTATCGAACTTTTCAATGCACCACATGGTCGGTACAAGAATGACGTGTACTTATTGCCGAAGAAGATGGGTACGTCCGCTCTTGCGCAGGATGTTTTCTGATTTTGACTTGTGTCATCTTTTCAGATGAATATGTGGCCAGTCTGCACTTGGCCACATTCGACGCTCACTTAACCGAACTAAGCGATGAGCAAGCTCGTTACATGGGATTGAACAAAGCGGGCCCGTTCAAACCGCATTACTACAGATATTGATGACAGAGGGGGAGCTCCCGTTTCTGAAAAATCTATCGCGTAGGAATCGATAAAAAGGATTGAGCATTTCCCAGATTTCTCTATTATTTAGTTGTGCGTTTTTGGGAGTTTTTGTCTTTCTTTTGGCGAATTGTGGGCGCCATGTGGTTGAGTGGGTAGTACTAGCCAGGTTTGCTCACGGGCCTATTTCTGCATTATAATGCACATGAACACTGGTACTGGCATTGCACATGGGACGGTCATTGAATTGTGAAAAGCGGATATCAACAAGTGGAATTTGCGATATAAAGTAGATGCATATTTGTTGTGGAGTGCAGGAAATGTCTGCATGAGTTGTCGGGGCGCGGGACCCCCTTCATTTGTCCTAGTGGCTAGCCACGCAACGCAGGTACGAGTAAGTAGTGATACAAGCCATCGATGTAAGCTTACATAAAATCGAGTCAAAGCCGATGTTAGCTGCATTAAACTCTAGTCAGCAGTTACAGAACATTCTTCACATCATGCGAATTTTGCCTTCGGATTTTTTGAACCTTTCCAAGCGCAAACGGGCAGCCTTGTTCAAAATGACCGGGGTCCTTGGACCTTCCTCGAACTTCTGAAAACGCGTGTTCGACGACACAGATTTGGCGGGCGGGCGCTGATTTTTATTCATTTCGGCTTGGTCACCGCGATCGTTGGAATTCTTGGACTTGTCGACGATGAACGTAGCGGACCTGGATCGTCGACGAGTACTCACAGATTTCGAAGTGTCAACGCGAGCGGGAGTGCGTTTGGCCAAACGTTTCAGATATTCATCGGCTTCCGCTTTCTTGCGCACTTGCTCCGACTGACGTTGTTTCACCGTTTCAGCAACGAATTGGCGACGCAAGTGCTCGCTTTCGATTCGGGAAGGAGTTTGGATAACAACGAACGGTGCTGGCAGGCCGCCTTCGATCTGCGATCGCCGTTGTTTCACTGCTTCGTGCACTAGTTTGCGGCGCTCGCTATCGACTTGAGACGAGACCTTGATCACTTGGAATTCCGTCAGCTCGTCATCAACAAAAACGGACGGTGTCTTGGCGATGGGGGTGCGTAGTGGGGCCGCGCTGGTGGTGTCAACAGGAGCGTATTTCGAATACCTAGAGAGCGCAGTATGAAATCCCCGAAATTGCTGGTGCCTGTTCCTCCAGTCCCGAGTAAAAACATCATAAGGCCCTGATGGCCACACAAATTCAAGCATCTCACCTCTTCTCGTTGTCACCCATTTCCATCTGTTTCGACCTTTCCATCGATCCGCTCAGAAACGTCTGCACTTGACGTATTTCTTCGTATTTTGGGGTCGTCGAGAACTTGCTCCAATTACGGTCGCTGGGACGGGTAGTCTCGAACATAGAGCATCGCTTGTACGACGGACCCGGATCTTCGTTGCGAACAGAAGTTGGAGGTGTCGATCGCAATGGACGCCCAGTTTTTAAATCGATTCGGAGACCCGAACGTTGCATGGTTAACAAGAGAGTTTCGATGTATCAAATTTCGGGTAAGTATGCAGAAAGAAGACGCTGCAGAGCGTAAAGAAGTGCGACCGCAAGAGCAGTAAGCATAAGCAATAATGACAGGTCTGCTGCTTTTTCCTCAAGCTCCTTGTTTTTCGCAGTGTACGGTGTAGAAAAAGTACAGTTCAGGCGGGACTAGTGCGATATGCGACACATACGCAATGGTTTCATTTGACTTGTTTCTTTTGCGGGCAAACATTTCAAATCCTTTAGATATACGGTAGGTATATGTGGGTATGTCGGGGTAATATTTCAGTCATAAACCATGTCGAATTTGACTGAGCCAACGGATGCCAAACAATTTGAAAATCCCAGAATCGTATGACATCAACTTTTCGAAATAACTTTGCTACTGTTTTAAGCAGCTCGTGCATATATTTTTAAAGTCGCACACGCAAAGGCAATTGTTGTCCAAAGGTCATTATTTCAGAATTTAAAAACCTTGAGTTTTTCTCTGAAAGTTCGACTCAGCTCGATCCAGCTCATAATAATCTCGTGCATCAAAAGAGCCGACATTTCGTGGATTACCTTTAATATAATTTACGGAAATTGCAAGCAGCAACTAGTTAGTTGCAAATGAGTGTTAGATTTCCGAGGCAAACTCTTAAATTTGCTGCTTTGGAATAAAGCTTGACGACGCATATTGACTCATGCCATCACAAAGGAATCTGAAAAAGGTCAATGCTCCTAGAACAATTTCGTACAATGCGCAATTTTCGTGGGGTGATCGTCAAATCAAAAATAAATGCACTGAAACCTATTTCAATAAACTTTTACGACCACTTATGTAATAAATTTGAGTGTGTTATGATTCGTGCTGTCATAAACCGTGCTCTCTTTCTTCATCATTTATTCATTGACTTGTATAAACTCCATTTTCGGATTCCTCTATTCGCCTTACAAAAACAGCTCTGTGAGGCTGAACGGGGACATGGTCACGTTTGCGCATGATTTAGCAGACATTGCCGTAATCGCTTTTGCCCATTCCACACATGGAAAGTACAAAATTATTGTACGCATTCACGGCCAGCCGTCGCGCCCAAAGCCCATCAGCTACGCGTCGTCGCTTGCCGTCATGGCCGATGCACTTCTCGTGGGTCGCAAGGCGGATATGGTGCCATTTCGATTGCACAGAAGCCGATTGGTAAACGGTTACGTAGTCTATGGGGGAGGTGTATGGAATGTTACACTCGGGCTTCATGCCAGCTATGCCTGCAGTGTGATCTATTTTTGTACTGGTCACTACAACTGAATGTGGTAAGAAAACGGGCACGCGTAGGGCTACTTTGCACGCGAATGCGTGCCGCATGTACACGAAAATGTATGACCATTTTTCGGCGGACCACTCGCTTGTTGACCACTCAAAAGTTTTCGAGTGAATTCGGCTGGCTTTGAGTAGAGTTGAGTATTTTTTCTTAGCGTACCCTCACGTTTGGATACTCTCGAAATGCTCTTGCAGACAGGCGGACCAAAATCGTGAATGCGTGCCACAGAATTGCTTTGCTACTCGTCTTTAGAAAAAAGGCACCATTGGATGGAAACTGGCATCATTGCTAGGTTTCGTGCTCGAACCATTTCGAGCGAGGGATTGGTATATGGAGGAGTAAAAGGCCAACTCGTGTGCAATTTTCATTTTGAGTGGTGACGATTTAAAAATGGTGGCGATTAAACGTCTCTCACCGATTCCAACTCGAAGTGCGACTGGACATGAATTGGCTCGTCCCTTGTACGGCCATGGCGATCGTATTTTACTTGGTCTTTTCTTGGGCCTTTATGTTGTGATCAGGCAACGTTTTTACAGTACAATAAGGCATTTCCACCAGGAAACGGGGCGGCGCCTCGTCGCAACGTAAAGGCAATAAAATCCGTCTTGGCCCGTGCTCGTAAAAGGGTTGGAGATTGGAGGCGCTATTTTCCTCATTCTAGCACCTTTACTGTGCGCACACGCTTTTATGTTCTCTTGAAAATACCTACCTCTTTTATGACCACTGGCCAATAATTACGCTTCACCTTCATCACACATTGACCACTGATGGACGTAAGACCCGTCCGCCCATTGTTGGTGAGCAGGTAGGGTGGTGTGTTTGGCTAGTTCCGTCGTTCCATATTCGTCTCGTCCTTCTTGGAAGACGTTGATGGGTCAGTGGATGGATGTGCGGACACGAGTGATTGAGTTCGCACGTTTTTACGTAGGTATAAGAAATCGGTGCTGGTTTTCGTCGAGCGTAGGGCATGAGTGTGGATGGGGCAGAAGGTGGTGAGGGCAGGTCGACGGCGCGCGACGTCGTTTTGTTTTTTCCTTCCGAGGCTGCGATAGTACTATTGTGGAGAAGGAGGTGGGCGCAGACAGAATGGACTGAGGTCACTTACTTGGCGCCACGACCATTTTTCTGCAAAGATACGGACGACGTCACTGACTGGCACAAGATTCGGGCAGGAAGGAAACGCGATTTTCTTGAAGATCTAGAAATTTTTTAGTTCACCATTTTTGGTTTTTATTATACGAAGCGTGAGATGGGATTGTAGAATAGTGGCTCATTCAAAGGGCTGTCAAGAGTGGGAAATTGGGAATTTTATTGCTGGGATAACCGTTATTTTGATTCGCCGACATTCCGAGTCCAAAGTGTGATTCGTTGTTTTTGCCCAACTTGTTTGAGGCACTTCCAGTGCCAATTTTTCAAAACTGCGGGTGGTGGCAGAGGAGGAGAGCATCCAGCCGCGTCGCAGTCGCACGCCTTTTCTGCGTCAGTGATGATCGACAGGCGTGGATTTGTCAAGTCGACCGGCCGCGGTGATGTCTTCCACATGCTTGGCATTTGGAAACGCTTATCCACTTTGTTTTCCCGGAGGAGGATATGTTGTGATCCAAGGGGTCAGGGGGTTATGATTGAAAGCGAGAAATCTGATCAACAGCAGCGGGGGTCTGAGAGTAAGCTCGGTTCGGCGCCAGGCCAACGCGACGCTTGAGTGAATGGCAAGCTTGTCCGAAGTAGTGGCCGTTCGTCGAATATTGTCTCACCAAGGCGCATTGTTTGAGCAGGCCGTCGAAAATGCGCGAAAAAAGCCAGTGACCAATGATTGGCGGTCCATCTGGCAGATCTCTTGAGCAGTCGTTCGCCCTACCGAGAGATCATCAGTCTCGAGGTCAGATTTTGGCCAGTGCTAGTGCTATGTTGTGTCAGCTGTTTCCTCAAACTCGTACTTTAGTTGTCATCGTTGTCACCAGTTTGGCCGTGGGGCTCGGGCGCTGGTGGCTCACGAGACGTCTGCCGCCAGCCGCCCTGTTCACTGTCTCTTCCGTTCGGCTAAGGGCAGCCAAGAAGCATTCTAATTGAAAATAGAGACCATTTTTCAAAAAATCGACTCCACCCTGCTTCGTTTGGCCGAGACGAGCCCGGCTTGGACCAGCTTTCATTCCAGGACACGTCCTCTCGCAAGTCTATTCTCTCGAGTTCTATTAACGCCAGCCAGTTTCCCGCCCAGCCGTGTCTCCGGTGGCCCTTTTTGGAGCCCCCTTTCGTCCCAATATACCTAATAGTGTTTGCTTTACTTAGTTTGGTCTGATTCCGGAGGAGGGCCAAAAACGGCTCAGTCGGTGCAGTATTGGTGTCACGGTCGCCTCGATGTCCATTTGGGTGGACACTAGGATTTATGCGCATATCCTGTATTTGTATTCTTTTTTATAGGCAATACGCGCCGATGGTTAGTTAGTGCACAATGGGATCATCATTGGCTGCCGTCGAGGGCGGTCGAATGATCGTGTGGTCTATTTTTGATTGATCCTCACCCTTGCGTGTCCTTGGACAGATAATTCGAATAGTTACATCGCCTGACCACAATCATTTTTCTTCGTCGACTAGGCCCCGACACCTTCTTTCACAACTTTTTTCTGGGCCTTTGCTTATTTTGGTAGGCACGCAGTGACACTTTGGGAACTGGTTGAGTTGGGTGCCACCGACCAAACCAACGTTCGTGTGTGCGCGGATTTGAGGAAGAGTGCGAAAGTGGTATCTTGAGACAGCGATGTTGTGCCCGACGTGGCGGAAAAATAGTGGTCGCAACTCCACTAGCCACGCCACCACCAATGGATCTGGCCTCGCCGTTCCCACCGCCGCCGCCGTAAAAGGTGAGTCGTCTGGTCTTATTGACAAATGTTTACGCATGTTTTAGGTTGGCCAAAGTGAGGCACAGGTTGAATGCGGGCCTCCCTTTTACCTTTTGTTATCCTAACAACGTCGTAACCCCCTCACTGCCGGATTTGGACGAGAAGTCATTCTTCAAAACTCGCCCTCTACTAAACCTGGCGTCGTCGTCCCACCCTTATGGCAGCCCTGTTTTCATCTTACCAACACAACACCACCTTTTATGTAAACACGCATTCCACATGGCTGAGAAAGGCTTATGCTCGTTGTAGAATGAGATAAACGCGGGCCAACTCATTTTCCACATTCCTACAATGCAGGTCAGGGACCACACACGAACTTATGCCACTCGAGACAACTCCCCTCCCCTGCTTTTTATCGTTTTACTTTCTCCAGTTTCTTTAAAAAAGACTATTCGAGAACCAGTCTGTCTAGTTTTTCTTATTCCACCCGTTTCGAGTGCAGCTGGTGTGAAATGAGGTCGTGGTTTACAGTAGGCCGGAGAGTCGAATTCAATTGTTTTTCATGGACACCATTAGGCTTATATTGGAGCATAAACAAGGCCAAGGGTTCGATCGCATTGGCCACTGGTTGCCTTTTTTCTCAAATTGTTGAGCTTAAATTTCACTAGCGCACACACCTCGTTTACCAAAGCGTCATCTAAACTGCTTGAGCGCTTGTTCCGCTCGATTGAAACGCATTCCGTTGTATCGATAAAATGGGCACGGTCTTTGCATATGTCCATCTTTGGTATCATGGAAGCGAATTGGCGCCATTACTAAAGCCAATACGAAAGAGGCACGCTTGAACTGAAAAGCAGATGCGTATGATGAAACTGGCAGATGGTCTTTCTTTCTTGTATGTATTTTTTATTGTTTTCCCCCTCAAGCACTCGATTCGATTTTGGCTGCCCTTCCTCCCTTCTCTACCACCAGCGACGTTTTTCAGTTGGCCGGTTTGGATAATGCACTGGTTTGAGGCACGTCCACCGGCACGCGACACTGTAGCCTAATACGGAAGAAAGCACGGGCGCAGCTGCCGCTTGTCGTTTTTTTACCTCCGCGAGCTTCCTTTTGCGGCACGGGCGGGCAGTAATCTCGGTTTTGAAGAGCCGAATTAGTGAATTGGGCGTAGCTTCTTTTTTGGCAAAAGCCTTATCCACTTTCACTTAGGGGACGTCGTCTTGATGGACAGCGAGGCGGGGAGCTCGCAGGGGTCGGATCACAGGCCGTTATAATTTCAGCAAAGAAGCAGATGCAAATCACGAGCGCGCTTTTTCCTCTTGATGGCCATTTCCTCTTATGGCACCGCACCTGCCACCGTCACGTTCACGTGACGTCAGCGTTATCGAAACGGATGACAGGTGACTCAGTCTCGGTTGACACGTGTTTACAAGGTTCTATTCAGTATCATTTTCCACATGTCGTCCCGTAAACGTTCTCTTGTGACACTATGAGGAATCGCCCTTTTGGGACCAGTGCTGGACAGAAAGGATTTGTCGACGAGCGGAAGCATTTTTGGTCACTCGGCTCGATGATGGGCGAGAAATTGGAGAAGGCATAATTATGCATGTCACGCATAGATAGGGTCAACACTAAAGAGAATAGGATGCAAACTCGATTACTTATTCAGATTAGGCAGTCGCATGTGCGTGCTAGCATGGCGATGAGCTGGTGGCGCCAGTGTCCGGCGTCGGGGGACAGATGCTCTTATCTTGTGCGAACCGGTGATATTCGCACGGATTCGATGATTATGCAGCTCGTGCCTGAATCGTAACAAAAGCATCATCAATTACGTCGCGTACACAGTCCATTGCAGATCCGACAAAGGGGACACGGGAGACGAGTTTGGAAAAAAGCGTCCCGCTCGGACGCCTCAATTTGTCAAGTTTGACGTCCGGTTTGCATACGATTGTTGTGGTTGCATTAGTGGTATGCAGTGGTAGCTACAGTAGAATACAAGCGGGACAGTTGAAAAGGGTTTGAATTGACGAGACTTGCACAGCAAATAAACGTTTTGAGTATTTCATCGGCGACGGGGTCCGACGAGTCCGTCCGAGGTTGGATCCCTGGAAATAATCTCATTGACGTACGTTTTCGAGTCCGGTGTTGAAAAGATGTTTGAAGGATGGGCTCGTTTGTTGTGGAAACTCCTAAACGGAAACTCAGAACCAGTCACTCAGCGCCCTCTGTATGTAATTCTTGCTTGAACTTTTCATCTTTTTCCAAAACTCTGCCGAGCCAGGCTTTCAACGAGTCGGTGCAACGTAGATGAAGCTGAGTTTTTCTTCATTTCGAAACCACCAAGAAACACGCCCCCTCGCCCGACCCCTTGTTATGTGATTACATATAAGCGGTAGCTAGCCGCTCTTCCACCCCGAGTTTGCCTGCTGCGTTCTTCGACACTTCGAGTTTTTCGTTTAAATATATTTTGGAAGCTAATCAAATTGCGAAAAGAGTGAAAACAGGGTCTTTTCTTGTCTCGGCTAAACCATCTCACCTGGCTCGTTGGTCGTGGCTAGCCAGCATTCACTCACGAATTGACGCAAGAGACGATTTAGCGAATTGTCTCGTTTTCTCGGCTCTTTTTGGCCACCGATTTTCGTTCAATAAGCCTGAGGATTAAAAAGAGATCTTCTGGCTCCTCTTCTCGTCTTCAACGAGTCGTAACCACACTTTTCATTTTTACGCTCTGATACGTCGCTCTGCTTCGATCCGACTGGCCAGTGCCTAATGAACGGGCCAGGATAATGTATACCGAGCACGGCCATGCTAGATGACTAGTCCTAATTCAATGGCTGCCGGTGGTTTGGTAGCGATTTACCGCGATTTAGCAAAGGCTAACGCTTCGGCTAGACGACCCCATTCGCATCATCGCAAACACCAAACCAATATCCATATCGAGAACGACGCATCTGTCGATCGACCCCGTCGCCATACTACATTCTTGGAGACTTATATCGAAAACGCTAACGCCTATTACGAAAAGCTGAGAATGCTTCATCGTAGACAAGACCCGCCAACTACGGATTTGCCATCTTACGCCTCCACTGGACCAGGAATCACTGGGAATAATACTCCGATTGGAGCGACGACTCTAGTTTTGGAAAATAAAGTGGCGGCTAAGCGCTTGGCTGGACATTCTGGGATCGGCAGAGAGGAGAGACAAATAACCTTCTCCACCAGCATACCAACTACTTCGACGCAGTCCGATGAGAAGCCATTATTCAGACGACGATCGCAGACTGTGTCCGCCGCTGGAACTTGTGGAAAACGAGCCTTACCACGATCGCTAAGCTCCAGTTTACGTCTGCCTCCTATACTGGGTTAGAGATCGGTCAATTCGTGAATCACTGTGTTTCTAAGTCTCATCTAGGACTGACCCATGAACCCATCCACCATTGTTCCCCTAGCCGCCTCGAGCATCCCACTGAACCAGGGGACTATTCTTGGCTCATTCCAGGCCCTGTTATGTTTGTGCCTCAGATGGAGTCAACACTATGTTTCAGCGCTACATTTTTGCTGCTGATCCAAACATGGTTGACAAAATTTTTCGCATACCTTTTCTCGCTTTTCGAACAGCGTGAAATTCACCTTACCCTTTAGCTTCCTACAAAAATTTTTTGAGTCGAATTTCAAAAAGAAACTAGTCCACTCAGTCAGCTTTATTCATCTTTCAACCACTTGCTATTTCTGTGAGCTCATTCTTAAAGTTGGACACTTTGGATAGTTTTGTTATTGTGAGCAGTCTCGTTTCGTCGAGTACCTTGGCCCCGAATACTCAATGCCATTTCTAATGACGCTGACTTTTTTAAAGAGATATAATTGGTGTATTTTTCTTTTTTTGTTTGCAGAAGAAAACCGATCACCGAGTTCTATCGAAGACATTGGAGGTGGCAGTGGGGCGTACGTAAGCGTTGGCGTGAAACCACAAGCGCCATCGGAAAGAGGTTTGTTGTTTATTGTCCAAGTGCCTTTTGTAACGCTTTTATTGGTTGAACTAGCTTTTATGTCAATATTCACTTTACCTGTGTGTTGACAAACCTGTTCCTTCCGGTGTCAGGTAGCGCGACGACGTGTCGAGGAAGCTGCGAGGTGACGTTACGTCGAAAATCGGGCGACACTTTAGGATTGGGTATCGCTGGCGGGGCTGACAAAGAGTGCCCGCCGACCATATCCTGTCTGAGACCCGGAGGATTAGCCCATAGGTGAGGCACGAAGAAAACACACAAGCAGCCGTGTCCATCTGAAAAGTTACACTTTAGAAGCGACTGCTTACAAGTGGGCGATGTACTGACTGGGGTGAACGGATTATCGATTAGTGCATTGGAACACGAAGACATTTTGACCGTTCTGCGAAACGCGGGTGAACAAGTCGTATTATCAGTCGAATACGATTTGAATCATCCTTGTAAGTTCTCTGACACATTCCAAAGGAAGATGGATTGCAAAGAACGTTTTCGATTTAGGTTTTGATCGCCCACCACAAGACACCACGGTCACAAAAACTTGTCTAGTTCGATTGGATAAGGAGGGCGGTGGTCTCGGTTTGACCATTCGTGGAGGGTCTTATGGTCCAGATCCAACAAAATCTCGACCACTGACCGTCACTGCAATACGCGCTGGAGGACCTTCTCATAGGTATGGTAGGAGATCCTGGTGCGCTTTTACGATTAGTACAGATGGGGGCCTTTGCTAATACAGTAATTAGGACGCGTCCTTGTTGGCTATGAAATCGTCCGGTTTTCATTCTTGGCCTGGTATGCTATGGCGATGTGCTGTCTTACGCGCGAAATCTCAAAACAGCCTATTAGCTGTCAGGTAAAAATTAAGCCATGCTCCCATTTCAGGGATGGACGAATTCGAATGGGTGATCGAATAACTGCTATAAACGGTTTGGACGTGACCACGGCAACCTTGCGAACAGCTTTAAGCTACATTGACCGATCGAACGAGTGCGTCCTGACTGTCGACTACGACGTGTCCGTACTTGGTAAATGGATGGATGCCTTGATCTCTGGTGCGCTCCCGTCAAGGTGTTTCTTTTTAGATGCAGTAAATCATGCCCAAGGCCCGCTTTTATTGGAAATCGATAAACCGGCCGGTGAAGAATTGGGCGTAACTCTGAATGTGGAGGAGGTGACGGATGCGAACAACGATGATCAGACAGAGGCGGTCAAACGATATTACGTAATTGGGGCTATCGGTGCGGCCAGCATAGCCGACAGGTAAAAGGCTGTGAAATAATTAGGAACCAGTTAAACTAGCTCAAGTGCTAAGCGTCCTTGTGCTTACCTCGGTGCCCGCCTGTCCTGGGAGCTAGCTTCTTGAGCCACCTTTAAGCTGATGCGTAAATTGACATTTAGCGAGTCAGTGCTTCCGTAATCGAATCTGGCGAAGCTGTCATGGGCGATGCATGTCTTGTTTAAACAATTTTGCCGACCAGTCACCAAAGTTGACTGACCGCTACTTGAGAAGCTATTTCAACGTTTACTTTCAAAGAGTTCCGCTAAGCTTACGCCAGTCGTGACTAACTCGCGAGGGGCGAAATTTTGGATAGTGGGGTGGGGATCTGGTGCGAGTGTAAAATAAGCGTAGGTGCTAAGCGGATGTTTAATGACCGTGCCCCATCATATACTGGAACATGGCCTCTCACTCCGCACCATGCCGTCGTACTAAATACATCTGATCAAATGCTGCTAACTAACATCCTCGGATACCCACCTACTCATGAGCAGCATGCCACACAACCGTCCATATTTGTGTTCTCTTTGCAGATGCGGCGCCCTGTTTGTGGGCGATCAACTACTCGCAATCGATGGCGTTACCCTTGAATACACAACCTTGGCCGAAGTGTATCAACTACTGAAAGGCAGTTCCAATAGTCAGAACATTCGAGTCGAAATCGTGCCTCGATACCTTCGAGGCATATACGCTCAACAGGAACAGAGGCAGAGACATCGAACTCGGGACGTACCTACACCCACACATCGACGGACTGCAAAAGAAAGCCCGCCCGAATATGCCGTCATAATGAACAATGGAAATCGTAAAAAGAAAGCATCAGCTCAACGAAGCCTCGATTCAGCCCTGCCTCCGAAAGGTCTATCGAGCGTGAACGGTGGTCAGTCAGCGAGGCAACAACAAAATGGTCTCTCCTCGCCGTCTTCCAGCAATTATCACGGGCGCAATAACAACAACAATGAGAACAGTAAGAAATCGCCTGACAAGGAGACCCGCCAAACGCAACAGCAACCATTGGCCAATGGCGGAAGTGGACGCGGTCGGAAACTGACAAAACACCAGCAGCAGCTATTCAGTGCGTCTCAATTGGTCTCCAGTGGATCGGAAAAAGCCAAAAAAGGAGATCGACGTCATTCGTCAGCTTCCTCCAAAAATGGTCATAATGGGCGCGGTCGATCTGCTTCTGCTGTTGGGACCCGATACGGCACTCCTGTCCATGACTTCTTGCCTTTATCTAGCGGTAAGTGTCTTTATGGATGGACATTCGGGGATCGTGCACCTGTGCTGGCAGCCCTTTTTCTTTATTCATTCAGCACAAGGCTAAAAGGAGGACAAGTAGCGATGCATAAGGGCCTGGGTTGTGCAAACAAACGCTGCGGCTTTTTCTCGACCATCTTTAAATGGCAACACAGTGCATAAAACTGACGATGAGCGTTCAAGGACCTCCAGAAAAATCTGCGCTTTCAAATTGACCCCGCCAAAACACACATCTCGAAGACTGCAAACTTTTCTTTTCCTTTCTTCTATCTGCCCTAGGGATCCGTTTTGCCTCAATTAGCACCCACAATCGTTCTTCGCGTGTAAAATAAAACACTCTAGCAATGCGCTTTTTCTAAATGGCCTCTAGCTTACTTGAAATTGGTAGATGGTCGTTTTTCAACAACTTTCCGCTACCCCTTTGAAAATTTGCGAGCACACGTTGTGCTTTTTTGTCCAATAAGCCGTCAATGGCGGTATGAGAAGTTAGGCGTGGAAACTTTACTTGCATACACGATGCCTAGGTCGTGGTTTGTGTGAGGCCATATTTCATTCTGACGTCAAAAATAACGAAAAACTGAGGTTAAGATTTTCCAAGGACTGAAATCTGCGTCAGTAGGCAGCAAGAAAACACTCGAAAAAAGGAAATACCCATTTGTGGAAATGTCTTTTCACTGGTTTGTGCGGGATAGCTTTGTTTGAGCATTCGTCATCCATTCTGTTAGCCTGTGTGAGGACACTGACAGGCCAGGTGGCGTAGAGTGATTCTACGATGTTGAACCATTGCTCAGTTCAATAAACATTCCCGACTGAGAATGCGAAGAGCAGAAAACAAAAACGCATGCCGACTTCTTTTCTCGACTTGCACTGTATGAGGTAATTAGCAAGTGCTAATTGCCTATTAAAGCAAGCTATCGCATTGCGCCTCTTAATAGTTCTTCAATTATTTATAAAGAAAATCATAAAAGTCAGGAAGGACACGTAATAAGCGTAATAATAAAAATTATTGAGGTTCGACCTGGGCACTGGCTCGACTCATCATCATTTTGGTCGACAACTGCGCATTTGCTCGCTACTGACGTACATCTGATACGTGTTAGAGTGGTAGATGAAGAATCGCCCATTGCGCACCCATCTGGCATTCTTGTGTGTAACCGAGTCTTCGCTTAGGTCCTGGCCTGGTTGATGAAGAAAGGTTTGCTTGCTTAGACGTGCCTCGAAAGCAACATTAAGTTTCGACTTCTTTCGCTCAATTCAAGCCGTGCTCGGTTCCAAGGCACGTTCATCAAGGAGCTAATTTCTCTCACTCCGGATTGAGAACTTTTGCTCCCAGTCGCCTACGCCGTTTGCCTAAGTGCTAATTTCGTAATTGATGCCTCGCTAATTAAGGTCAACAAATGACCGTCTCGTCACGCCTGGCCTCAGCGTAAACTAATCGAGTTGGTGACTCACTGTCAGACTCGGAGCCTGGAAGCCGAGACGCCACGGCTCGCTTACATTTTTTTCGTGTTAGCACGTCATCAGGCAAAGTACAGTTTTGTGTTGCCAAAAAATTGAAGCGTTCAAAATCATTTTGACCGATCATAAAATTTGAATGTAGCTGGCACGTAGAGGACTGGATTTTTTTCTGAATCTGGAAATCATTTGAGTGAAATTCCTGAAACCGTTGGACGACACATGTTCCATCTATGTTTTCAATATACTGGTATCCAAGGCGTGGCCACAGTCAGTAAGTTCATAATAAAAGTCACATTTTTACACTTTTGAGTTCCCCTCTTACACTTATGTTTTTCTTTTATCCGCATCGCATATGTTCTCGAGGGCAACATTTTACGGCCAGTTTAGGGCGAATATGTTGGATGCTTTAGATGCAAACATAACAGCTTTCTGCGAGTCTTATGGGAGGCGCAAAGAAAAAGTAGTAAAGAAACTGTTTTCTTTGCTCGTTTATGTTGTGTGGACGTAGGGTGTATGACCGCGGCGGCGCCTATCCGATGCACATTTTTGATGTGCGTCCAAGGAGGGCGCAAGAACTTTAAAGTGAAAGAAGTTTTCAGAATGCGTAGTCTGAGAGGTGATGAACGAGGAGGATGAGAAAGGTGTTGAGTTACCTACCCTTTCCTACGATAGATCGGCCCTGCTGCTAGTGTGAACTTAGACTTTGGCTGAGTGCGGCGGATGCGAGGAGGAAACACTTTTCTCATTTGAAGTGCATTACAAATTGAAGGTTGAACTGCGAGCTGTCTTTTCTTGAATTTTCTATCATGCGGGCTTCGCTAGGCAAGAAGTTACTTTGATTCGGAGCGTCCTAATTGGCTTATGTGCGGTCCATCTGCGTTTAGCCCTACCCGTGATATACCCATGTGATTCATGGCCGAAGTTGGACTCGGGCTCGTTGAGTTACTGTGCTTTGACTGTGAAGGTACTAAGGGTTTTACTTCTGCTGTTTTTTTGAAATTATTTTGAGCTCTCATGCCCCGGTTTGAATAAGAATGAATTTTATTCTTTCTTAACATCATTCACGCACTCGACTTCTGTTTTAGGCTCGTTGACAGCGTCCGTCTCGGCCGTACCGTGTGGCCAAGTATGCCACAGCGAAGTAATGGAAGTGGTTCTCAACTGCTGGGCGCGCGGGGGTTACGGTCTGATCTTGCATCGTAATCAATCGATATCTGATCAGCAGCAGTCTCCACGGACACCACTTTTCGTATCTTATATTGAACGTGGTAGCCCAGCTGATAAGTAAGCTAGATTTTGTGTTCATACAGTAGTGATGGGTGATGCCAAATCATCATTCCAGATCCGGTGTCTTGTTGGTTGGCGATAGAATCTTGGCCATCAATGACTGGTGCACAGCCAATGGCACGCCGGAAGAAGCTAATTATATCATCAGACATGCCACGGGCCCACTGACTTTGACAATCGAGTTTGATGTTATTGGTATGTGCGGTCTTGCTCTGCCTGTGCCTTACTGGTGGGATTTTCGTCTTTCAGAGACTGTCCTTCCAAGCAGTGGCGTCTTCACAGTCAAACTGGCCAAACGTGGCCAAAATTTGGGAATCGTATTTCAAGCATCTTCGTCGAGTCAGAAAGGAGATCCAGTAATCATCAGTGACGTGAGGACGGGCAGTGTTGCGCACAGGTAGGAGCCAGTTGTCACCAGGCACCGTCCAAGTGATTAGGTCAGTGTCAGTCTATCGATCGAGATTGACCAAGTGACTATTTCAGATGTGGTACGATTCATGCTGGCGATCAGATTCTGGCCATTGATAACATCCCCTTGGACACTTGCACCATCGAAGAAGCATCGCGTCTCCTTCAACGCTCATCGGATATTGTCAAACTAAGGGTCAAGAAGAATTTGGGTGCAATTGTTGACGAATTCGATGCGACTGGTGGTTCAGGAAATGGGCCTCAAACTGTTGTTTACACAGTCGAGCTGAGCCGGAAGAACGGGCCCCTCGGTCTGACCATAGCGGGCACCGATGATCGATACGATCCTATATTCATTTCCCAATTGGCTCCAGGCGGCCTAGCAGAAAAGTATGGACTCACAATCAGTGGTCACCAAGTACTGTGAATCTGACTATGCCTCCATATTTTAGAACTGGGGCAGTCCGCGTAGGCGATCGAATTATCGCCATTAATGGCCAATCGTTGCAGGGAAAACGGGTATCGGAAGCGCTTCAATATTTGCATCAAGCCGGGGATGCGGTCTCCTTAAAAATAGCTCGTTGCGTGGCACCAGTCTCTTCGACAGCTGTGACAACACCTTCTGGTCCACTCAGCGAGCACAGTCATTCCGGACTATTCCATCCCAGTGCAAACGCCGGCCCTTCTACTTATCTGCCCCAGTTAGTCACTTTAGCGGGCATGGACAGACAAACTGGCTTTCATGATCATTACAACGAAAGGGTAAGTGAGGGCCACATGAGTAGCAGGACATTGTGTGAACAAGCTGTTAACTAGACACTTTGCATTCTTGAAAACCTGGGGCTAATCCTGGTCTAACTCCTGTCATCACACAAGCTCGAGCACATTCCCTTTGTGCCTGAAGTTGTTGAGCTTTGCTTCGAAACAAGGCACCGTATTGCGTCAAAACAGACGGCTGTAGGAGGCAGATGCCTAGTCTAATCTAAAAAGTAGTGATCGATGGCGTTTCGATGGAACTTTTCGAAACCTTTCCTGAGCTCTCAGTGTTGAAAAATTTGTTTCTAACATTCCAACACACTCACGGGATACGTAAATGCTTTTTGTCTTGCTTTATAGGAAGCGCCTGACAAGCTCGGCACACCAGTGCAAAGCATCGATAGTGCTGTGGAATCTTTGGAAGATTCGCCATTAAACGACAGCCAACATCCGTCCACTGGCTCGAATAGAACATCGCAGAATTCAAAATCGTCCAGTTTGTCCGGAGCTGGTCATTCGGACGCTGGCGGAGTATACGCCGAGGACCTGAGTCATCAACTGCATAGGACCCTGAGTGCAATGAAGACTGGAGGTAGCACTACTAGTCAAGGGTCTCGTCAAAGTGATGCTGGTAGCAGCAGTGTCAGCAATGCGGCCACTGATGACGACTCGCATTACGCTCAGTTGGGAGGTGATGCCTGTCCTTGTCAAGGCCATCACGCAACGGCTAGTAGTCAGCCTCAGGATGAGTGGTAAGGGATGCTCTTGTATGGCTATGGCAGTGAATCTCTAGGCACGACTTTTTCAGGATTCGTGTCTTGGAAGCTCTGGAAACAGTGGGCGAAGCTGAAATGCTCAGAAAGTTGGAGGAGAGTATTCTGTCTGGCACTGTACCTGCGTGTACTGGCGACAGTTGCGGGGCAATATCGACATCGCAGTCGAGTCACGTCACGCCTCCTCCAAAACCACCTCCGAAACCGGCATTGGCACCACCGTTTCCACTGACAAATACCATCCTTCGGCATCCGTATTCGAATCCTAATCGACCAACTCCTATTTCGGCATCGTATACGAGCAGTAGCCATCAGGACGCTCGCGTAAATACATTGGCTAGCTGCGCTAGTTCGATATTGACTCCCATGACCATGTCATTGTCGAGTTCTTTCGCCAGTCCGAGCAGTTCATCGGCATGCCCCACGTCTCGACCGTTGAGCATATCGACCATTTTCACCGGCTTCGAGCACATTCCCTTCATCACCACTCCCGTGCCTGCTACTACTCCATCAGCAACGTGCAAACCCCCTGCTCTATCGTCCATATCGACAGTGACAACGACAACAGGCACACCCTCCAGAGTGGATCGATCGAACTCGCCAGCATCGAGTAGCATTCAACTTTCCGGCAGTGCAACTCCATCAGCCGAGGCTGCCAGTGCAGCTGAACATCGAGACATGCCTGGAACATCGACAGCACCCGTTCCGAATAGACCTTCGCACTCGGGCACATATTCTGGAGCCTCGGGCGCATCTCGGGTCCCTTTGGAAATATATCGTATTTCACTAACAAAAGACAAAGTGTACAACGACTTTGGTTTCTCCGTCTCCGACGGTATGCAGGACAAGGGAGTGTATATCAACAAAATTCGAACTGGTGGCCCGGCTGACTTGTCCGGAAATGTGAAACCGTACGATCGCATTTTGCAGGTGAGGCGGAGGGATATAAATGAAGTTTCGTCCCTTATATTTAGTTCACCCCGTTCTATCTTCAGGTAAACGGCACCAGCTTACAAGACCTCGATTGCATGTTAGCAGTCCCCTTACTGGCCGCTGCGGGCGATCGAATCGATTTATTGATCTGTCGTGATCCATTACTGGCTGCTTCGTTTCGAGGTACTGAATCGATTGAGGAGGAAGACGAAGATGAAGTGGCCTCTATGATCGGCCAGACTACCGTATAAGAAATGTAAATGAGACGAATCACTTTACGCTCGGGAATGTGTATGAAACAGGAACATGGAACGTGCAAGCATCTTGGGTCAACTGTGACTGCAATGGTTGTGGTGTTTTGATTAGGCTTGCTTTATTTCCGACCCGTCATTTCAGGATATAGCTTATCTTGGTTTAAATTCTACTCGATGACGAGCGAGCGTCTTCGATATGCTTTACCCAGGATGCTTTTATGTTATGCAATACTTAATCAACTTGCGTTTAGTTTTTATTTCGTGGTGTGTTTGTGCCTATTTATTTTGTTTAGTTTGTCCATCACTTTGTTTATTGAACGTTATGGCGTGCTGTACAATAACTTATGCACATGACCTTGGATAAAACAGGCAAAGGTATGACTTCACGTCAGGTTCATGTCAGTATGGAGATCTCAGGGGGGCTAGACGGAGACAAACTCAGCATCCCGTTTTTCCTGGAACCTCTGATTTGTTGTAAGTCATGCGGGTAGGAGTTAGCAATCACAAATACACATTTTTACCAACCATATCTGACACGTAATAACTAGTGCCATACCACTCTATTCGCTACCGTATTACAGTATACAGTAATTGACTGCTCGCCCTAATCGTCATATTCGACCGTCCGCATGCACAGTCCAGTCCGAATAGAGTGCTTCATTTTATGGACTCCAACGGCACGTCCATAGTTTTCACCAAAACGTACACGAATCCCAATAGGATGAATAGAATGCTGAATTTGACCACCAGCTCGAGCAGTTCCTTGTCGAAAGCAACATCATATCCAAAAATATTGGCCATTTTCTCAGTCTCTCCAGCAAGTGAGGCAAGACGAAGACGCGTCTCGATTAGTCGAGGCGAGTAGTAACGAGTCAAAGTCAAAGTGACAGTCTGCTAAGAAATGAGTTTGAAGAAAGTTGCCAGCGTCTGACACGAGTTGAAGAAAAGGAATGTAAGTGATCCGTTCAGCGTTTGGCTAACAACAGTTGTCAAGCTGTGATTGAAGCAGGGTAGTAGTTGGAAATGAGGCTCTCACAAAGTATTTATTCTCATTTCTGCTGTGCAACACGAAAAAAGTTATGTTCGGTAATTTTTTAGGAACAAAACTTGTGAACAGGTGCAGGAACATGGCTTGTATAGCGTAATTTGTTACATAATTCTAGTCACGACAAGAAGATGCACACAACCCAGATAACCTGTATTGATCATCTGGTGTTGATTCATCGTGACATCAAATTGTAGTGACTGCGTACACTGCGAGCCAAACCAAATCGAATACAAAAAAGTGCTCAAATAGGTTTCAATAATACATCGAGTGTGCTGCTCTCTTACTAGTATAGGATAGGGTGCATGCCTACAGTACACAGTCTCGAGTGAAAGATTTCTAAAGTCAGGATGGGATCGTCTGATCCTCGGAACTATGTACTGTACGAACGAAATCCGTCAGCAAAGATACAAGACAGTCAGCGCCTGACTGCGTTTCATAAGCGCATAAAAGGAAACAATGCCGTGAGGAGAGCAAATCACACACGTGGGGAGCAGAGTGATTCAAAAATTAATTCCCCCAATTTTGAATTTCGCGCGCTTTGCCGCCAACTTTACACTACGACACGGTACATAGTAGAAGCGTCGACATCATATCATTGTCTAGCCGGTTAGTGCGTTGTGTGGTCGTGTCGTATCGTAATCTTGCATTCCCAAAATGACTGCCTTCCCTCGTCTGTATTCGGAAGTCCCCTATGTGGCTTGTTCGAAGCTCGAATGGTTGAATAAGCGGTGCTCGAATTGTTTTTCCGAAGCCAAAATGCCCTGTGCAGCAGGTTGCAAGACTATTGTCTATTGTGGCGAAGAATGTGCAAGCGCTGATCGTCCGTTTCATGCGAGTGAGTGCATGGCCTACCAAGCCAAGAAAGGTGGTGAAGAGGTAGGCATCGAACTGGCCGCCAGATTACTGGCTCGTCTTGTCGCCCGGTTGGATATGGACAAAGGCGAAGCGCCAGTAGCCGATGGATTGCCGAATGGAGTAAAGGTAAGAGCGTGTGATTTACACGGCACAGTTTATTTATTTCCTGGAGTGACAGAACTTGTCGAGCGCCAACAAGAGTCTCTTTTAGTGCCGCACATTTTCCGACTTGCAGGCAGACTCGAATAAGATTAGCGAAAACGACAAATTGGATTTGAAAAAAACGATCGATAGTTATTTCGATTTCTTCGCCGAAACTCCCGCCAGTGCAATTTCGAGAAAAGATGCCCATCGCTTGATATGTGTCCTGTTTGTCAATGCAGTTCGAATTCTCCAGACGGGGCTCAATGCCAAGCCGTGTGCGGAAGGTGTAGCGCTCTATTTGAACAAACCACGGTTCTCCTACAGTTGCGTTCCCGATTTGGAAACGTATTTGGAACACGGGTGGCGTCTGGTCTTCAATTTGATCATTCGATCGAACACTGGCCATCCGAGCGTGGAGACGGAAGGGCGATTCGATAAGCTGAAAATTAATGAGCTTCGATTGCGTATGCCGCATCCTCAGTACGGCTATTTTACATTGACTCGAAATCGAAAGTTGTTCTTGGCCTCGGGTTTTCTGCACTGTTCCTGTCGAAAGTGCAGCGATCGAAAAATTGTGGACCTGGAGGAAAACGCTGTCGTGATCGAATGCGAGAAATGTAATCGGCCATTCACGTGGATTCATGGCACAGCTTCGATGAAACCGAGTTGCGAATGTACAAAAAGCAAGGCCCATCTTCCGGGAGATCAGAAGAGGATTCAACTGGATCTGGAAATGTTGAATATCCAAGTACGAGCATTCGATATTCAATCAAATAATTTTTTAAAAGTATGCCCATCGGTTTTTAGTACACGGAGACGATGGCTCGCCTAAATCATCGAAATCAATATTTCAAAATAAATCCCATCATCCTGGAATGTGAAACTCTGTTGGTCCTGGCCGAACAATATTGGCACCCAAAAGCCAATTTACGCCTGGCTCAGCTGTACAGCAAATTGTTCGCGGGCTACGTCATGAGGCTTCGACTGGGAGAAGAAAACCGCCCATTTATGGTATTCGAGAAAGGATGGGCGGCGAAAGCTGTTCGAGTCGGCGAATCGATGCTGGCCGCTTTCGAATATCACGGCTGCATGCGAGTCCACGATTATCTGTACGGAGTCATCTGCTTCCAGATCGCCTCTTTGTGCCTTATCAGCGGTGATCGCAATCGATTGAGTTCATGGATGGCGAAGAGCAAAACTGCGTTTGAGATGCAGGGGGCCACGAAAATGGTCGAAATCGTGCAAAGTTTGACAGAATCAGAGTCGTGAAATTTGTGAGTTGTAGTCGAATTTGTGAACAATGTGATTTATAGCGATACTGATTATGAGCGACTGTAGAGCATCCCTCGGGTTGCTGGCTGCATGTCCAGCAAGTAAGTCGTTAATTAACGAGTCTCATAGCGTGCTTTGTATTCTTCGATTGCGTCTCCCTGACGCGGCGGCCGCAGTAACGGTTGCAATAATGTTGTTATATCAAGTGTCTTATCTCATAAATTTGCGAGCTATTGTGTAAAGCTGTTTCAGAAATGCGCTGCCATAGTGCAAGTAGCTACATGATCAGGTGGTGCCAACTTGACCGCATTAATCCGCACATTAAAATGATTGGATAACGATAGAATGCGTATTAATTCTTTGATAACTTGTTAACCGCATAGAATTAAATTTTCACCTTGTGAGCGCTAGCAAAGAAAACTAGGTGCAGGTGAGGTACGCGCCAGAAAGACACCGGTACACACCTAGGGATCATTTTAACTTCACTGCCTGGCGGGCCATAACGAAAGCGAGAAAATTCTGATCTCGCCCGGCTATGAGACGTCAAGCCGGGTTGACGTTTCAGCCGCAGGTAGAGTCGCGTGACTTTTTTTGACCCATCCTAGTCGGTCCAGGGGAGGGTCGATTTTTTGGCCCTTTACCCGCGGGCGGGGGGCTTGTTAGTTGACCCTATCTTGCCATCGACCAGGGTCCATCCGGGGTGCATGCCGGGCAAGGGTGCGTGCTAGTCGCAACCCCGCAATGTCGGTGGTTACCCCGTGGGGCAACCATACCCAGCCCGTACACCGTGAGGGAACCCGGATTCGAGAGCCTCCCGTTCAAGAAGGCCTCTCCTGGCTTATCGAACCCGGAGGGATGAAGGTTGAGTCGCCCACCGCCATGGGTGCAAGGCGCAGAGAGAACTTCACCAAGTTCTTAGACGGCCAGAATTGAACTCGCAGCCGACCGGTTTCCAGCTCTGCCAAGCAAACTGTGACACAACAAACTGTTTCACCGCTACACCACCGAGGCGGCAAGAGTCGCAAGACTTGCTTGCTTCAGTCCGAGGTCCCGTCCCGCCTACTTCGATCGGTAACATTCTCTCCTTCGATAACCCGGCATGGTTGCAGTCATACTTGGTTTTGATGTGCCTTTGCCGTCAACCACCGTCACTAATGCCAATTCTGGCACGATATCGCCCGATTCGGCAGTGAAATGTAAGTACCGATATATGAACTCCCTTGTCGCATTGTTTCTTCATAGCACCTTCCGGTGTAATTTCTTAACGCCGGCATCACCCCGACTTTCTCGATGTGCATCAAAACGGTAAGCATCGCAAAGAATGTCTACATTGTACATTGTAAAGTCCACGCCCGTGACTGAAGCTGTGGTGCAGTTTACTACGCTTGGTGCGGTCAGTAGGTGCGGCAGCAGTGGGAAACGACGCTGATTGATCAGGAATGTATGGTCAACCGATTGCACATCCCAGCATGGGAGCGCCTATGGGACATCCTGGAATGGGATATGGCGGTATGGGACATCCAGGAATGGGAGCGCCGATGGGACATCCGGGAATGGGACCACCGATGGGACATCCTGGCATGGGACCACCGATGGGACATCCTGGCATGGGATCGCCGATGGGACACCCTGGAATGGGACCACCGCCTGGAAGCGGTGGCAGCGGAATAATACCCCCATCGGCATCGCCCCCTGCTTCGGCCCCACCTCCCCATCCAATAATGACCCAGCCACACATGGGTGGACCACCCCCACCAAGTAAGCTCTTCCGCTTTTTTTCCGTACACGTTACGGACGTTGTTGACTTTTAGAAGGAGGCCGTTTCGCGCTGCCGGTTATGCCTGCCCCGCCCCTGCCAACGAACTGTCCACCAGGTTTGCAATACTTGACCCAATTGAATCACTTGTTCGTTCGACAATGTCTCGAGCCGATCGAAGGTAAGATACCTCGTTTCATTTTTCTATCCATTAGAAAAAATGCGCAGCTCGCTTTCTTTCAGTCTTGACTGGAATCGAAACGCAGAACGCATACCAAGTCTTCGCCAATGGCCACATGATCTACTGGTGCCAAGAACGTAAGTTGATATCAACCATTCAATTAGACGTGCTTTTACGACTTCCTTATTTCAGACAGCGATTTCTGTGAACGGCAATGCTGCGGCCCGCGGCGGCCTTTTGTCATGACTGTAACGGATGGCTTTGGAGCCCCCGTGATGAGAATGAGTCGCCCATACCGCTGCGACTGCTGCTTGTGCTTCTGCTGTTTGCAGGTAACCTGCCTTTTTCCAAGTCACTATTTTCATCGAAAACATATTTATGTTAGCAAATCGTTGTCGAAGCACCAGCGGGTCGCATTGTCGGTTCTGTGGAACAGGACTGTACCCCGTGCGGCGCCAGGTACACGTGCAAAGACGCCAAGGGCATGCCTATCATGCGTATCGTGGGCCCATCCGCCTGCTGTCGTTGCTTCGAAGTCGAGTTCAAGGTGAATTCCATCGCGAACAGCATAAAATATCAGTTTCTACTGCCAGATTTCAGGCTTACAATGCGTCCGGAGAGGAAGTCGGTAGGGTGACGAAGCATTGGGGCGGTATGTTCGCCGAGGCCTTCACGGACGCTGATCAATTTGGTATCTCTTTCCCTGTCAACTTGCCCGTCGAAGCCAAAGCCGTTTTGTTGGGCGCCTGCATTTTGATCGTAGGAGCATTTTATCCTGCAAACTAGCACTTTTTTATCATTTGATATATTCCAGGACTTTATGTACTTCGAAGAAGCCGCTGGACAAAATCGCTGAGATGCGAAAGATGATCGATGATATCTTTTCGTTTTGCAGACTCTTGGCGGCGCATTTAAATGTAGTTTAACTAACCTCGATTGTTCTGGGTTCACCCATTGAAATGTTTATTTTGAGCACGAAACCATCCCTTGGGCCGTCACTGTCCCACTTTTCATTTCAGCAATGTGACGACATGTACAGTTGGCATAGGCAGGTACTGTATGAAGATAGAATAGATCTACGAGCCTGCGCCAATGATAACATGCCTTCTTCTCGCCTACCATTCGCGTTCAAGCGCATGCAAAGACCAGAAACTCAACGCAAACAAAGCGTTTGCACAGTTCTTCGTCTCCGTTGCACCTTCTCCATCAAAAACGCTCTCTATTGAGATATGTGTCCGCTAGTGGCGGGACATCACTTCGCAGAACCAGGCCAGAGGATGGACGGGTTTTTTTAGATTACGCATTAAAATTAGGTAGTATGGCTGAACATAAGAAACTAATTTTCTTTATTATTGATGGTTGTTCATCGTATTATCTGGATCAAGTGGCCGATTTGCCTGGTCTGAAAAGCATTATCAAAAACGGAGTCAAAACCAAGTATTCCAAACCCGTCTTCCCGACTTTGTCATTGCCGAATTACTATTCTATGTTTACGGGTAGGTTGGAGGGGGTGTGGCCGCAGCGGGAGCGTAGAGTACCAAGTCCAGTGGTCAGATGGTTACAAAGGTAGGGGAATCCGGTAATAGGGCCGAAGGGGGGGGGGGGGGTGCAGTCAAAGCCCCCTTATCGTGATAGTTGGGGATGGTAGTACAATGGACTTGTAATCCAAGGGTGCGGGTTCTATTCCCGGCCAAAGCTGGAAATGGTGCTTTGATCAGTGCGATTTCAGGTTTGTACACGGAAGAGCACGGAATGTTCAGTAATCAAATGTACGATAAGGAGTGGAAAGAAACGTTCAAAGTTACGATAAAGGAGAATCGAGATCGATGGTACGATCAGGCGCCTGAACCGTTGTGGGTCAAGGCTGGAAGGTTGGGATTCCGTACGTGCATGTATTGGCCGTGGTTCGTCAATTTCGGGGTAAGGTGCCAGGGAAACGGGTCAATGGTGAGGGGTGGAAGATTGATGGAGTTGAAATGGAGAAGCGACAAGCGGACTTGGGCGGGGAGGCTCCTTGGCAACAATATGGGGACGCATAGTGATTGCCACTTTTGTGGAAGGGTCCTTTAGATGGGCATATAACATACCCTGGGGAGCCGCGGTGGCTCAGTTGGTTAAGGCGTTGATCCCGCATTGCTTGAGCAGCAACCCTGACCGGGAGGCCACAGTTCTGTTTGGGCTGAAGACGGCACATTAGTAAGCCCGTCGCTGGCCCTGCACACCTGGCTCTGCACTGTCAAGTGGCGGACGCCGATCGATTGGAGGATCAGGAAACTGGTTCCCGACCACCAGCCGGAAAGGACCACCTTCTCGCCCAGTATCATCCTGGGAAGCCCTCGTGTGGAGGTGCTCCTAGTGGAGATACACAAAAGGAAGCTGCCTTGGGAGCTGGTCACCTCACGGCCTCGCTTATCATATCATGACTGCTGGTTGGCTATAGGCAAAACGGGCTGGAAGTCCCGTGGGGAACTGGGGGTCAACCCAAAAAAATTTTAAAAAGTATACCACGCCCTGTGTATGCTAGATAGGCATAGGACGTACCGTAATGGCAGTATCTATCTATCCCCATCGAAGCCAAGCAGATAAAGTTGGTGCCCAGGGCGGTATGCTAAACTCCCCTCTAATCTTTTGAGTTTCTTTTTGATCCTAGTCTTTGGGTCGGGCTTGTTGGCGTCAGACATTATTTGGCACCTTTCACGCTTCTCTAGACGCCAGACTTAGAATCTATTTTTCGACGCCATGCCTATCCAAGCAAATTGCACGTAGGAGCAAAGGAACAAAGAATGTGAGAAAGAGAGTACACTTTTGGTCAGAATTTGAGTTTTGTTTTTTCGATTGAGATAGAGGTTTACGGTAATATCAGCTTCGCATCTTTCGTTTAGACCCCGCATTCAACCGGCCCCTATCTGTATCGTGGGGAGGATTATGAAGCGTTTTTGCAACGCTACAAGGAAAGTACATTCGAAAATTGGATCGATATAAAAATGTCGGAGATCGTTGACCTTTTGAAAGATCCGTGCGACCAGTTCATAGTCATTTATTGGGGTAGTCTGGATGAAATCTGTCACGAGTTTGGTCCTCAATCGCCTGAGGCTTTGGCTGATTTGAAATTGGCCGATGACTGTTTGCTGAATCTTCAAGTAAGTGGGACTGACAATAAAAAGATATGCTGTACTGTAACCGCACGAGCCTCACGATCAGTTGCATGTGCCATGGGCCTGTCGCGGAATTGCGCATTCGAGGGCATGGGACACAGGAAACACACCATCTGGCGATCAGGTAGGAGTCGAACTCTGGCCCTCGCCTTTCGTGACAGACAGACCTAGCACACCTGACCGCGACCCGCTCGGTCTTGTAGATACGTTAGGCGATCCGCTGAAGCTGCATGCTGCGGGTGATCAGCCACAGTATGCTGAGATATTGGCGCGAAGCATACGATCAACTGTTTTTTCCGATTTTAGGGAAAGCTACAACAGGCCGGTCTGTTGGAGAGTGTGGACATGTTGGTGGCTGCTGATCATGGCCAGATGGACTCGCCGAAATCGAATCATATTCACGCTGATCAGTACGTGGGCGGCTTGATCGTGAATGGAGATATCGAAGCTTGGTGCGAAGGAGAAGCTTATTTGCTCATTTATCCGTCGCCTGGAAAAGAAGTCTCGGTAGGTGGCTAGGTGGCTAGTTTGCAATCGGATTCTGGCTGGTATTGGCTGACGCGGGTTACGTTGTGTGACCTTGCGGTACAATAGATCATCAGCAGTCGCCATGGGTGCAAATTCCGCCTGCTGCCGTCCCACGTAAGCAACTGGGCATAGCTGCATGCAGGAGCAACTACACGTTATGACATGGCACAATGGTCAAGTGATATCGAACTATGCGAGGGGGCGGAGCGCGGAGAGTTGATCGATAGCACAAGCTCTTGGTCATTTTAGGTGTACGAAACTATTGCTAATCTCAAAATTCCACATGTCTCGGTCGTTCGCAATGAAGACTTGCCAGAACGCTTTCATGTGAAAAAGGCTCCACGCGCTCCCCCAATATGGATTTTTGCGGAACCAGGATATTCCTTGGTTGATGTAAGTAGGGCTTAGCAATTGACGAGCAACTTTTTTTGGGCCTCTTGGGACTGTAGTAGTGTATTGGAAGGGAGGTGCTCAGAGACAGTTTTGAATTCCCCCCCCCCCCATGTTCCCTACATGGATGCCCTGGCCCCCAGATCTGGTTGCGTCCTGTAATTCGTAGCAAAATCAGCAGGAAACGGATTTCAGGGGTCGGACCGCGGAGCCAAGCACAGCGTGGGTATTCATGGCTACGATGACGAGTGCGAATTCATGCAAGGCATTTGTGTGGGGCGCGGGCCTGGATTCAAGTGCCAGCCGGACATAATGACGGAAAGTCCAGTCACGACTAGGGACTACTACAAGATTATGTGCCAGCTGCTAGGGATAAAAGAATAGGACGGTGATGAGCTTGGTATCTTGGTGATAGGAATGGATAGGTGATACGAGCTGATAAACATATTCCACGTCAGTTTCATATTTAGCAAATTTCCTTGGGTTTTTTGAAAATAGTTCAAGTTAGGAAAGGTTATGAAATATGAAAATTTGTTTCTGGGCTTTTTTGGCTGCTCACACTACAAACTTTTAAAATGAAGATCGAATCGACTTGTTTGAGAGTACACTACCGCCGCAGAGGCTCGTCTTACTGTAACCGCTAGAGACTGTTCTGGCGACAGCTGCATCAACTTTCCTAACACCCTCAATCCCGTGTCTTGTAATCCCGATGGACTTAGGCTGGTTCTTGGAAACAAGACTCCGTAATCCGGGTCCTCGTAACAGCGTGAGTGGGCCTGCTGGACTCGCCGTCGCCAGTCACCGGCTGTTTCTTTGGCGCCTATGAGGGCGGTTTAGATTTTCTTATTGGTTGAAAAACGAGGGTGGCCCCCGTCTTGCGCTACATAAACACAAGGCGAGGGATTAAGGGGTTGTGTGGCGAGCTGGTGCCGGAATGGATATTGGAGGCGATTCATTTCACGCCTGCTCGAGTCGTCCGTTAACGAGAATGTGTGCCTTTTTATTTTGGAGACACTCATTCGAGGAGACGCATCTCGTCACGCTCGTAAAACGGCTTCCGTCCAGCCCTGATTCGCTTTTAATCACATTGGATTTGGGGACTGCTCTCTTGTCGAGTTTAGGCCTAGCTTATGGTGGTGTGTAGGAACGGTCTCTAGCCATTAACTCGGGCCCTCGACTCGGGCTCATTGCGTTAGTCGTTAAAATCCGAAATCGCTAGTCGGCTGGTTACTGTGCCGTATCCCCGTAGACTCAACTCGGATCATCGTCCTATCGAAACGACCCTCTACCACACACCGTTTTATTCCAACTAAGGCCTCTCGGTGTCATCGTAGAAATCTTTTCGACCGTCGGTCTTCCAAGGTTTCAACGAGCTCGGCTTCGGTGATAAGCCCGTCTAGATTTTGAACTCTATCCCACTTTAATCGGTCGTTTTTGAGAATTTCGGATTTCGGTAAGAGCTCATGGATCCGTCGTTGATCGTCGTTTCGTCGTCCACCTCGTCGTCGGCTGGCTCAGCGGCGGCGGCCAATAATGCCGCTTCCGACTACAATAATTCGAGCCAACAACGTCAAACACAACAACCCAATCCGACAGTGTCCCGCACAGGCTCGTCATCGGCCGCCGTCGTCGTGGAATTGACCACATCTGGGGCCACTGGTGATACCTTGGTGACCCCTGATGCTGCTATTCTCCACTCTCAACAACAATTGGCCCCTCCAGTCTCTCATCATGCTTTCTATGGCCAACAAGCGGGCCACCATCAATCGTCATTGTCAACACCTTTGGCTGCTGCTGCTGCTGCTCATATGGCCGCTTTCCAACATTTGGACGCAGTCGCTTTCCATCACCACAACAATGCGGCCACTGCATTCACAACCGGAGCCACCAATCAACAGCAGCACACGGCCACCGCAACGCCCATGACATTGGCCGAGCTGACACCGATCGCGTTCTTACAACCATCGAATGAATCGAATCACATCACGGCTGGCAATAATTCCAATTCACAAGTCCCACCGCCGCCCTTGGTGGCTGCCCCCATGGCACAAAAAGCTCTGAACAGAGGTAAGTGAGCGGTTACAGTAATCCTGTCAAAACCATACGTGCACGCTCAGCGTTTTCTTCGTTTTAGTCGATAAACTCTCATCAAATGGAAAACCCAATATGAGCAAGGGGCAGGGAAAAGGTCAAGAGAGCCTCGATAAGCAGATCAAGGTCGAAGACACGAATGTGCATCAAAAGGACAAGAACCTTTTGCAACAACAGCAGCAGCAACAGAAACAACGACGTCAGCGGACCCATTTCACGAGTCAGCAGTTGCAGGAATTGGAAGGCGTCTTTTCCCGAAATCGATACCCGGATATGGCCACGAGAGAGGAAATCGCCCTGTGGACGAATCTGACCGAAGCTAGAGTGAGAGTAAGTGCCTGCGGAGTGTGAAGTGTACTGTAAAGCTACAGCGTGCATGACATAAGCTTGTGCTGCAGGCAACAACTGCATACAGGGAATGTGGTCCATCAATGGTGCGCATGTGATGTGGAAATTCTGGTGCTTTCCTGGGGGGGCATGATGGGGCTGACGAAGCAGCAAACTGATAATGACCATGTGTCAACAGTCTGGCATTCTGTGGCAGCTGACTGTTTCTCTAAGAACGGACGGGGTAACACTCGCTTTGCTTAACCCTTTTTGGCCACTTCAGCAAAATTCGTGTCACTGCAACTTATTGTAGACTTATGGAGTAATAGGTTTGAAAATAAGTGCATATCACGCTGGGCATTTCCTCGAAGAACCAAAATAAGGACGAGCTCTGTGCACAGCCAAACCAATAGTCGGGTTGATCGATCAATGGAATCCTGAAATCTCTTTTACTTGCAGGTACTTCCCTCCATCTGCTGTCATGTGTGGGATGGGGAGATCGTCTAGTCATAACTCTTACATAATAATGAGAGTCCTTTTGGCGATATTCCAGTCGAGTGATCAGAATGTGTTTGAGCTAGGAGGCAAGATGACGTCGACACATTGGGTTGCTCGCCTTTGTAATTATTGAAGCGGAGAAAAATGAGCGCATCCAATTCGGCTTTCTCTGAACGAATCTGATCTCGTTCATCTTACGAGGTTGGCTTTCTTGACCGTGGCCCTCCTTATCTCTGCCTTAACGACCACATCTTGCCGCTGGAGTGATCGTTAACGGAGCTTGTCTTAATTCGAACCGTCATCTTATTTGTTTCTGCCGCAATTGGACAAACTCTGATGTTTGCCAAAGAACAGCCGGCTGGGCCTGCGCGCTAGAGCGTGAGTGAACAAAATTGAGCACAAGATGGGATTTGTACGCCCAAAGACTGCCCGTGCTCGATTCATATCTAAGAAAGGGACTGAGGATTTGCATTTTTCTTTCGTTCGGGGACTGATAGTCTTATTTTGAAGAACTGCTTAAAAAAGCACATGAAAGGCAAAGTACAAAAGACAGTGTCAGGACAAGGAAGAAGGAGATCTGCTGGTTAACAAATTTCTTATAAGGGTTTTCATTTTCAGGTGTGGGTACGTATGGTCAACGTTCGTATGTGGTATGAAAAGTCGAGTACTGTAGTTATGTTGGGACTTGTTGGGTGCGGAGATCTAGGCCGAGGGCGGGGGATCAAATTTTCGATGCTAGCCGTCTAGACAAGCGCTCCTTTGGGTCATTTTCGAAAGTAGCTAGCTTTTCTGCAATTTTAGTTCAAGAATCGTCGTGCAAAATGGCGTAAACGAGAACGACACGTCGGCACTGATTTCAAAGCGGCTAACTTTGCCAGTTCATTCGCGCCAGCCATGATCATGCAGCCGGCTGGTATGCAAACGTTCGACGATCCGGCTGCCTCGTTTTACGGCAGTACGACACCCGGATACAGTAGCTGGCCGCCAGCCCCCACAGCAGCTGGTCGATTCGCTGCGGACAGCGCACGCGCATTCGCAGCAGCGGGTGCCGCGGCTTGGAGTTGGAAACCAGCGCCAGTCGGTCCACCTATGTTGTCACCGGCTGGTCAAGCCAGTGCAGTCCAATCGACGCAATTGGCTCGTTACGGAGGGGCTGTACATCAGGGCAGTGGCGGGGGAGCGGCCACAGCAGGTTTCGGTGGTTTGTTCGGGCCTGGATGTCCGTGCGCTGTTCCTCAGTCGCCGTACGGGACCAGCTCGTCATCACTGGCTCTAGGTGGTTCTGGAAACGGCGATATCCCACCTTTGACACGCATCAAACCCACGTCTTCTATTGCTTGCCCTTCGTCTTCTACTCCAACCCCTTCGTTGCCCAGTTTCGCCGATTGTCAGTACATACCGATCAGTGGGGTGTCCACGCGGTGAAGGACAAGGCTGGGATCGCATAGGGGTGGGCATACTGTAGTGTGGTACAAATTGTTGGCCTCACCAAAACGACAAGTCTAGTTTCGATTTATCCTTTTATGCGATTGTCAAAATATGATATGTGTATTTTGTGATGGCAGTGCGTCTTTGTTCATGCTCCGCATGTTATTTCAATATTTTGTAACTCTTGTTGTAGTACCCACGTAATTGATCTTGTGACACAAAAATGATAGTTTGCCTTTCTTGTCTCCCTCTCTGGCATGTCGAAGGTACAGTGCGTTGCCCGAGCTGCATAGGTTTGACTCATTTGCTATTTTCATTGCGACGGAGCAAGGATTGTGCACGAAAGGGTTGCAAATAAGAGCTAATTGCTAGATGGCAAACGGAAGGAAAAGGTGTCTGCCTGTGTGCATTTACTGTATCTTAGAATCCGCATGCCACATGACCACATGATGGCATTGTACTTACAAGCGAAAACATGAGTGCATGCAACAAATACTGCATATAAGAAGAAACACTGGATCAGGATCTGTGGCAGCATGGGAAATTTCACTCTCGTCGTATGTATATCAGGAAAGACGAAATGTCTTGGCTTTCTGGGACTCAAGAAAATCTCATATCTTCTCTCACCGCCTAGAAATCTTCTGGAATGTCCTCGCTTGGTGACTGGCTTGAAATAGGTGCCAGGTGCGCACAATTACTGTACATTCCAATAGCTCTTGACCATAGAGTCAGTCGAGTACAGGCCCTGGTGAAACGCTCCCCCCCCTCCGTCCGTCACAGAACGGATCCCTTAACGGAGGACGGACGGCTGGTGAAACAGGCCCCAGTACTCAACGCGTAAATACTGTATGTGCTCGTGTGGAGTGTGACTCGTGCTCGTGTGCCCATCAATTGGCACAGGCGGCACGTTAACCAGTCCGATTGATGCTTCACCAGCCTCAGACCACTAAAGGTTGAGTTGACCACTGAGTTTTATGCGGAGTGCGTAAGCTCCCAAGATTGTGCTGTAGTCACTGCATTCGTAGCCGAGATGGTTTGGTCGACGATCGTATTACTTAAAAAATTTGCTTACCTGGCCGCGTTATTTGGTTGTGTTTCAGAGAGGCAGGGAAGGGCGAGAGGAGAGAAGAGGTCACTGATCTATTCCGCATCATGAACGTGGACTGACCATGAACTGACATGACGGTTAGTACTCGGCTAGATGTGAGCACGAGTGAATATGAACGCGCATCCGAGTTATCACCCTTTGCAAATGCAGGTCCATAGTCTTACATCAGGTCTTCAAAGGGAAATACCCAACAATGGCCTGGGTGTCAGGATGCTAACGCCCAGGAGTTACCGGCGAGTGTTTGAACCGAGCTCGGGTATATCATTTCTTGTATGATGTGTCCCTTCACCCTCGAGTGTGCATACTCCTACCCGAGTTTGTTGATGCAGTAAAACATTACCATGAAATGCGAACGACGATAACTCCTGTGCAGCTGAACTCATAGTCAAAGCCACCGTGTCTTCACTCTTTTTATGGAGCTCTCTCGGCATGATCCAATGATTGGCCAAGTGGACACCATGCTGGGAGAGGTCGTTTGCCATAATCCTCGAAAAACTGTTCATAGGGCTCACGATTTTAGTTGGGCACATTTCTACATCCCTTCTCGAAGACCTTACCTGCGAGTCTGGTCAAAAAACATGCGACCATGTGCAGCATCGGACACTTCCGGCCTCGTGCCCGCCACCGGCCTCGTGGCCTGGTGGGTTAGGCGTCTGCCTCTCACGCCGGGTGCGCAGTTACGGGCGAGTGTTCGACTCGCGGGCCGGTAATTTCGCGGGCCATTTCGTCTAAAATGTGTCCCTTCACCCTCGAGTGCGCATAAGCGTTTGGTGATGTGGTAAAACATGAACATGATGAACTTCCCTAATTGTAGTTCTATGCTAGAATGCTACAGAAAATCAAGATGTGATCTGCCCGCCCTGTCGCGCAATAGAGGGCCGACCTGGAACGAGGTACAGAGGCACCCGTTTACTAAGGCCTGCTCCAGAATGATTACAGAAGGACCATCAAAGGCACTCAAAGACAGGCACAAAAGCAGCAGGATATTTCAATGCAAATCGAGAACAAGTCAATACCACTACAAATATACTGTAAAGTACAGTACATCTTGTATGTGCTAGTGTAAGCAGTGGTCAGAGTTGCAACCCAGAGAAACAAGTAATGCATCTAGCAGTGCCGTAATAGAAGGCCAAAAGGGCATAAAAAGCAAAGGACGAGCATCTAAATACTTTTCGAACTGTACTTCACGATCAGAGGTGGTTCAAATAACTCTCCAGGGAGGATTTCTAAGAAAGACCAGCTAAACGCGATTATTTTGTATGCTAGTTTCGTTTGAGCCGACTGGTCTTCTCTGATAAATTTGGTTTCTTTCAGCATTGTATTCGTTTCTCGTTTATTGTAATTCTGAATATAGTGCTTTAGTGCTTGGCTTCCGAGTAAGCAGGCCAACAACTCCGCGGGCGAGGGTCTTGTTCTGGGCCCGAGGATATCTTTTCCCTGCCCCTCCCCCCAGGAATGGACAAGAGGTCGTGTCAATCGCGACGACTTCTTCACGCCGGCAGCCCATGCCCCAAATTGGACCTAGATTCGAGAACTTCCTGCAGTATATTTCCACTTCCTGTTTACTTCGGAGTGGCTACCACTTCTTACACCAGTAATCTGGTCTCTCATTTGTTCCACCCCAGGGGCTAAAGGCATTTGAAGGGGTCTGACCTGGGGATGCAAGCGAAGGTTCAAAGGCAAGAAAAACCGTCAAAATGTCACATGACATAGTCCACCAAAGCATTCGACAACAGCGCTTCCAACCTCAGCGCAAGTATTTTGAGCCACACGTCACGTGACTTCTTTATAGCACGAAAAAATTGAACTTTACGCAAAAAAGATCCACCATCGATCTTCTTAGCGGGAAGTAGATCCATGTATGGGAAGGAAAAGCCAATTTCAGGTTTGACTCATGATGAACACAAAGGGCACTTATGACATTTTCAAAAATTCCGTGCGATTTAAATCATATGAAGTCTGCTACGCAGCGGGAAATCATTTCTTTCCAAAGCAATGAGCCTTTGTAAGCTGTTAGTAGTTCGCTGGACGATGACCGACTGTGGTAGATTTCGATGGCAAGATTACTGATTCCAATTCAGTTCCGTCTTTCGAGGCTATTCTGTCATGTTTCGAATAAAAAATCAGCTCAGCTTTTATCTTTCGATCCTACTCCGATGTCTAAACCTTCAATCGATCGCATCGAATATCTCAATATGCTTGATCATTTTCGGCATGGTCGGCCATATTTGAACAAAACTTACCTCCGATTTGCCACATATTTCGCATGGAAAACAAATTTAGAGCGCGAATTTGTGGAGGTTGTTGACGAATGGTTTCGGCAAGCTCGTCTCAGAATCTTCGATCCTAATCATTATTTCAAAGTTACAAGTAATTTATGTAATTTAGGCAAATTAAATTTACGTACTAATGGCTTATTAATGGAAAAGTTAGGTTGGCCTGCAATTCAATATCTCGTAGATCGACTGGAAGAAATCGGATTTTATCGATTTCACTCTGAAGATATCGCCAGTGCAGCGAGTGGATTACAATATTTGCTACAAATTCGACCAAAATCCGATCGAAACTACGCCGATAGACATATTCCAGAATCTTTTTTGAACGGTTTAAGAGCCTATTTAAAACAAAAACGATCGGTCGATGATGATTGGAATAATTTGATCGGTGTGACAGCCCCATTCATCCTCAACGTGTTCTCTCATGTGTGCCCTGATCGACCACCAGCGATCGATATCGTGATTCGATTATGCCATCTATCGAAATTGGGATTCGATATCTTATCGACCAAGCGAGATGGTTACACGGTGAACGATGTGAAAAGTGTTGGCTGGTTCGGTCGTGCTTTTCAACGCGGTTGGGCACTAAACCCGGAGAAATTTGTTGAAGGAACGTGGTCTTCGTGGTATCGTGCTTATGCCGTCATATTAGCCGCATATAAACACAATTCATTAGTTAAAGAACATTTATCATTCCAAAATCTTCGTGAATTAATCTCTGTGGCGGAAATGTTCGACAAAGTCCAAACATTCTGGACTATATTCCCATTATGGCTATATTGTCTCGAAGAATTATGCAAGAATTCGTCCAATTTACAAAACGAGCCTGGTTTAGAACCAGTTGAATATCAATTAGTTAATTTAGTTTTTGCTAGCGGCAAATTCGCTTTCAAATATTCAAAAAAATATCGATCAAAAATTATTGATTCCTTTCCAATTATTTTACCTTTTTTTGAATCAGCACTCGTCGCCAGACCACCTTCGAATTTTGATCTTTCATCTCTTTGTCGATGGCTTTGTGGAATTCGAGATGCATCCTTGAATTTATTTGATTATTGCCCTTCGACTAAATATTTCTTATTTCTTAGTGATTGGGCCAATTCGATACAAAAGGAAGAGCGTAGTCCCAACTCGGCGGCGGACACTGCTTTGATATTACATCTTCTGCGAGAAATTAAAATACACGACCGGACACCATCGAGGACTGTTCATGATTTAGTTCAATTATTCTTCTTCGCCTTGGAATCGACATCGGAAGATCTGCTAAAAGCATTGACCCTTTTTTCTACTTCAATTTCAAATTTCTCAATTTCTGTCGATAATCCTTCGCGAAAAAAATATTTTCAATCGGTTGCATCGGCTTTGATTTCGTTGAAGATGGCACAGTCGAATCAAAAGGACGCCACCTTGTTTTTATCATCCATCTGTCAATTCGTCTTCAAGCAAAACTGTTTTAAGGATTGGGAATCGATCAAGGATATTTATGAAAAGCGAGTATGTGAATTTGCTGATTATTTTTCTCCAAAACAAGCTCACTTTCTTCATCTTACATTTCCTTTTGACTCTAAATTGAAAAAGAAATTAAATTCTATCGCGGCTTTATATATTAGTAAAAAATAAAGTAGCCTCTTTGACATGCCGATAATTTGATGAGATTTATAACACTGACTTGGATACAATTGCCCAAAATGAACTTTTTAGCTTTCTAACATAACCTTACATATTTTCAACGTATCACCTAGATAAGTCATACATAAAAACCACCTTCAGGTCAACCCAACCAATGCTCACAATAGATCACTCCTCCTTTGCAGTATATCCTCCACTTCTTGCGGACTAATATTCTCCAATCCCATTTCGCTCAAAACATGTTCGGCTGAACTTCGACGTTCTTTTAAAGCTTCTTTCAAAAGCATACAATTGCCGGCATTCATCGAGGCCACGTGTAAATATTGTGTCAATCTGACGAAATGAGCCGATGCTCCGATCACGCCATAATTCTCGAAACCTATTTTTACCAAACTTGCTCCCAATTGACGTTGTAATTCTTCACCACTTTTTTGATCTAATCGCAATTCAAGTACCACTCGTTCAATCAATATCTTCTCCAATCCAATCGCCATTTGTCGAGTAAACGTTTGAAAATTCTTTCGATTCAATGTCTGGCACAAAATGGACATAGCTTCTTGAAGTGGCGTGTACAAAAATGCAGTCGCTTGTCCAGACAACACTGTATCGCCGCGACCAGTGAAAAAAGCGAATGAACGACGATAATCATCAATTGCTGGCGTCAAATCGCGTAAAACGGCTGCGCAAGCGTCGCGTAAAAGTGTACGTTTCGTATGATCGAATAGACCAATAATATCATCGAAACAGGCAGTACGAATTGCCAAATAAGCTGGTGTTTCTTGCCATTCGAATAAAACTGAACTAATATATGAACAACTATTGACCAAATGAGCGAATGTAGGCGACGAACGTTTCGATTTATCCGAAATAACCGATGAAATTGGAGAATGCAATTCGCGACTTAGCTCGGCTAGACGTTCACGAAAATCGTGAAGTAAAGTACATTGAATTTGAACAAAGACTCGAAGGTGTTCTTGAGCACGTACAAAACGAAAACGATGTTTCATAGCCGTTAATAATAAGAGGAAATTATCAGTGATAAAAGGCACCTGAAAACAAGCATGGGTTGAATTATTTGTTGTTCAACATCGACCAGAATTCTGCATGTTATCTTGTCCGATGACAATGCATTTCTTAAAAGTCCTTTGGGTCCACCCATCTATAAACGCCCACTATCCACGGCTCATCCACTTCGTCTTGACCCCCCCCCTTAAATGGACATCCAATTTAGGGGACCCCATAGCAAATATTCACTCTGAAAAAACCATTGCTCCGCGCATAGACTGATCCACCAAAACGATGGGTGGTTTTTTGCTTGAAAATGATAAAGTGTACTACATAAAATGAAAAAATCCCTAATTTCTCCCAAATTGGTATAGCTTTAGGTGACGGTTGCTTCTCCGGAGTTTTTTGGAGTGGTCTGATGGGCAGTGACAGCGAGGAAACAGGGCAGGATGGTGCGGGCGTGGTACCAAAAACGTCATCCCCATTCATATCTCATGCCATGAGGCGGGCCTAGGAACGCATCAGTCGATGCCGACATCCCTGTGATGGAACAAAATCAGGCACCTGAATTGAGCGGCGAAAACACTGGCGGCACTGAAGTCGTTTTATACTGTGCGTCTCAGAAAAGGAGAGGCCAAACGATGTTTTGAAAAACTAAAATATCATCGATCTGAGTCACCCGACGAGGGGGCTTCGGATCATCTAGTGTACCTTAGGGATAGGTCGGGATCATTTTTTTTGAGATTGGGACCAGGATCCGCATTTTTTTGCCCATGAGTCTATTTTCCTCACTAAAGCCCCCTTTTCAGTCATCCAGGTTTTTAAAGCTTTTTCGTAGGCCGGTTTTCAATCATTACATGTCAGCTGGAATTGATGAGTACATTTGCAGTTTTGATACACAGGCGAGGCAAGTGTGCTTTTAAGCAAAATCAGTGTTGCTATAGTTGACATCGATTTGAGCTGCTGTTGCCTCTTCATCGCTACTGCTTCATCGCAAATATGATGGATCAGAGCGCATGTGCATACCTGGCGTGCTTATGTCTGTTTATATGCAGAATCCTGATGCCTCAACGTCGAAATTGGGATCGAGATCCTGACCTATCCCTAGTGTACTTGATCGACGTTTGATGATTTAAATATTGGAAATTCTACATCCAATACTCAATATCGACAATTTTACAAGATGGGTATCTCATGCCAATTTTGAGAAGTGAACGTCCACCTGAGCCAGCCTCTCTTCTCCCCCATCCACTTCCATCCACGTTCTACTCACCCCATCCCGGACCAGGGTTAGGTGGGCGTCCTTTATAGCTGATGCCTTTTGCCCTTTCCTAATCGGATAATGACGAAAACATGGTCCTTGTCTGAGGACAATAGCAAAACTACAGCACACCAAAAATGTTCGACTACTAACCTTATGCGCATCTACATGAGCCGTATCGCCTGTCTGTCCAGCATTATCTCCATAACGCAATACCCAAGCATCGGATTCACAGAGAAAAGCATCGAGGCACTTAGTGGCTTCAGTTTGTTCCAATTGAGCCCACAATTCGAAAACTCCAGGCTCGGTGAGTACGTCGACACAGGCCAGTTCGTTTTCGGGATAAGCGGAAGCTAAAAAATATGTTGCTGATGATTTCAAGTGACATCGTTCCCCCCCAAATCCTAGGATGATTAGACTTTTACAAACAACGGGTACTTACCTTTCATATCGGTATCAAATGCGATCGCCTCATCGATGAGATGTGGCAGCACACTCGGATCATCCTGAGCGTATTGCAATATATCGGCCTTCAATCGCCGACGAGCCAAGTCGACCAGTCCACGAGAAAAGGCCAGAGATAATTGAAAAACAGTCCCACTTTCTTCCTTCGCTTTCTCACCTTTCGATGTCTGCGCTTTTTCTTTGATTTCCAAGTTTGATCCTCCGATCCAAGGTGTAAATTGACGATGCCATTTGATCACAACGCTTAAATACCATTCCGGTTTGATTGCCATAGTGTTTGATTTTCCGCCACTAGCGATAATTTTATCACCTTTTCCACCGCAAAAATGATGAATGAAACGTTTCGTAAATGGTCGCAATAAGACGTTGGCAACACCGACAAGGGGATCCGATTCTTTCGTATCCGTCACCGATATATCGAGAAGAGACTGAGCTAATGGATGGATTTCATCGATCAGTCGTTTATCGGCGTGCAATGCGTCCTGAGGTACATTAGCCGATTCCAGACGATCGACGATCATGGATGATATGCGAGCGGAACCGTGGCGACGCCAAGAGTCGGCGTACTTAACAATCCATTCGTGAAGATTCGAGCACGATGATTTTGAAAGACGTTGAACGAGATCGTCATTCAAATCTTTCGAAAAAACTTGAACGAAATTGGCCCAGTCCGAGGCTTCGAAATGTTGTTTCAAACGATTGCCGATTTCCAATGTGCGTCGAATTAATGTTACATAGGAATAAATGCCAGACAATTGATGGAGTTTGTCAAATTGAGACTTAAGCTCGAAACCTAAAAGGTGAGGTAATGTTAAACAAATAAAAACTCCTGGTTTTTTTCGGCGCGCGCCAAATTTGCAAAAGCGTTAAAAAATTTGTGATCTTTCTTTCTTACCATCCAAAAACGATTTCGCCTCTTTGGATAATTTTTCAATTTTGTTTTCTCCTGCCTTTTCATCTTTTACCGCGGCCAGAGCTCGATCCAAAGCAGTCGTATTTTTTCCTACTGCTGCCGCACGAGCTTCTTCGTATTGTTTCGATAAAGCTTCATAACGCTCGCAAGTTTCTTTATATTCTTCGGCTGCACGTTTCAAATAAGTCTTGGCATTGAAAGCATCGGCATCGATTTCCTCTTCCATCCCATTTCGTTCATGCACTAATGACATTTTTTCAGAGAAACAAAATTGCTTGAGCAATCACGATCGAGCAACCTCAAACGAACGGTTTTTTTCAAAACGTTGAAACGGCAATTCTGGAAATTTTAGAATTTTCTACGTGGCGACTCGGTCACGGCTAACTTATACAAAGTTCCCGCTTTCTAGCAGACATTTTGTATCCTTATGACAATGACTGTGCGCAGAAGGGCCACACGAGGCAGCTGGCTGGTCTTAAGCAGCTGTTGCCAATTGTTGGCTCTTACTTTTCAATATTCAGTTATATCAGTACACGTACCTGCTGCCTTGCGTACTCCGATTCACGTCAGCAACACCTCCGGATCGTTTTAGTAATATGCGTATTGTGGTTTTATCGTGGACTGGTCCCTGTCCGCCATGGCTTTGAATTTGTGATATAAAGACGAATATTTGCGTGTAGCAGCTTTATTTGTTCGTATTGTGCCAAAGTCGCATGACTCTCATTTCGTCTCCAGCTGCTCGACTCGCCCGGTCGGTTATTAGTCATCGGAAAGATATGTACTGTATTTAATTGCGTTCCTCTGCGTATAGCTACTTCAGGAAGAGGATTATTTTCATTGGTTCAGATGCTACCGTGATTTTGGAGACCTTCTCGTTTTAAAAAAAAACCATGAATTCGAGTTCGAATTCTACGGTGCCAGCAATCAAGTCGCCATCGCAAATTGCGGTGAAAGATTCTCAAAACTTATTGGATGTGAATTCAACTGCTGCTTCATCGACCTTATCGCCTAGTTTCGATTCGACTGACCCATGCCGAAAGAAAAGTGGATTTCTAATTACTCGAATCGACAAAGCTTCAATTTCTTCAGCTTTAGAAAATGAAAGTGATGTGGAAAACGAATTTTTGAATGATCGCGGTGGTGCCGGTTATCGCAGTCCCGGTTCTAGTTCTGTAATTAGCGAAAGTAGCAGTACTTTCGACGATAGCGTATCGCCAGAAAAGGTGTCTGTACCACGTATCGCTCTTCACGGTGCAACTTCGACCATATCATCTTGTCCAGCACGGCCAAGTGAATTTTTACCTCCTCTCGGTTTGAAACCTTTAAATTCGAGTCTGGCCGGCAATAAAGACCAAGATGCGGCGACGAGTGGGGTTGGTGGTTTATCACCTTCATCGGCAGCCAATTCCGGCAAAGATACGTCATCGTCAGCATCGACCAGTCGATTCCATATCATAAAGATCGATACTGGTCCTTATAAACGAGGCCGATGGAATTGTCGTGACTTTGACGATAGCGCCCCACCAGCAGCTGTCCGAAGTGATATGATCGCTGTTGGTGGTCCTCGAAGTGGCAGCTCGACTTGTTCCAGCGGAAAACAATCCTATTACGTGGTTGAGGAAAATGGACGGCAAGGAGCGGGTGGTGATGGCCCTCACTCGCCATTGCCCATAATGGCAGCACCAGTGGCCGGTGCAATCGATCAGAAACCGAGCCAACTTTCGATCTTGGACTCCCAACATCAAACCACATCACCACTTCTAAACAATCTTCCTGTCGGTTCTAGAAGCCCGAATCAGTCCGACGCGTCTAGTTTATTAGTGACCAGTGCCAACGGCGCGCCGTCGTCGTCGACCAATAAATGTTTGACACAACCGGGCGTGAATTTGGCTAATGCAACGGCGGCCATATTAGATAGCATAATGGTTGGACACATGCGGCCACAAGGTGATCAGATATTGGGAACCGAAACGTCATCGACTGGAGATAACCAAGACGAGTAAGTTCTGAGTGGGTGCACCTGGCGTGATATGTTTGCTTTGATGCTTGAAAATAGGGCCAAGAATTCTATTGCTTTGAGAAAGGAGTGGCCAACTTTTATGCGCCTGGTTCAAAGCTTGACTTCACACGCAGTTGACCCTGTTTAAACTGGGTTTTCCAAATGGCGGAAACGTAATCGAGCGGGTAGACCGGAACGAAGTTTTTGTTGACTTTGGTTTTGTCAGTGCATGGTTTTGCTTGTATTCACGTAGTCTAACATTTACGATCGAGGGACTTTTTCTTAGACTTCAAGAAAAATTTATTATATGTGGGGGAAAATGACTGCATTTTTAAAATGCGTACCAAAGTTGTAACATATTCGTCAATTTTTAGGCGCCAGATTGTACAAAGTGACGCGGATGCATCAGCAATGGTTCAAAATGCTGGATCTTCAGGAGCTGGAAGTAGTTCAGGGGCGATCGACAATAAAATTGAGCAAGCGATGGTAAGAGGCTTACCTTTTCTCTCGCATACATTTGTGCTCATTTATTCACTTTTCCAGGACCTTGTCAAAACGCATTTATTATACGCGGTGCGCGAGGAAGTCGAGGTGCTGAAGGAGAAAATTATCGATTTGGAGAAAAAAGTCTTCCGTCTGGAAACTGAGAATAGATTACTTCGCGACTACGCTCCGCCCGAAATTCTTCAACAAATTCAACAGCAAAGCGGTGTCAGTCAAAGTATGAATTCACCCGCTACGCCTCAGCAGCAATCATTTTTTCAATTATCTTCGCCTCATTTACAAGCGATTACAGCCCCAGCAATGCTGCCAGCCATACTGGCACCAAGCACGTCGTCCAGTCAACTTCCTCAATCAGCTTCCGTGTCTGCATCGTCGTCTGATGCCAGTGCAATATCGAATGTCCTTCAGTCAGTGCAAAATCAGAAACCGTGATCAGTACAAAGGTTCGTAATCTTGCAATACTCTTATGGGTGGTCATATCGTGTGATGTATAGTGTGAGGGTGAGATGTGCATTAGGGCATAGGCTTTATACGTAAGTACGAAGTCTCGTGTTACAAACGAAGGATCAAGTCTCAGCGTATATGTTTGGTAGCAGCGATAATGTACATTGTGTGAGATCACTGGGAGATACATGGAGTGAACCCGTCGTCTACAGTTGTCCTAGCAGGGTGCTACTTGACTGCGTGCGAAGTGGCGGGATGCAATTGGCCTTGGAGAACGTTGAAAACTTGTTGGGGAGGCGGAGGCAGAACGCTCGATGCAATATATTCGGATGGCGAATGGGATTTTTGTTCTTGATCTTGTTGCTGTTGCTGCTGTTGAATGAATTGGACCACCTCGACGGGTGCGTGTTTACGTAAAAGTTTGTTCTCCGATTCTAAACGTGCTATTTTTGATTCGAGCTCGACGATACGCTCTTTCAGAACTTCCACTTCTTCGCGAACAGCATAGAGAAGGTGGGTTTTGACCAGGTCCTGAAAAGGAAGGATTGCACATGGTTGCCTTGATGTGATTGCACAGTCTCAGGTGCTTGGGCTTGGGATTGTAGATTGGGTACACGTGTAGGCCTTCGTTGACGTGCTATGGGTACATTGGATGGGTTGGCTGGCTAAAAATGGTGGAAAGGGCCCCGTGCATGTGCCCCCTCGTATGCTGATGGGTCTCACTGAACTGTAGGACTCTGGCCGCGCATGTTTTGTATTTCTAAGATGTATTCAGGATTGAATCATGGCTAGCAGGAGCACAAGGCGTAAACACGCGAAACTAATTATCAGTAGCAAAAATAGATTTTCCCGCGAAAAGTTCAAATTGAAAATGGCGGGAAATTTCTATAACTTATATTCAAATCGACTCACGATCAGTCTTGTCTACACACGGAAGAGTGGCAGTATGGTAAAGTGTGGTTTCGATAGAGATTATTGTGCAAGTGATCACGACCCGCACTGTACGTCTTCGGCAGGTAGGTCACCCGCAGCCGAGCGTGCTGCCACCCCAAAGGCTCGCTACCAAAGCGATACGCGTAGATAGTGCCATGGCTCACAACCAGTTGGTCCAACAGTGCTTTGGCCAGGAGCCCCGACTGGGCCACAGTGTCGTTGTGTGCCGCTGGCCTTGCACTCCTGGATGCGGGCGACTGGCCGAGGGCCGCTGTACAATCAGCTAGGACATGCCCCACATTTATGAGCTCACGATCAGAGGTGGTAAGGCGTCAGCCAGTCGGGATATGACTTCCACTCCTTGTGAGGGTGGGGTAGCCTGCACGGGTCTCTGCAGATCGAATCACTCACTGCGTGGTCCCAATAGTCCGACAATAGCAACGTACAGAGTTTACTATGCCGACTAGCGGACACCCCACGATAGATCGATCGTACGCGAATACACGGGCAGGGAATATACGAAGGAGAAGGAAGCTGAACGCTAATAGCCAGACACGGCCGTACCAGACGGAATCACCAACGTGAACTGTTTTGAAGTCATGCCTGAGGAGGCCCAGGTGTGTGTGTGTGAGTGTCCGTGTGACTTCTGTCCCAGTCGGGACAGGGGAGCCTACACGGGTCTCTGCAGGTTCGAATCACTCTCACCAACGTGAACTGAGGACTCAGTGACCGCACCGTGTCAGGTGGGCTGACGACCTGGGACAGGCTCGGAGAGATCCCGGTTTGATTGGCTAGATCTGATCCTGTGCCAGGAAGCGTAGAACACGCGGAAGGGATTCACGTGCTGGGAACACACGTGCCGTGCGGACAGGCGGAGAAGGAACCACTTGCACAGAAAGGTGCGGGTCACAGGGAGGTCCCTGGTTCGAACCCTGGGCACCTAATTTATTCTCTGATTGTTAGTCTTGCTGATGTCCCCACTGTCAACCTGACAGTTCGGTTCGAAAGCTCGGAGGAACGAGTAGATAGGGGCCACTCTAGTGGGGACCTTGGACAGCATGTCTGCCCTGACTTGATTAGCGTGCTCTGCAAGTTTGTTCAAGTCCAAAAAATATTAGCTTCACGACAGCAATATCGCAAGGATGTCCCTGACTGGTGGGGCCGTCAGAGCTTACCACGCCATGAGAGTTGGTCACCTAACGGCCTAATTTATGAAATTATGATACCCCCTACGGGAGAAGGGGGACCTTCATGCGTACAGCACGGGGATCGAATCACCACGGCGCGGTCCGTATAGAATGGTCGCTAGTAACGTACTGGTGTAGTTGTAACCCTCGTGCCTGGTAGGCCATGGCGAGTGGGAGAGAGTAATCGATACTCTCCCCTGGCTGGGAAACGTCAACCCCTCGGGTTGATGTTTCAGCCGTAGGTATAGTCGCAAGACTTGCCTGCTCCAGTCGGAGTTTTTGTCCCGCCGACTTCGGTCGGCCGCCTCCCTCCTACGCCTACATGGACTGGTTACATAGTTCATTAGGCCGACCTTCGGACACCTCTGCACGAATAGAACAATCACTATAACGACGGCGTAGGCAGCTAGGGTGGGCAGACCATACCAGCTGCACTAGTCAGGGACACGTCGACGGACTGAAGATCTGAAGATCTGACTCTTGCAGACCTCTAGTCCCAAGCAGGCAGCATGGGCACTGACAACTAGCATATCCAGTCAGGTTACATCACCCCACTGTGGAGAGTGTGGTTCTGGTACTGTTCGGATCACGATGGGTGATCTTGTGATTCAACAGTGATGAGGTCTGGTAAGCGGCTGTTCCTGTCCTTTGATCTATTAGTGTTCTAAAACGCCTCCACGCCTTCTCCGTCATCACGTGCTCTGTCGCATGGCTGATTTCTCATACTCTCCTCACACGGTAATTCCATTCATGCAATCACACGACAGCCCCGCTATTCTGGTGCCTAATTTACTAGTACCTGACAAAGACCCCTCTCCGAACAATAGAACGGGAGATTAAACTGTGCCCGACCTAAGAGCTGCTTGTTTCGACTAGCAGATAGCATGTGATCCAGACATATTGCAAATTGTACTCACACCTTACCTTAGGTGTGACATGGTTTGCGCCAGACATTTTTAAGATGGCACTATTTTCAAGAGAACAACCGAGTGAGAAAATGTCACGTCTGCACGCAAGTGCGCCAGACAGCACCAAGCCTCATTTATACGACACACACATGTGTCAGTGAAGAAATGGCAGTTCACTGTTGGTGTAGCTAATGAGGTGCCTGGGGTAGAGGCTCCGGCAGCTTTCAACCATGGACCAGGTCGGAAGACTTGGTTGGCGGCCCTGGGGTTTGGGTGTGGTGTAAAAGCTCCACCGGTCACTCCCTCCAGTAATACAGACCCAGTGTCGCATTATACTCGCGAGTGGGTAATGGAATGAGGCAGCCCAGTATGGGAAACTGGAACCTAAGAAGTCGTTGCAACTACAAGTAGGGCGCTCCAGGTACTGTCTGGACCGTTAACATTGGCGGGCCTGTAAGCGCGCGCATCATTATCCAAGATGCCAAAACAGTTGCCTAGTTCCCCCTCGAATAGCCCCTCCTATGATTGGTTTTGTTTGTTGATTTCCCCTTCAGTTTCCTTGGGGTCGTGTGGGCTACTCACATGTATACTCTGTGACAATATGTAGCGCAGCCCCCATGGACACTGATTACCAGAAGAGAGGTGAGGTGAGCAGCTACGCTCACAAATATACTGCAATGGCGTTTGGGAGTAAAATTATTGATTCTTACGGCAGAACTGCCGTGCCAAAACGTTGAACATTTCCCCTCAAATAGTGTTCCCTGCCTGGACCCATTCGAAATAGTGATTTGCCCAGATATTGAGTGTTTACGGTAACGTCCAGGATACCCGCATGTGGAAGTGACCGAATGGAAACGCAGATGGAAGCTGCCGTGCGGTTAAACCCGCTTATAAGGTTTGATTGCTTGGCCGGTTTCAGGCGGAACAAGCTCGCTCAAGAGAGGGCGGAGTTCAAGTTTCAAAGAAAAATACCCACAGTAGGCCCCTTGGCTGCATGTGATGTGATCACGCAGTCAATCCATTATCCTACCAGTGTGCCCGGACACCATTTCTCGTCCATGAATCCCCACTGACAGTACCGCAATCCCCTGACTCACTGCACAGTAGGTATGAGAATGGCAAGCATGCTTTTCAGACCAGCAGACAGAATCAGTGGCCTACTCTCGGTGCCTAGTGTCCAACCCGCGCTTACCATGGCTTGTTCAATCTTGTTATCAATAGCCACAATACTCGTCCCGTTGGCCATAGCCGGCGTGTCGTTTTCAATATTTGGGCTATAACACAATTCCATGACCCAAGTTTGATCGCCCACCTCTTCCCCTTACCTCAGTTTCTCCATGACCGCCGCACTCATCGGTTTGACAGCCATGCCGCGAGTGAAAGTCAATTCGGCTAAACTAAGCAAAAAGAAGTGAAATGGGCTACCGCAGACTCTGGCAGCAACAGGGCGGCAGGCTATTTTTCCAAAATGTTTTGCACACCCGGGCAGCTTTCGATTATCCTAAAAATATCAAACTGGGATGCTCCGAGTCTCAGAACACTCCCCTTACCCAAACAGCACCGATTCTTCAAAATGCTTTGACAGCGTGCTGGCCTCGCTCGCCTGTGCTCAACAAAAAATCCAATTACGGCCTGGCCTGCTCGCCGTTCAGGCCTTTTTGCCAAGGTGACCGGACAGCCCATCAACGTGGCATCGCACCCGTCCTTCCCCTTGCCATCGTCCAGCCAAGAAGTTCTAGCTAACCAAGAAAGGAAGCCGAAGCTAACATCTCTTCTAGCGATCGATACGGGTGCCGCGGGGTGAACCCCCCCCCCCCCCCGGTTAGTGATATATGATATAAGACACACGCACTCGACATCCTCGTTCTCCCAATCTGGGCCTTGCTAGCACGCACAGTCGTTTGGCCTAACATAATTTTTGTCCAGCGAAAAAATCACGTTTTTGTTGACTTTTCAAGTCTGAGCAAACTAAAACGATGCAAACTGACTACATTTTCCCGGGTTTCAGCTTTTTTCCGCACCTAAATTGGATGAGTAACAGGGCATGATTCGCATTGATCATTTCGTGCTGCCTATGGCTGACGAAGGAGGAACAAACCCACGTCAATTGCCTAAGAAAGAAAGAGTCCGATTGCACTTGCACGTGCAAAAGCTGTCAAGCGAGCAAGAACACAGACGTCATAGGATCTAGGAAGTTGAAAAATTTCTCCGCAGGATATGTCAAGCAGAGGAGTGTCTAATGAGGGAACAGACAGTGGTGCGACTCACCTCAGTGGGGATCACGTCCAAGTGTGGGGAGGGAGTAAATGCCCCACACATGCTGGCTCATTGTCAGTAAGGTCAAGGTCCACATTCTATAGTGGTGAATAATTTCCCGCCATTTGCCAAATTTAAATTTTTGTTGGGTAACATAATTTTTCGCTGCACAGCGGCACTTGCTAGCGTTTCGCTTACTAAATTCATTATCTTAGCGAGAAACAGAGACTCCAGCGAGGAGGCATAAGCCACGCGCAGGAGGAAATTATTATGCTGTAAATGGGTCAGAAGAGAGGAACTATTTGATACTTCATAATGTGCAACGCATTTTGACGTCAAACTTCTATTAGGTGACTGGTTATTGTCTTCTCGAAATCAGCGGGGACACACAGCAGAGTGTTGAATCGGCTCACAATCAATGAGCAGCTCCCAGTTTTTCTCCTTTTGCCTCTTCTGCATCGAAAACACCATGGCGATGTTGAACAGACGTGGGTATCTCATCTGCACCTATCATTGCACTGGTTCATGGAACTGGTATGCCCCTCCTACTCTACAGTAAGTCACGGCCAGACACGAACCTAGAGCTCGCTCGAGGTCAATTGACTGGCTTGGTTTGCAGCCCAGTTCGTCGCGAGTAGCATTTAAATTTGGCTCCCAGTTAAGGTTAACTGAACAGTTGACTCGACTCGTTAACTGACCAGTCAAGGATAACTGACTGAGGTTTCCGAGTAGCGTTTAGGAGGGTAGTTATGGAACTGCCCAGTTTAGACTTGGCCACAAAGATAACATAGTCATCCGAATTCGCATGGACTCTTTTACAATACTGTTGTGTGCTCGATTTTCGAGTGTCGACTGTCAATTACACGTGTTTTGGGTTAAGTCCAGACGCACCAGACGCATTTTGTGCGGGCACCTTTTTTTCCTTTAGTCAGGATTACTTTATGCTTTTTTATGTTTTCATTCCTGCCTACATCGCCGGCGCCACAAATCGTGGGCTCATTAGTCATAGCCTATTCATGGTAGCATAATAGTTTCCTCGTAGCCAATGACCATTTAGCCACGCCCATGATGTCATGTCTATTCCGCGTGTGCACTCGCAATTCATACTGGAAGTGGATTAGCCACGCCTTTACAGGACTGCGTGAACTTCTGGATATAAGGGCTTGCACTTGTAAGGTCTGGGTTCTTTTTGGCTAGCTCAACTCTAAAGTAAAGGCTCCATTAGTTGCACACGTCAGGCCACGATACAACAAATACATGTGAAACCTGTCTAAACTGTGGGATAATAATCGACACTGCCACTGCCTCTCTCTGCATCAATAGGCAGATCATCAGCATCACCAAAACCATCAGTGTGCTAAGTTTAGACTAGCTCGAATGGTTTTCCTATTGTTTTGAGAGATTGGCACGACTAATTCCTGGACTGAGGATCACCTCAATAAAGCCCCTAATCCATTGGCCCATGAGATGATTAGGTCGCTTCCGACCGACGAGTGTAACCGGCCCCATGTATTCTGCGTGAGTCTTATCGTTAGTAGTGCCGGCGTAGTGGCTTTAATAGGATAAACCAACGTCGGCACTGCCACTGCCACTGCCACTGCCGTTGCACTGCCAGACTGCATGGTTGTGGTCGTATCTCACCACCACACCATCGTTTGGCAGTTCCATACTATCATACAAGGGCACCAGTTTCTGAGGACACATCCGTACTCTATCTGAATGCAAGAATGGATTAAGCCATGTTAGAGTACTGCGTGCATAGCCACTGTCGCTGTAATATGCCACTTATGGCCACTTTCGACATTGATTCCGATTTTGTTGCATTTTAAACTTGTGAAGCCAAGGATGCCCCAGGCAAAGCAGCCACAATGTTCAGAAATCAGTCCTCAGGCTACATATACCTTAAACGTTGGCGTTATAGTATCCTTTCCGATTGCATATACAGAACCACATGTCAATGGAGCAGTTAGACTGCTAACTTATCTCGCTAGCTAGGTTATGTTTTGATGGTTTAGTCTGTCATTTAACTGTCTTGGTTAACTTTGACCATGACTCGGAAGTTAAAATTAACCATGGAATTTTTCTCCAGTCAACTGAGAAGTTAGACTTGGCTGCAGCTCGCGAACCGGGCCCAGACCATGACTTGCAGCATTTTAGGCACTTTGGGAGTGGGACCCACAGAACCTTCCTCATAGCCGACTTGTGCGGCTTATGTACAACGAGTCTCTGCATAAGCCAGAGGGGTTCCCAGTTTTTCACCCTTTGCCTCTTCTCCATCGAAAAACACCATTCACACACACATTTATAGACCAATGAAATGACTACTGACGCTTCCAACCTACAAAACTACAATATGCTACCAATAGCATACCAAATATAGCTTTATCAAACAATCAGAAAACTTACAGAATAACAGTCGCCACATCAACGACCTCAGGCAGCCTTCTGACCACTCTCCTCTTCTTAGCTATCTTAGAATACACCAGATCCATCCTCCGCTCCCAGTCTCCATTCGCCTTTCTCATCGCACATCCATCACTGCCACAATGTCGAGCCGAGTGCAAAGGGCGAACGACGGCGTGCGTTTGATGAAACACAAATATAATATCGCGTTGATGCACAAGGCGTAATCTTTTCGGGAATTCAAAAACATCCGCTGCGTCTCGACGTCGTTTTCGTTTTCTTGGTGTCATCACAGTCTTCATATCCAAATCCGTTACAGACGACTTATCAGTTTTAGAAGTCAGAGCAGAATTCCAATGCTCCTCCAAAACTTGGCCTCCGCTTTTCAAATTATCACCAGTAATTAATCGATTGCCAACAATCGTCGATTCCAACCTAATCGATCCGAAATCCATCAAAGGCAATGGCGATGAATCACCGAATGCTTTGCGCGAGAGCCGATATAAAATTGACATGACCACGTCGATGCATGATGGAACCTCGGACAACTGCCGAACCAAATACTGAAACAACGAATCGATCACACGTTTCCATGCGTGATACAATTCCAAATCCTCAAATCTGTTTCTTTCATTAAACTGATCGAATCGATCAATAATTAAATCGATATTTGCAAAAGTCGAATTGAGATCAGCGATCGAAACCAATGAGCGCAATATCAGCGATTGATTCCCCGTCGGCAAAGAATCAAAGGTTGGATTTTCAAATTTTTGAATCAAAACTGTTCCAAATTGAAATAGCGACGAGACGAAATCGTATTTTATCGACATAGACTTCACGAAACGGAGGTGCCAATCGGTGTTTATCAGCTGAGAATTCTTCTCAGGCTTGAGGACGGAATCCGATAAGAATTCTGACAGCTGGCAAATCTGAAGAAGTTGATTATGTAATAACTTTTATCGATAAATATTGCATTGTACTTACCAAAGTCATTCCATCAGCGCTAGTCGAGAAATCAAAGCTCATGACCACTTGGCGTAAACAGTACCACAATCGCATATTCTTCGGGGATTGTAGCATCTACAAGACAAGATTTCGATTAGCGTGCGACAAAGCAGGATGATAAAAAATCATAAAATGCTCTACCATCGCCATTAGCTTGTCGAGGAGAACAAGCGCACAACGAGCGTGAATAAAACAGGAATCTCGCAAGGCTTGAAGACAGTCCTAAAGATGAAAGAAGATAATCTATTTTTCTAGCTGAGAAAGCAGACATACCTGAAGTTGCTGACTTGAGCAAGTCAAGCACCGTTTCAAAAACTGAGCACAAGTGCTTTTCAATTGAGCAAGCGCCTCGTCCGAATTTTCACTCGAATGTGCAACTAGTGGCGGTAGGAGATGGCCTACAAAAAATCAGAAGATCCGTGAGAAAAATTCTAAAAGCACAGAAATCGAAACCATATCCCTGGCACAAAGTGGGTTGGCCATCACGTCTGATCAAAGCAGCAGTACCGCATACCCGTCAAAATAGGTTCGTGGTCAGGAGGAAAATTGCTGTTGGCCAGTGCCAAAGTGGCAGCATCGACGACGCCGTCATTCGGCACAAACATGTTGATTTCCTTGACGAAATGCAATCTCGGAGGTTCGCGACTGCGATGGCCAAGAAGTTTCTGAAAATTGGAAATCAATGCGAAATGGTTGGTCTGTTTGGCCTGTCGAGAAGACAGTGTATATGGTCGCCTTGACTGCCCCCCGCAAACGGCGTATCAGTTGCCTTCGTTGGCCGCTCGATACGTTCCTCCAGGCGAGGCTGCAACCCGAAGGGTTGATGTCTCTGACTCCTACAACTTGGAGGCCGCCTAGAGGATTTTTCAAGACCGTCCGCTCCCCACAAGGTCCAGTTTATTAAACAAAATCACACCTCGCACGAAGCGGGAGGGGGAAGAGCAGTTACGGCAGAAAACCGAAGGATCACTGGAGCAACCAGTCACTGCCGTCCATTTTCGGCCTGTTTCTCCAACCAAAAACTTCATTTTCCCAGACTTACATTTGAACCAGACCATTTGAGTGCCTCGTTCACATCTTCAACCGTCAGCTTTTCGCCTCGTCTTTGTCGCATGAACATCGCCGATTTCTAAAAACATTTATAAGATTTGGTTAACTTTGAAAAATCGGCTTTAAACTTACATGAGCCAGTTCCCGCAATCGATAATTGACATCTTCTGTCAATGCGCATAATGCATCAGAAGTAACGATGGTAAGAAATTTCCGAAAATGTGTGTCATAACCCAAGGATTCAGCAAAATATTGAACTGAGGACACGCTTAGGCGTTCGAATGCTCGAAAATCGGCACTCGATTTAGATTTCTTGCTGTCTGCTGAACTGACCGGGGAAAGTACCCCATCGCGGGCATTGTTTTCGGCCATGGCATGCCAATCGGGCAATCAAGCAGAGCCCAGCGATCCGATCGGCCGGCCACACACAAGGGGCTGGGGAAGTGCTGTGGAGGGGGAACGTCCAACGCCCGACCAGTGCACCCTTGCCGCCTATTAGCAGACAACTTCTGGCTGCTTATAGCATATGCGCAGAAATATAAATGTCCTGGACAACAGATCAAAAAGTACGGGCAGGGTATTGTGGGACAAGTAGCGGGCAAGTTTATGAGACGATCTTCTCATACAACATAGATCAGATCCTGCATTTGTGGAAACCAAGTGCGCATTTGGGAGACCTCCCTCGTCCTCGATCACACCACAACGGCTTCGCGCTTCTTCGATTTCGTAGGCCGATTGGAAATGTAGATCAAGGGCAGGCTGTCATCGACCCGCAGAATTTCGAACGAGCACACCAACTTTTCATCCACGCACAAGACGGCGGCTGAATTGTTCATACCGGCACAGTAGTTGGGGGCAGAAAATATGGTCACCATGCGACGACCAGCAGCAAATTTATAGCCATCTTTGAACAACTGAAATGCAGACTCGAGAAGTCAATGACAAGACAGATCGCAAAGTCCTGCGCCAACATCTGACAGAGGCTAGGGACCCCTCGAACCAGTCCAGCAGAACTCCCTTACCTGATGCCCACGCACAATCAGATCGACCCCCAACCTTTTGCACGTTTTTTCGATCAGATTCCCACCGAAACTGAACGAAATTCCTCGCGGATTTTCGCTCCATCCATCCTCAGCATCGGGATCGGACCACATCAGATCGCACATGAGACCGTAGTCTGGGATCTCGCACGGCCTTGGTAATTGGCGGATCTAAAAATAACAAAAAAATACTCCATCTCAGCGATAATCTTACCGTGTCTCGCACCTGATCCAAACTTTCCAAGTCGGGAGACAAACCGCCATGCATGCACAAAATGCGAGAACCGACCAAGGCAGCCACGGGCAAGTAGTTGAAAGTGTGGCAGAAATCACGCCAAACGGCCACACCGCGCCGACCACCGAATCGTTTGCGCATCTCGTCGTAGAAACCGTATATTTTATTGACTTGACGACATTCGTGATTTCCGCGAAGAATCCAGAACGAGTCGGGATACTTGATTTTTAGAGCCAGCACCAGGCACAACGATTCCAAGGAAAATTGACCACGGTCGACGTAATCGCCGAGAAAGATGTAGCGCGTTTTGGGCGGCTCACCGCAGAAATCGAATAAACGTAGCAAATCGTAGAACTGCCCGTGAGTGTCACCAACGATCTTAAAAAACACCTTTTGGATCATGACCAACCAAAAAATTGAAAAGCTTACTTTGACTGGTGGTTCCATTTCAATCAGCATCGGTTGACTTTGCAACACAGCGCGAGCTTTTTGGTTCAAAGCCGTCATATCTTCCGATTTGAACGACAGGGGTACTGGTTCGTGGCCGAGACGATTTTTCAAACGTTGCAGCAGACCATCAACCGGATTAGACGAGGATGGTTTTTCAGGCCCACTTTCCGAAATACGCTTCCAGAACGACGGCATGTTCAACCAAGAAAAGTGACGAGACAGGCGACCAGAGACACAGCAGGGACTTCGAGTGAATGTGGAGGAGGTATGCAATTTGTAGTGTAAAGTACGGGCTATGTGCCTACAAAGTGCGGAAGTCGACGCTGCGAGGCTGTATTCCCTAGAACGGCTGGACTGCATTAATCATGCCGACACAGCTCATCAAAGAGGATTGATCGCCCATGAGTAAGTGTAGCCCACTAATTCTGAGACTCTGCCCCATCATACTATCTGTTTTCTTTGGGAATGTACACGCAGCCTATGCGGTGACGTGGAGGGCGTGTATATTCTCAACGAAAACAGGTTATAATTTCCCGCTTGATGTGGCCAACGGGTAGCATTCAAAAAGTGTACTCTGGCCATCTTATTAGTGGGGCCATGGTTTCTGTAAGCATACAAGAGAGAGGCAGCGTGATTGGGTAGTGCGGGGGGCTACCAATGCGAGGCCTTCAGACCTTTGTACAAGTGCAAGCCTGACCTTTTCTTCATTCTGTAAAGTTATGCACAATATTTAGCTCATCGTGTTCACTCTTGCTGAGATCATGATCACTCATCATCATGTTTTGGAGTTTGCCCCTCAAATCCAACTCTGGGATTTAAAGCGAGGAGCCGCGTCTGATTCTGCTGATTACTATCACCGTGCTCAAACGACCACTGGGGTTATCGTATGCTTATTATGGTCGACGTGGTTGGCTGGTCCAGGTGTCATAGTCGGTATTGGCTTGACAAAAGAGTCGTCAGCTTCGACCCTCCTGCATAACTTCACTGGAACCTCCTGCGCAACGCGGTGGCACATCAGGTGCGCATTTCACTGTAACGAGAGCTCGTTCAATGCGGACGCGAGCTTCAGCTGCGCGATACGCCAATAAAGCAAGAGCGAGTGGAATTGTATTGACACTGCAGCTCGAGTCGCAAACTGCACTACTGTAGATAGTTAGAGCCTGCGTCTGCTCACCTTGTTATCAAAACCATGGACGTCGAAGGATTTCAATGATACCCACTGTGCAATCCCTGCACTGGCCTGAATGGTCGTGGTCTGATTGGTCCGTGAGCGACGTCCCGACCAATCATCAGAGGACACTTTACGATGCCCCGCCCTCTGTGCGTCTGCACGCCATCGGTTCCGTTCAAAGAAATTTCGTCGATGATCGCAGTCGGAGTGTGATCGACTGTCTCAAATTCAAATTCATTCAATCAAAGTCTCGATTTTGTGAACAAAAATGAAATTATTCGTCGTCGTGGCCATATTATCGATTTGTTTATTCGTTTCGTCCGAAAAGACCAGTTGGAAGAAGGAAGATAAAGATAAATACGGACCCATCATCGGCATCGATTTGGGCACGACTTATTCGTGCGTTGGCGTCTTCAAAAGTGGCCGAGTCGAAATAATTGCCAACGACCAGGGGAATCGAATCACTCCTTCCTACGTCGCATTCACGCCGGAGGGGGAACGATTGATCGGCGATGCGGCCAAGAATCAATTAACGACCAATCCCGAAAACACCATTTTCGATGTAAAACGGATGATCGGCCGCGAATGGAGCGATTCCTCCGTTCAACAAGACATCAAAATGTGGCCTTTCAAGGTAAAAGTGACATTTTCCTAGTTTGAATCATCGAGAAGTTCCGATGGCTAGGATTTCACCCGTACTCATTTGTAGCGTAGATAACGGAAGAGAAATTTCTTTTCTGTAATGGTTTAATTCGTTTTGGGACCTGAAGTTCCTGGGAATAAGGCTTGGGTTCAGTCCTTGGTCCCAGTCCCTAATCCTTATCCCCCTCTCTGGTTGCGTTCGTTTCTTCTCCAACACGCGATGCCACAAAAAGAAAACATTTTTCTGGTTTTTAATTTAGGTTGTCAATAAAAACAAGAAACCACACGTCGAAGTGACCGTCGGCAAAGAGACCAAACAATTCACGCCCGAAGAAATCTCCGCCATGGTCTTGGGGAAAATGAAGGAAGTGGCCGAGGCATATTTGGGCAAAGAAGTCAAGCACGCAGTCGTCACTGTGCCAGCCTACTTCAACGATGCTCAACGCCAGGCCACCAAGGACGCGGGCACCATCGCCGGTTTGAACGTGGTCCGAATTATCAACGAGCCGTAAGTCATCTGCGTTCAGCCAGGCCTGCCCCAGCATGCTGTGCTTTTTTCATTTTAGGACGGCCGCCGCCATTGCGTACGGCTTGGACAAGAAAAAGGACGAAAAGAACATTCTCGTGTTCGATCTGGGCGGGGGTACTTTCGACGTGACCCTGCTGACCATCGACAATGGCGTGTTCGAAGTGGTGGCCACGAACGGAGACACTCACTTGGGAGGCGAGGACTTCGACCAGCGAGTCATGGAATACTTCATCAAGTTGTACAAGAAGAGGACGGGCAAAGACATTCGGGAGGACAATCGAGCCGTTCAGAAATTACGCCGAGAAGTCGAGAAGGGAAAACGGACATTGAGCACTCAGCATCAAGTCCGCATCGAGATCGAAGCGCTCTTTGATAACGAAGATTTCAGCGAGACGCTGACCCGAGCGAAATTCGAGGAGTTGAACATGGTGAGTTGAATGTTTCAGAGTCCACCTTTTGTCTGATTAGCAACAGTCCGATTGCAGGATCTGTTCAAATCGACCATGAAACCCGTGCAGCAAGTGCTGGATGATAGCAGAATGAAGAAAGAGGACATCCACGAGGTCGTGCTGGTCGGTGGCAGCACCAGAATCCCCAAAGTGCAATACTTGTTGAAAGATTTCTTCGACGGTAAAGAACCGAGTCGAGGCATCAACCCTGACGAGGCCGTTGCCTACGGTGCCGCTGTTCAAGCAGGCGTTATCTCGGGAGACGAGGGTAATTAGATGAGTCGTTGTTTACTTTTTTCCCTCCATTATTTTTTCAGACACCGGGGACTTGGTCTTGTTGGACGTGAACCCGTTGACGATGGGTATCGAAGTCGTGGGTGGTGTGATGGCCAAGCTGATCCCTCGAAACACCGTCATTCCGACCAAGAAGTCCCAAGCTTTCACCACGGCCTCTGATAATCAACAGATGGTCGAAATTCGGGTAAGCAGAAAACAGTTATGTTGTCTGTGCACTTGTTTATGCTCACCAGTTCGAGCGGAGACGTGTACTGGAGGAGGGGGCGGTTCGGGGCTAGTCTACCAGTATTGCTTGGGAGCGAGTAGCTGGACTCGTCCTGGGTTCAATCCTCGGTGATGAAAGTCGATGCGCGAGCCATAAATTTTTGCTGACTTAGCACGCCAGGCCGTGGGTGACTCGCACGGTACTGTCGAGGTGATCGCACAGCCTTGCTTACAAGGTTTGACTGCTGGCTGGCTATAGGCAACGGTCTTCGACCAAAAACGTGTCCTCGTGCGGATGGATGGGGAGTGCTGTATGCACGGTTATAGTTTTCTTCCGGTTCCAGGTCTTCGAAGGCGAACGGCCGATGACCAAAGACAACCATTTGCTGGGAAAATTCGATCTGACGGGCATCCCACTCGCGCCACGGGGTGTTCCCCAAATCGAAGTCACTTTCGAAATCGATGTGAACGGAATCTTGCACGTGACGGCCGAGGACAAAGGCACTGGCAACAAGAACAAGATCACCATCACCAACGATCACAACCGTCTGAGTCCGGAAGACATCGATAGGATGGTCCAGGATGCCGAGAAGTTCGCCGACGAAGACAAGAAGGTCAAAGAACGCGTGGAGGCCCGAAACAGTTTGGAATCGTACGTGTATTCGCTAAAGAGCCAAATCGACGACAATGAGAAACTGGGCAGCAAATTGTCGGCTGCCGACAAAGAAACGATCACGAAAATAGTTGAGGAGAAGATGCATTGGCTGGAGATGAACAAGGAAGCCAGCGTGGAAGAATTGACTGTGCAGAAGAAGGAACTGGAGGACGTGGCCAAACCCATTGTTGCCAAGTTGTATCACGGCGATGGCGGGGCTCCTCCTCCAGAAGGTGAACAGCAAGGAGGCAACTCGGAACGGGACGAGCTTTAAGAGCTATTTTGAGGCTTGCGGAATTTTTTATTATTCGAGCTTTCCTGTACGGGCAAAATTGGATGAGTGTGAGGGTTTTCTTTTCTTCCGGAACCATGACAATAATGTTGAAAAAGCGCCCGAAGAATTTGTGCTTTGAGTCGTGTCAATTTTGTGGTTTTTTTCTTAGCGGTTTGTTTTTCGGCCCTTCTTAACTGTTTTTCTCGTCAAAAGCAGAGATGACTGAACAGTGCGTGGGACAGGTTGAGAGGCGTTATAAATTTGTCAGTCAGCCGTGGCACGGGGCACTGATAATGTGTTTAGCTGAGCCAGTAACGGGATCTGGTCGTTATTTGGCGCTCCATTCTCCACCCGCAAACACAACTGATCTGGTCTGACTTACCCCTCTGTTATGTGTTCGGGGGCGTTTTCTTGAGAACGATTTCTCCAATCTGAGGAGTATGGAGGGACTTGATTTGAGGTTTGTGATATGGCCAGCGGGGTTTCTCCATCAGGGTTGTAGGGATGAAGTTTAATGCGCGAATTGCGAGATAGGGCAAGATGCAGATCCAACTCCTCCAAACTCAGCTTTGTCTTGACGAGTGGAGGTTTCGAATAGTCAGGGGCCTGAAATTCTCATACAGTAGTCTCAGGTATTTGCAGTAGTCGTAGCGCAGGGGTACATTTCAGCTGGTATTGATTTCCGAAGAGGCTTTTGGTGTTCTCGTGGATTCAGTTGAGGCAGAGGTGGTACTACAGTACGTGCAGGTACGATATGGTTTGCCACTCCTACATTTTAAGCACTACTTCAAACGAACGAACGAACGAGCTTAATCACTTTCACGGCAAAAAAGAAGCCAGAGAAAGCACAGATTCTGACCGCGTGTGTCGACTACGATGGGCGCTGGGTAACCAATTATTCTTATCGCATGTGTACGCGGAAATACATACAGCAATACGTAAATACAGCATCCGGTCAGTCCTGACCTGTCTGGTCTGCTGGGGCCTGATGTTCCTTGACATCGTTTTCTGTGAGATACCTGCTCTTGTTGACCTCCTCACGTCTTCTGTCCTTTCCGTCTGTGCAGTGTTTTGGGGTATTTCGCTGTTGATTAACGATCATTAGGTGGCGCAATGATAGGCGCCATCTTTCCCATCGAGAGATTTTGGGTTCGAATCCTTGCCACCCGATTTCTTCTTTTCTATGACTTAAAACACTGACAGTGAGTGAGTCGTACACACTAGCCGCCACTGCCAACATACAGTAATAGTTCAAAAGCTTGGGAAAGAGCTTTCAAAGTGAAGCGGTGACACTGGATGGACGTGTCTCTAAGGCCAGATAAATATGATCACATCGGTGTGGATCTAGGAAAACCCCGTCTGCCTTGAACCAGTTGAACACTCCTCTTGCATCTTCAGTTCTTGGTGGAAGAAAACCTTATTTTTGACGGAAAAGTCTTCTTGATTGTAGAGCAGTGCTATTATTTACGAGCCACCCTCCTCATGGTGCGGCGTGCTCACGAAATTATTTAATTCAATTACAGTCGAGTGCATATTTTGGAAATTGCCTGCAGGGTCCCTTCAGTCACGACAGGCCCGTCCATCTGTGTGTAGGCTTTCTACTTATCCATGCCAAGGCATCTAAATACGAGTAATTGACAGTGAAGGGAAGTAAAGTTGCTCGTGCCTAATTATTTGCATCAGCATGATACTCACGATCAGATCTGCTTTTAGCTATTCTCCCCTCAAACACAGTCTTTGTGGTGTGTTAATTATGCACGGATTCATTTGCTAGGAATTCATAAAACTACCCTTCTAGAATTCGTACCTCTCTTACTGAGTACCTTGAACTTTTAACTTTTCGCTTACGTCATAAGAAATGGGAAGAAAACAGAGTCAGATGACGTACATAGCGTACTTCGACCCTTGCCTCTCTTCGCCAGTCGACAAAGCTCACGAATTCATCGTGATTTTTGGTTCCTAGTAAAAGAAATGAAAGACATGCAGACGCATGTGGCCAGAGTTCTTGACAATAAGCCCGAATGCTAAGCCATGGCCGCACGTTTCCGGTTCGTCGCAGCAGTTGGTGTTCAAGTGGTTCTAGCGTGCTTAAAAGTCTGAAGAAGCGATTGAACGGGCGAGATGGCGAGGATGGGTTCGACAGAGTTAGGGCGATAGAAAGCTTTTGAATTGAGGACGTAGCCTAGCCTTACTTCCGCCATCAGCTCATAATGAGTACTTGTGTACGTGCGTTAGCTATACCCTACGTGATATACTGCTTCCCTGCCTTGTCCACATTGAATCCACATCGTCAGTTTCCTCCTTTTAGGAAAAAAGAAACAGAAAAATGGATGGTATTGAAGACGATGTGAATGTCATTTACATTGAATTATTCGGCTCATTTGATTTACCTTGAGCCTCCGGCTGCATCCATGGCTTCATCTGCGGCCAAAGAATCGTCAAGAAGTGATCCTGTTTCTGTGAGGTAGCATTGCACTGACTGTGAGCTATCATAGCACTTACTTTTTATGGTAGTCCTTGTCCTGCGTACGTGCGCTTCCTTTAAGGTTGTGGTATCTGATGTATGAAATGATAAACTCTGGTTTAGAAGTAGCACTTTCCACTGTAACCGCACGCTGTGGAGGCTCGTCTGACAATCTATCCTCTGCATGGAGGTCATATCATGTCGTACTTTATCCCTAGCCAAGCACTATACAGCGGAGGTAACTAGGAGCGTCATCAGTCAGAGTGATGGGACTTGAGCGTGGTGACAAAGCTCCACAGGTCAATGCAGTAACTGACCCAGACGTATCACATTTCGTGCTGTACAGTATCAATGAGCCGAATAATGAGGATTTTAGAAGGCGGAATAATCAGAAACTAAAAAGCAAAGCAATTTATTCTTTCTTCGCCAAGTTTTGGAAAGAAATCAGGAGTAACTCTCAAAATCGAGCTGTGGAGTATGTTAGGGATGCAAAAAAAAAAAATAAAAAGCGAACTGTGTCAACATTTTCAAATCCGCGCTCTCTGACAGGTTACGCAGACAGGCCTAAAAACAATAAAAAGATGCGGAGACATTCAAAACTTTTCAATTTTTTTCAAAATCTGGCTTTAAAAAAGCGGGAAATTAAAATCTGCTAGATGAAAGCGGATACTGCAGAATGGTATTCCGGGCAACCAAAAATTTCAAAAGGGCACACATACATATATCAGGTGAAGTTCATTGGTATTTTAAAAGGGTATAGCATATATTTATCTGACAATTTTACAAACTGCAGTAGTCGACATGTCAGTGGCTCGAAATGAGGGAGGAAATCAGTGTGGCAATCAGGCCCACATTTTATCTTACTGTAAGCCTTGTCTACAGAACGGGAGCCAATAGAATTCCAATCTGCCTGACCCAAGGCGTAAATTTTTATGGCACCATAAATTGAGGTTTATTCCGACATATACAGTATTCCATAAGATATTGGATTTGACGGTGATGAAATTCAAAGAGTCAAAATATGTGATAACTTTAACCTAACCAGCGCCTGCCTACACTTGGGGTGGCTGTTATTGTCCGACTACTCTTATCCTTAGTTCGAGAAGAGTGATCTCACTAAGGCATCGACCGCCGTGCAGCCTTCAGCTGGCGGGCGAGTCGGAGATAGTGACCGATACTCTGTCCTGGCTGAAAGTTATAGGTATAGTCGCTAGACTTTCCTGCTCCAGTCAGATTTTTTGTCCCGCCGACTTCGGTCGGCAACATTCTCTCTTAAGCTGGAAGTATAGTTCGATGCGATGCGTCAAATAAGCTTGCGATGCGACGTTTTAGGCACCTTTTTACATTGTCAGTTGACCCAAAACTGTCGCATCGCAAGCTTATTTGACGCATCGCATCGAACTATACTTCCAGCTTAACACTGCCAGGCTTGGTTGCAGCCGCCTGGAGTGTCGACCACTCGCCCGGACACCATCATGAAGAACATTCATGCCAGCGTTTTCAAATCCAAGAAGGCCAGGAAAGGAAGTGATAAGGCAGTGGTCCGGTGATGTCAAGGGGAGTTCTGGATCGCCTCGCACCCGGGTAAATCATTTTGTGTGCAATGTGCCTCTTCGCCCTCCTATGCGCATAATCGATTGATGCTGCACATAAGCGTTCGTCGTCATTTTGGACGCTTGCAACCTGAACCGATTCTCAGGCTTGATGGAAAGCAGATTGTTTTCACCGACGTTGTGAAGTATACTTGCGCGTTCAGCTCTCGCAAACATGCTATTTCAAGAGCATTGTCGTTCGCTCGCTCCGTCTTGTAGGCGAATGATCGGTTCATTCCCCCGCAAGTTTGGAAAATTAGCCACCAACGTTTTGAAGACCGTTTATACGTGATGCATGCTCCTCCGTCTCGATTATGCATCTGCTGTTTGGGCACCGATACAAAAGAAATCAATCAACGAGCTTGAAACAAATTCGGAAATTTGCAATTTTTTGCATACAGGACCAGTGCCACGTTGACTATGACGCCTCGTTGGCTGCCCCACATTCGCCCCGTTTGGAAAATCGTAGAAATTAACTGAAACTAGTTCATTTCTACAGATTTATCAGTACGACACTTTCGAAAGATACGTTTCCAATCTTTGTTTCAATAGACAGCGACTGCAGCCGCGATGGTGCAACGGTTCGGGATATTGTAATACGACTGGGTCCGTATTACTGGAGGGAGTGACCGGTGGAGCTTTTGCACCACGCCAAAAACCCAGGGCAGCCAGCCAAGTCCTCCGACCCAGCAGACGCTCCCAGCTGCCGGCTCCGTGCAGAGTATCGATTGCCAGTCGAGCCTCTGCAATATTCTCTCCGTATTGTTTGGGAGCGAGTGGCTGGACTCGCCCCGGATTCGATCCCCGATGATGGAGGTCGGTTTGCGAACCATAAATGCTCGTCGACCTTGCACGCCAGGCCGTGGTGACTCAGCCGGTACCCTAGAGGTGCTCCGAGTGGAGAAACGGAAGCCAAACGAGGAGACAGTCGCGACTGTCGAGCACCGGCAGGGTTCAAAGCCCACCCGCCATCGTCCGAGGAAGTCGGTATCTGGTCCAGAATGTCCTCAGTTGGAGGTGCTACTAGTGAAGACGCGCATCAGGCGCGTTGGAGGTCGCTGCAGTGCGGGCTGGCTCCCGCACTGTCTCTTAGAAAGGTTGACCACTGGACGGCCAAACGGGCTAGAAGCCAAAACAATCCAATGCCTTGTTAGTGTATATCACTGCAACATAGCATATTCACGTTTGACCGCATGGCATGGTTCAAAGCCCACACACCACCGCCCGAGGAAGTCGGCGTCCAGTGCAGGATGCTCTCGCATTAAGGTGCTTCTAGTGGAGACACGCAGAGGGACGCTGCTGTGTGCGCCGGTCCCCGCACAACTCTGCTTAAAAGGTTTGACTGCTGGCCGGATAGAGGCAAAAAGGGACTTCAGCCCACAAAAATTTTTAAAAAAATTGGCAGTGACTTTTAAACTTTTGCTTACCTTTTTGTGCCGCTATCTAGTATCTACGCGTCGTCTTTGGCTGCAGAAATATACGGATATGATGCGGCAAAACAGTTGACTGACATCTAATGAAGCAAGATCACGCCGGCAAGGTGCTTGCATGAATATACAGTAAGGGTAGCACAGTCATTGCGCTCTTGACCCATATTATCAAATTACGACTGCTCATATCCATATTATATGATCAAAAAATTGCCTGGTGCTAACATACTATACATCAGCTAAACCAGGGCCAGGGCTAAACCCTGGTAGGCAGCCAGAAATTTGCGTCACAAGAAGTGAAGCAGGGGTAGAACTGGACGGACGTGGCAAAATTGTGCATCATGCATCCTCGTCGATTGTATCGAGCGTGCGATAGCACGTTCCCTGATCTCATTTTCATGCTCTGCGTAATCTGCATCTTGAACTTTAAGTGCACGTCATAAAATCTGATTGCAGGCTCTCCTTCTGAGCACGAATACGGTCCCCTTTCTAATGTACTCGCAAATAGGGGAGGCTTGTCTCACGATCATTTGAAGTTCATTCATGGTCGGCACACCTTGGCAGCCTATACTGTACGTGATGCAATATGTTTACGGTGCGCCAACGCCCTCGTACTCGTGTGAATGAAGGCGAGCGAAATGGCTCGAAGGCACATAAGTTTACCGAATAGTATTGGTCTATTTTTAGGTTACTTACTGGCCAACAGTCATTCAAAGTTCACGATTGAGCCAGAATTGACAACTGGGCTCCAGTTTTGTCCAGTAGGTCTCGCCCATTCATAGTTCGAATTCAGATTTATGATCTCTTCATTAACGTCTAGGCAGCCAAGAGTAAAACTGTTTTCGAATCTACTTTAGAAGGGCGGCAAAAACGGCCTAAAACTCGGATGGTGCGTCGGTGTAGGAATGCAAATCGTAGGCTCTATAATAAATCATAGTGATATTTTTAAAAACGGAGATCCGAAAAATAAAAAAGTTCACGCAGGACTTAAAAACTGGATATTACTAGAAACGAGACGACAAATTGCAGTCGTGGGGACTGTCTGGTGCAAATTGGAAATAAATACCTGCGTGCACCAGTTGCCTGTCGCCTTTAGAGATCAGTAGTACACCCAGTGGATACTGTCCTATTTGCATGAGATTGTGCACAGCACGAAGTACCTTGCAGTAGCGCCAAATATGGGCAAAAAGCTATTACAATGCATAAACATGGGTGCTTGTAAAATTGCATCATCCATCCCATATCAGGACCAACCAGTCTATATTTCTGCCCTTTCTACTCCGTCCCCTGCATGACGAACGTGTCTTACATTCCAGTAGGTGGTCGGAGTCTTATTGGGAATACGTACTGGCTCGTAGCTCGTCTAGGCACCCTGGGCACCCGACATAGCTTTGAACTAGCTAGCATTCTTCGGCACATGGTAAAATAGTAAACAGTGGAGATGGCTTGTTTTGATTGCGTCTGATTAAACATCTTGTTTTCACGAGATTCTATGCTAGTCTAGTTCGCTCCCAACACCGTACCTCGTCTTGGTAGGTGCTGTTAGAAGCGAGCAGGAACCGTCGTTCCAGTTACCTCTACCTTGATGGAGGACTCGAGCGAAGTGAAATGCCTAAGCGGCCATTTATCAATGACCCAATTCTCGGTTTGTTTCGGATGGCCTAACCTATTCAAGGACTGTTTTCGATGCAGAAATAGCCCCCCCCCCCCCCCCGAAATCTAACGAGCCTTCTTCACGTCAGAGCAACTGTTTCAGGCAGGCTGGCTCGTCCGAAATGTAAGGGCTCAGTTGTGGCCGCGATAAGCGAGCTATAAATGACTTCTTATCAGCAGTGCTGACACGCATCGTTTGTTTTGCCAAGAGTGGTGGTAACGGATGGAACCATAGGCCTTGATGCAGCATATGCTTTGGCCGCGGCCGCGCAAGTTGGGTTAGCCACTATTAATAATCAATCTTATGTTTGGGACGGTCGTCAGTGAAGGAATTCTCGTTTTGCAAAAACCAAACCAAGGATAGGCATGTTAACAGGCGCAAAGTCCGGCGCGGCAAGTAGATAATGAATGGGTGCAAAAATGGGAGATCATCAATATTTCGTGCATATAAAAAGCCTTAGATTGTTGTAAGACAAAGCCTAAGGCTATAGGATACTCATCATTTCTCAAGGACGGTTTGTACGAATGAAAAAGCGTAACCAAAATTCGGCATAACATAAAATCCAGAAAGAGGAGTCTAAACTAAAGTGTCACGTTAAATTTGGGTTCATAAGTAGAAAACTAGAAATTTGTGGTGTGCGGGACCTGTTGAATGTCATTTTTCTAATTCATTCGAGCTTTCACTTATTTTCGCTTTCCAACCCGCCCACTCCGATTGTTCGAGTGTCGCCTTTTCGTCTGGTGTGAGCGAGCAAAGCGGAAACGGGTTCTCCAACTCTGCGTGATATTGGTGTTGGTGAAGCGTCGGCAAGTGCTCTATGCCATTGTGCACGTGCATTGAGCTGAGCTGTTCCCGTGCACCCGAGTTCTTGTCGTCCCAGGCCGACAGCTGTCGCTGTTGTCCAGGTGAAGAACGTAAAAAATGTACCAGCCGACTGCGACTAGAGCGAGGGGATTGGACGGGCCTGTGGTAAACGAGCATTTCATCACTGCCTCGTTTTCGAAAAGCCACAATCGCTACGAGCCTATGTACCTAGATGTTAATGCCTAACGTTGCTTGGTCGACGTTCGCTTCGCCTTCACCAAAACTGACAAGGCGTAAAAGTATATAAGACGGGCTGGGAGTTTTCATCGCAAACTGGTTCTCATTTTCCGCCTCCGCTCAAACTATCAGACCAACGTTCGAAAAGTTAGAAGGCAGACTCGCAGTCTACCCGTCCCTTTTTCCTTTCATACGGTCGTGCGGTTGAGCCTCTTTTTTTGCCCTATCCTATTCTCTATTCATAGTACTCGATTCAATTCGAGGAACCCCTTCTATTCCTTGAAGACCATTTATGGTACCAATGTTGATCATGACGGCGCAGATGGAGACTACCAATTCACCCACTTCTCCCGGTGTGTGCATGGAGAGCAGTCATATGGAGGACGTGTATCACGATGAATACGTTCAGTTGGCCCTGTTTTCATTAATGAAGAATTTGTGCACTGATATGGATGAATGGTAAGTCCTAGTCCTGCATGTGGTTCGTGCCCTGGACCACTGGACCTACAGTATGCTGTACTTTCCACCACCACTCACACAGCTCTTTTGATGGGCATTGTAAGCTACAGTAATCCCGCACAAGGTTCACAGTGATGGCGACCATGAGTCAGCTCTACTCTGCGGCATCACGTCTGATAGGATCAAATGCCACCCTGCACTTCACCCAGGCCTAATCCCCTTTCGAGGGTGCACCATATCACGCGCATCCGCTCCTGCAAGTTTAGGAAATTCGCTCGATCATAAAGCGGGAGAGAGGATTTTACGTCACGCATTGAGTGCTGCATAAAAAAAGATGACTGTACGAGGCATTCTCAGACCACCCATGAGAGCCAGCAAAATGTTCCAGACCCCCCTTCAAGAGGTGTCACTCGTGATCTAATGCGATTCCTTTTCAGTCAAACTCCCGACACGCCATCGAGCCCTGTCGACATCGGAGATGCTTTTCAATATAAATTAGAACAAGCAGCTGTAAGTTTTTCAATATTGACACGATTAACATCAAATTTGAATTTTTTTAAAAGCACTCTTATTTTTAGGATTTGGTTAAAACGCATTTATTATACGCAGTTCGTGAAGAAGTTGATGCACTTCGTGGAAAATTATCAGATTTAGAAATGAAAATTTATCGTTTGGAAATGGAAAACACTTTGTTATTACGTGAATATGTTCCACCGGAAATCTTGGAACGCATGGGACCAGAAATGGCTGACAGATTTATGAAACGCAGGCGTTCATCCACTTGTAATGTACCAAATCCGCAACAATTGCAACAACAAAGTTACACTTCGACCAACACTTTGTCCGTTCCTATGCTTAACGCTGATCAAGCGAGGTTGGTAAATACAGTGGAGAACACGCCCATAGTTAGCTCGTGCTGACTACATGTTTTCAAATGGGAGTTTGTAAAGGGCCTGGTTTCTCGGTCAATGACACTTGTACAAATAAATCGATTGGTTCAGCTGTTGCACTCAGCTACATGCAATATGCGGGTTGTGTCCATTACTGTCAACGTTTATTGTTTTCCTAATCGTGCGCACGTGTCCTGTAGATTTTTTTCATGTTATACTTATTTAATTGTGTATTTATTCTTCACATTTATTCATGTTTCCATGATGTGTGCTTTATACATGTGAGTACAAAACTCCTCTTAAAATACATCGTGTCTTATCAGACTGGCCTGCCACCCTGTCTGACTCGGCTAGCACACATTACAGCCATCTGCTGTCTTCCATATTTGTCTAGGGTCAGCCCGGAGTGTAAACAGATCCAATCTTGTGAGTATTGAGGACTCGGAGTGGACAGCTTTGTGTAATTGACACTCAGGAAAGAAATTTCTTGAACATTTCTTCTACTTCTACAAGTACCATCAAAACACAAAAATGTGTTATTCTTCCTTTCGAGCACGTGCAAACTTGAGAACGGTCATAAGCCATTCCCGTGAGACGATGAGTAAACGAATAAAAATAACACTTTTCATTTCGTTTTCTTAGCAAACATAAAATCGAAGCTAACTGATTCAGTGGAAACTCGTCTCGACTAGTTTCGTGCAGTTAGTACATGCTAAGACCATGGCCTCACTCACCAAAGTTGACACAAGTCGAGTGATCAACAATGACAGGCCTACGTTTGCTTGTCTTTCTGACACTTGAACAGATGAACGAGAAGAGGCGGAGATGTCTTTCCCCCCCTTCTTCCTTGAATTTCAGACACCCGCGTGCTTTTCACCTGCTTACGTTTTTCTGTTCAACAGATCCTTAGAAATTGTTTCAAAAAGGTTCTACATCGAATGCCCACGTCAGCTGATGTCTGCCAGACCCTAATTCGACTGTCAAAACCAGGAACGGAAAGTTCCATATCGTCCAAGTTTGACATGATTGTCAAAGCCAATCACCCCACCCACAACCTACAGCACTGCACACCCAACATGCGCATTCTGTTCAGACCTGTCCGCCATCGCGAATTAACGAGGAAACCGAGCAATGGCGAGTCTTTCAACACCACCCCAACATCCGGGTGCTGTGCCAACAGATGCATCACCATTTCCAGTTGATAAATGACATTCACATATTCGATGACGACAATTCAACTTACGCCATAAGCAGCCAGATGCGCAGGGGCAACACGGGCACAAAGCCAACTGCGACAGCTGCACACAGCACGACGCCCATAAAGCCGCTCAATATGATTAGGAACAAATCCAAAATTAACAAAATAAATCACATTCCAAATTTGGTGACATGACGCGATTGAAACAAAGGACAACGATGCATAGCTTCACCAGGGCAACACCCCATTCCAGTAACCCCATATTAACCTGACGAATGAACACAACGAACATACACAAATCCCACACAAGCTCACCAACTGATCCTACTCTATATCCCACAACGGTCACCAAAAGCTACAGTACAGCTGTAAGCATCCATGACAAGACCCGACAAACATGACTATCCAAGCGTACCATCAGCTCGTCTCAATCATTAGACTAGCGATTAAAATCACGGTACAACGGACTGCCACCCATGATGGGTATAATTAAGTCGTCCATATTTGGAACCACGAGGTTTTTCTAAACAAAACCGTCACTTTCAAAACGATGTACCTCTTAAACCAACCAATTTCGTACCTCCAACAGTGAGACTAGCTTATTCTCAATCCAATCAGTAATATGGGACAAATTGACCACGCGTTCACCAACTCGAGGGCGCGCTTTCAGAGTAACTTTTGGCGGGAATCGAAATCCGTACCTGAAACAATACCAAACCAGGTATTCTTCGGTCTAAACTCCGCTTAATCTAGTCGGTCGCCCTGATCTTCAGGATTGCATTCCAAATCATCCCATTCGGGGTCATCTTATTTCCCAAATCATCATCAAATTTATACACGTAGAACTGCACCTAAAATCCTATTCCTACTTACCACAATCGATCCGAGGGTGGTGGTGGAATGTTAATAGCCAGAGCGCCGCATAAATAGACCACTTCCACTTCCAACACTAACGGCGTCTCCGAAACACCTTGCATTATCTTCTTTACATACTTATTCTCAGCAGCTTCTTGAAAATATTTCGACTGCGCAATTTTATCCACAAAATTTAAAATTTTCTTCCCTTTGCTCTCTTGCACAGCCGCTTTCGAAGCCGAATGATGCTCCTTGTGATGAAACGACCCCACGTGCGACGAGATCGAAACCGCATCTTCGTCCGGCGATGATTCCGGTGATTCCGGGCAATCATTATTCAAGTAATTAGCTCTAAAAATATTCCAAATAAAAGATAAATTTGCACCAATAAATACTTACACTTTGTCTTTTGTGACATTAGACGTAGCTGGTTTTATTTTAGCTTCCGTTTTCAATTTCATCAAATTCACTTTCGTTTCGAGAACGAGTCGTATTCCACCCAAATATTCCAACTAAAATTGACACCAATACTGTGTCAGAATAAAACGAAACACACGTTTTGGCTTGACAAAGTTTATCCATACCTTAGCATCGATCCAAAGCCCCCATTCGTTCATCGAAGGATCATTGACAGCCGTTATCCTCGGTGCCGTCGTTCCAGGCTCCAACTGCGTCAGCTTCAACATCTCAATGAAATAGGGCAACCTTAAAGTGGCTAATTTGCGTTGAATCCGATCCCGAACTTTCCCCATCCACTGCGGATTGCGAGAAAAATCATAAAATAGCCTTGATCCAAAAGCGTTGGCCCAATCGATACTCATTCCAGGAATTGGTGTGGTCGGTGTTTCAACTTTCGAATCATATATTCCACCAAGATCAGGAACATCCGCTTCGCTTCCCATCCACGTTTTCCACATCATACATATGAAATCCATCGTTTGTGCTTCGATCTTCGCGCGCTGTTGCGGCATATACGAGAGCATGTGCCTTAAAAGGTAAGTTCAACCAACAATGTTCACTCCAATACTTCAACAAATTTAGCCTACCTCTCGTATTGCTTTCGCATACTAATGAACAGAATCCACTCGGTTGCCAACGGATCAGCCTTCTTGGCGAACTCTTCACTGTCCGTCGTGACCGAAGAATTGTGAAAACCCGGGACATCGATCGCTGCATCATTCGTATCCGCATCCGAAACGCTATAAAATCGACCACTATTCGAACCACCCAAGCGACCGCGATACGATCGGTCGCGTCGATCAGCGTACGAATAATGACAAGCGGCTTGTCGCAACCTACAAAGAAACAGGATGCGTCAACGGGCCAATAAAGACATCACTACCAACAGAAAAATATATTCATCTCTAAACGACAAGCTATCAAACCAAACATCATTTCGGGCAACGCCCAATCCCATTTCCAAGTCACCACGCCCAAAGAATGACCTAATTACGCGCTTACCTGTAAAACCAGTTCTCTTTTTCTCGACTAGAACGAGCGAATAAATTGATGACACGCCTCTTTCGTCGAGTTTTACGAGGATCTTTTCTACCAGCTATGTCTTTTTTCGTGGCACCGCCCAAATTTGCTGGCAAAGACAATGTCGAGTGCAACGCCGCTTGTTCATCTTCTTCATCTAAAACAGACACGAACAAACATTTCCACTGACTCTCGAAGTCGAATTTGATAGAGCCATAACTGCCAAAGTAGGGGCTGACCATAAATTGCATCCTGCTAACTTCTAGCTGCCGCCACATGCCCAGAAATGACCAGGCTTTCGGTCTGTCATAAAATTTTATGCCCCAAAAAACTAAAAACACAACCGCTTCATACGCTGATCATAGGTGACGGATGTGGCAAGGGCAATCCTACGTGCTGCTCGACTACTTCCCAGAAAGCGGACACGCTTTACGATCACCTGATAGCAGAGGATAGAAGTGCAGTGGATTTGGTCATTAGAGTTGGCGTTGCTTTTAGACTGACGCCTGTTAACTGTGCAAAGTTGACTGAAGTGCCTAATGCGGGGGAAACGGCTAAGCGCCATGGCACACTGGCCCCATTATCTTGTAGCTGAGATTAACCCTCAACAGGGCAAGGTGTGATGGCTGGAGAAACAAAAGTATTGTGCTCTCATTCCCTGCTATTGATACCTACCAGATCCCCAAAATCCCAGATCCCTACGAATCGTTGTGCCAAATCTATGCTCCCACTGTAGTAGCTGCAAGAATCTGTCGTGCCTATTGCTGGGTTGTGATGTATGTTGAGACTGTGATCTGAAATTTTCGACCAACTCTCCCCATCACTCTGCCTCCTTCAGTAAAAGCGAGTGTCGCGTACCACAGCTTCGTTTGCAGCCAAGTTGTCAGATAAAGTTGGCTGAAACTACGCAGAGCCCGTCCTATGGTCCACCCTCAGTTTGGCTTCCCCTGTCAGCCAAGGAACCGTAATTCCAGAAATCTGCCATACCTGTTTCCTCCTCAGTTTCTTCAGCTTCCGTCAGATGTCCTTCATTGTCCCCGTGTGCTTCGTCCATCAAAGCATCCGTAGCCACTTCGTCAGCCTTTACAGCCGACTCGAGTTCTTCATTCGCGTCTGTCGCCACTTTTTCATCCAAGGCCTCAGCCAGCGGTTTTGGAACATGAGTAACAGGAGAACTATCGCGTCTTCCCGTAACGCCGGACTCAGAACTTTTTGCAGCGAAAATAATCGCAATCGGATATTTTCTCGACCACCAACGACGATGGGCCAAGTTCTTTGGTCTTAATACTACAGATGCATCTGAAACAGAAAAAATATAGTTCTGATTAAACGACCAAAAAGTTACTTCAAACACCCGACCAGCACAGAGGGACAACCAGCACTTTTTACGTGTAACTTTTACGTAGGATCCCATTCGGAGATATGCACATAGGTTTGTTTCTTCAGCTACCTCTCCTGTCTAGAGATTAGCGATCGTTCGTACAAGGATCGGGACTTGCTCAATCCTGACTGGCTTCAGAATTTTTTAAGAGCGCTTTTTTCACTTCTTATTCGCTGTAGAGAACCTAAAGCCCATTCTGAGTGGCCCGCAAATAAAAAACCAAAACCTCTATTTCATTAGAAAGTTTCCAGAGCAGTATTTTCCATTGCATTCAAAATCAGGCAAGCAAAAAAGTCACAGATTACCGAATTCCTTCCTTCCTCTTTATCAGTTCAATCACCCGCCAAATTTTCTTCAGCTTCCCCTCCTGGAACATTTTGTTCCCATTCCCTTCCCATTCTTCACATCTCCACAAAAGTCAATCCAAACTATTTTTTATCGGCTATGGGAGAGGCGATCCCGAACGAACGCTACTGAAGATACAGTTGACTTCGGATAATCGCAAAAAGTCCTCATGCCCCAGTTTTTTGGGCAATGGCTTACATACTTTGGATAACTGCAACTTTTTCTGGGGTCCCACGCGGTTTCAATTATCCGAGGTGAACTGCATCGCTGGCAATTCTCTCCAAAACTTTTTTTCTAGGAGCAGCCTTTAATGAGCACATTTTCCCACTATTTCATAATTAAAAATTTTCGCCCAAATCTTGTATTTCTTCCTTCTTTTCACAGTGCCTGCGGCACCTACTAATATATCATCCATTATATCAGATCCCACCATCTTATGGGTAAGAGTGATACACAGGGCCCTCGGAAACATTTTAGCAAAGAGAGGGCTACCCCATCTTTAGCCACAGTGTGCATGAGAATAGCTCCCTCCCTCCCAGAACAACCCACGCCACACGAATCAAAGCAGAACTAATTATCCACTAATTGATTTTCTAATGCTTTCGGACTATTCCTGCGGCTATAGCCCTCCTGTTGCAAGTCCCAGTTTACCGTGGGATGAACAGAAGATTTAGCTTTCAACCACAGCCACAAAATATACTCCAACGCAAAGTTTTTCAAAAAGCCCCCCCCCCCCCCACTCCCCAACCTCAGGTTACATTCATCAACAGTGCAGCCTCGTTTTCACTTTGATCATAACGATTTTAGCAATGGGAAAATTATTTACAAGCTTGAGATTTTATTGGTGTCACAAAACGTATGTCCAAAGTCGTGTATTTACAATTTTAATCTCGACTCTAATCGCTAATGAACAAGCCACAAAACCTTTTTACGCTTAAAGTTCGAGCTTTACTGCGACCCAAAGCAGCAAGAGCGCAATTTCCTCTTTCACTAAATTACAATTAAGGGCCTTTCAGACTGCCCTAGCCCTAGGCTCCAGCCCTAAGATTTTTGTCAAGAAGCACTGCGTCAGCAATGCGGAAAGTGCGGGACTAGGGCAGGTTTGGTAGCTGTTCCTTGGCCATCACACTTGATTAACACTGTTTTGAAAATAAAAATTGAGACTAAATCGCCCACCTCCCCCGCGGCTTTGCCTTTGCCGTGCACGCTTTGAGAAATATCTGAGAATAAGTTCACACTGGGTAAAGATGGAAGTCCGAGTCGATTCGTCTACTGTCGCCTGTTCTAGCTTTAAAACTGCAGCTGTTTGCGGTATGACCCAACCTATATTTTTTTTGAGCAGCATCCCAAACACGAATCATAAGCTAGAAAACCTAGTCCATTGCGCATATTCCACATGGAACCCAGCCAAATTGCCATATAAATTGGAGGGGGAGTCAATTTACTGCGTTATCTTAGTCCATATCTCCGAACCCCATCAATCACTTACCCGTCATGTCGTACATTTCTTGACTAACAAAAGCCGGATTCACACGCGGCTCACGACAATCCGCATGCCGACCCAAATTTGTTTTCGGGGTCGATAGACGCAAAATATTTCGATCGAGCCTGACCAAAACGCTATGCGTGTTATTGATGTTGTACGCATCGGGATCGTATTTGGTCGGCAGACGGTTCATCCAACCCTTAAAACAAGGTATGTTAAAGAAGAAAGATTGAAAAGAAGCAAAAAACTCTACCTTGTACACGATCGCATCCTCGGCCAAAAGCTCTTCTTCAGTCACATGAGTGGCTAACGCACGTTCGTCCACAGGCGACGATTCGGGTTCGAAAATGGGATATCGATCAGCTGGTAAACAGAACCAAAATATGACAGCGGCGGCGAGGAAGGTCAAATAAATTCCCCATAATAAACCCAAGACGAATGACGACACAGGATGAAAATCAGTCGAAAATTGTCCAGCCGAAACTGCTAATAAAATGACGCCAATAATTTGCTTGTAATAATTCCACAGAATGGAAGAAAAGAAATAATTGCGTCGAGACCCGGCAATATCCGAGTTGACGACAGGCGCCGACAAAATAGAATCGTTTTTAATAAGGCGGTTGGCGACATTTGGACTTCGATCGGTTTTCTTCGACAGAGATGTTGGACGCGGTGTTGATGAAACGGGCATTACAGATGGTGGCCCAGATTTCGTTGATGCTGAACGAGATTTTGATAATGCGGGACTCGATTTGGCTAAAGGAGGAGGAAACTTGTCTGGCCCTGGACCAGAACCATATTTCTCCGACAACGATGCGTCCCTCAACTGATCACCTTCTTCCATTGGTGCCAAAGTGTGCACCTTGATGATAATTTTCTCCTCTTCCAGCTCAACTTCCTCTTTGTTCTCTAAAGTCACCGAGTCGTTTTTTCGACGATAAACAATAGAACCGAGTCCACTCAAGTGAGAATCCGACGACTGATTTGACGATTCGCCAATAGCCGCTGATGCCATCGACGTTGTCGACGATAATACTTCGATTTTGTTCACGAAATGAGAGCCGAATAACGGAACTTGTTGACGTTTGCGATGCAGAAATTCTTTTCCTTCTTGAAGTAAATTGTGAATGGCCGAATCCAATGTTGTCTGACGCCGCCTGTAAACCAGTAAATATTTAAGCCAATACGTTCCATCACTCTAAGCATATCTCAGTGTATTTTCTGCAAACAGCTGAGGAAACCCACGAAGAAACCAGCCAAACTAGCCAGTAACTCGGCTCAGAAAAAGCGCGAAGTCGCTTACTTTAAAACGGGAGACGCCGAAGACTTGAAGGCAGATGTGAACGAAAGTCTGTGCTTTTCATTTGGCAAAGAAATTTCCACTTCGTCTGGCGCAAGTGCTTTTTCATCTAACGAAGACGATCCGTCCGCCGCATCCGACTGACTTCGACGAAGCATCCCGCTCGTTTTACCGCTCGCTACTGCCGACGGAAATGTTTGGCCAGCTAAACGGAACAATTAAAAACGGAACTAATGGCTAAAATCAACATCACTTAAAAAAATATTCTATCAAAATGGACTTACTTTTTTCCCCCACTGTGGGCCCCGCAATCGTTATCTCGCCATGTTCGGAATCGATCGACTGAAGTGACCCGTCATCAACACGCGGTTTTTCTTCTCGGTTCATTTTTTGGTCGCCTGTTTTCGCCGTATTGCCCGTCGAAACAGTAGTTTCTACATCGACGTCATCGTTGTCACTTTTCAGCTTTTGCAAACTTATTCGATCAAATAGCGACATTTTCTCAACTTCTAAGATAAATGAAAAATTGTATGACGACCGAAAATTCCACGTGACAAAAAATCATTCCTTTAATTGTGCAACATGTTTGCAGTATTTACATTTCGTGATAAGCATACAATGGGCAACAACAAAATTGGAAGCTTAACGTCATGTTTAAGCCGCCTTCTAGCAGACAAGCCAGAACTATATGCTATAAGAGCCCGGGAAAATTGAATGTTAGTTAGTCATTGGTGTAGAGAAACAAGGTTTTCTAAAAACCGTAAAAACCTAATTTGTTCACAACTTAAAAGACAGAAATTCAATCCATCCTCTGCTGGCTTCAAACTAATACGTTTTCAATGTCTTTTCTCCCTTGGTCCATGTTTTTCCACTGGTAACATAGACTAAAAGTCCAATATTTATTTAGCTGCCAGGCCATCCCAGGCAAATGCCACGAAGGGACACGTAATTATAGAAACTCTGACCATTTTACATTATGCGTTAATGGATACGTTTAGATGCTGGTCTCTACTACCAGCATTTTTGTCCTGCTTTTAATATGAACTCGCAATTTGAGTATGACTACTGTGAGCGGACTCTGCTCATGAGACTGCGAGTGCACGTTTTGCCACCTCACTCAGCACAGGGCAGGTATAGCGAGAAGACACCCAACTGTGCTAGGGCTCTCACACCAGTTCGATCTGCAGGACTGCACTGTGCGATGTGGGGCTGCACTGATTCTGTAACTTAATAGACTAGAGATAGGTTCATAGATTTATTGCCAGAATATTTTAGGGGCACAATGCAAGAAAGCAGTTCTCCGCGGCCACAGACCCTGCCTCACGCAGCCTGTATGACAGACTGCCTACACATCATGGCACATACAGTATACACAATAGATCTGCTCAGAGCACACTGGACACGTTGAGTCGTAGCTGAGAGCGAGAGACCTTTGGTTCAAGCCCAGGTGGAACTTCGGGTCCATCGAGCACGAAGTTCTTTCAAGCGACGGATATCATTGATTGATGGTTTCTTGCCGCCGAATTCGTCCACTAGGTCGTTCGTATGGACCCAAGTCAGGTTGACCTTGAGCACAGTGGACGTATACCCATTGCCTTCGCCGATCACCACAGCGTTGACCGAAGTGAGCACATGGTCGTCGGAGACGGGGCCGTTGATCTTATTCTTCAACAGCTTCTCCAAGTATTTGCCAGTCACCGAGGTGCCGCACAGAGTTGATTCCATTGTTCACACAAGGCTTGCTCGAGTCCGAAGAGAGGATGAGTGCTCGGAGAGACGAGTCGATGTGATGGCCGACAGATGGGAGCCTGGCTTATATACCATTCTCCATGACCTAATGCACAAAAGAATGGAAAGGTTTCAACTTACGTCTGCATTTCGCACTTTAAGCTCGCTGACGTTTTTCCGGATTTTTATGCCACAAACGCAGGTATAGGACTTTGTCGGGGCACCACGCTTGCACCCGGTACCAAGCCATTGTGCGCCTGAGCGATCTAGTCGCTTCCTGTTATGGCCTAAGAAAGGCCAGCCTTTTAATGTCCATCATTGTGATACCATAATGCCTTGAATATGGTCAGCACCGGGTCGGCCAAATGTCGATCAAGACGTATACGCAGCGACGTCAATGCCAGGGCTCGATCTTGTCAAAGATCACTTACAGGACTGCCACTCTAGTGCACTCGAACTTTCTCCTGTCCCAAGGCTTTTTTGGACGTCAACAGGGCCTTCAGACATAAAATATCGTTATAACCCTTTTCTTCAAGGACATCCGCTAACTTTTTAGCAGCTGGTACACTTACCCTCGGCCTAGACTGTATTCACAATTAGGACTATACCTTGCAATTCCTATAGTCTTATTGTTGCTGACGTAGAAGCATATTCAAAGAAAAGCCATGAATGTAAGCTCGAAATAATGTAGGCCTGTTTGCGCAAGTCAGGACATTTTGCATAATGGACAACCAACACCCAAAATCTGGTGGGTGGTTGAGAAACAGGATGCGTCCGAAATTTACAAATCACACTGCACGTGTCTGACGTCAAGAAGAACAAAGAAATCGGGTCCTGATCGTCATCATCCAGTCCACCATCCAAACACCCTTGTCTCGATTTGAGCCCCATGCTCGTCTGATTCGTCAGCAACTTCCTCAACGTGACCCTTCTCGTACGGATATATACAAAAAAAGCAAAAAATCGTCGACAAAACGTGTCATCCCTCATGTCCCTCCAAAAATATCAGGTTCCTAACTTTGATCGATTTCATGGTCGATTTGCAGCTTTTTCAGTCTCGATCAGGCACTCGCGAACCAGAATTCGTGCATGGATGATCGAACGTTTCAAGCGTTCCGCCGACATCTTGTTTCCAGTGTACTAAAATAGAAAAAGAAGCATCATGAAGCTAAAGAAATGTTAATCGTTCGAAAAATCCTATCACAGATGGCGGCATTTTTTTTGTTGAATGCCCTCTCCATGGCATCGATCGATATGCTGAAATCTAGTCTAGTATCTAGTGATAGGCCTAACCTAAAATCTAGTACCACACGTTTTAACACCCCAGTGAAGGACTTCTGGCAATAAAAAAAGAATGCCTCAGGAAAAACGTAAAAATCACGCAAGTTACAGAATCGATCGAACCGATCACTTACGGTTGGTCGAATATCTTTTCCCAATTCTTCGATCACAGCCAGCAACTGGCTGTACTTGGATTGGGGATGTTGTTGCATAGGTGCCGGTATAGAATATTGAGGAACTGAAGCTGTTTCGCGACCAATATTGGACGTTGACGAGGTTCCAACTCCGTTTTGTTGATGATTCGAAGACGAGGCCATAATTAATCGATAATAGAACAATTGAACAAATAAAATGAATAAATGATTTTAAAATACAATTTTGCCGAATAACTTACTTATCACGAATCAATTTTACGTTTGGCATTCCATCATTTTGACCCTGGACAGGCTTGTCCAGAGTCGAGGTAAAATAGAGTTTCAGATTGGCCGTGTTTTATCCAAAGCTCTGACTTGAGTCATCGCACGCCGTTTCGGTCCTTCATTGTCAGTGGGTGGTATTGCTTGAGGTGTGGTGTGGTGTGACAGAGTGGTGCAGTGTTGCGTTTGCTTGTGGTCACTGTGATGCGCGCGTCTGATGTCAAAAAGAACCATAGAATGGGTCCTCTGTTACTGGGCTAACATTGGAATACATCCCACCCCACATGCACTGTACATAGCAGCAGGTCCAGTGTGCACCTGTGGTCAATTCCTGCTGCCTCGTCCGACCCCTGACCCTAGCCTGCCATGTCGGCAAGCTCTACCGTGCGCACAGACGTGTCCGCATTCGTTGGGTACATCCACTTGTTCTCAGTCCAGACGTCTGCTCACCAATGCACGCAGCAGCACGTTAGGGCTTTCCTGCCCTTCTACGCATTGGATCATTCTCTGATTGAAACTAATCTAAATCAAGTTGCCGTTGTTGGCACATCTCCTTGCACGTACTCACAGGCCCGAGCAGGTCTCTTGTGCACAGCCTGGGAAAGGTCGACTAATGACTTCCTTTCCTGGCTGCGGAAGGTTTATGGATCAAATGTGAAGGCCTTGCCAAGTTTGTTTTCGAGTTCGCCTAATTGCACTTCATGGTTTTTTATATTTTTCAACAATATACCTCGAGGAACCGAAATGCCGATTTGTTTTTCAGCAAGCCATGCAAAACAGCTAATAATAGTTGGGATAAATGTTAGTGCGCTGGCTTAGAATGTTTGTTTTGATGAAGGCCATGTGTATTTTAAGCATTTGAGCGACTGATACTGTAGTCTTCAAAATCTTATCTCTTATCTGTCCATACATCGGTCACGGCCACATACGGCCAGCGCGCATACAGACTTCACAGACCGTCTGTGAGTTTCAGTTTGAGCATGATCGCGAAAGTGAAAATCTCGAAGCAAGGATAATTTGCTAACAGCGTCTTGAGAAAAGGGGGCACGTGATAGAGGATTTCTGGTGCATTCGGTACAGCAGTTGCATACTTCGGGCTAGTTAATGGCTCCATCCACATTATCTGTGCCAGCACTTTGTAGCCGCAGGGCGTCGAGGACAACGTGATGGCATCTCTTTGTACAGGTTTATGTTTTATGCTCTCACTGTTTCTATTTTGTATCTTTTTGTTTTTCATATTGTGAAACTGTGATAGGTACAGTATTTTATGAAAAGCATATGCCAGCCCTTTTTGGACAATGCGCTCGACGAATCTTTATCAAGCAGTCCTTGAGCTTGAAATATTCTAGATTGAACAAAAGCTTTGCTGTTCTATTCAAAGAAAAACTTACAAACTCTGGGCACCCAACACAGTAATCCAAGTCCATCTAACCTGCTTCTAAAATTCTATAGTAACCAAATTCGAAAGGACTCCCTTTTGCGGCCGAACCAGAGTCCGACCGTGGCTATTTTTACTGAAGTATAAGCATAATAACCAACGATTTTCAGCCTACTAGTCAGGCTAGTTCAGATATTCTGTGCTGCTTTTTTACTCTCGCCACATAGTCTCGCCTAAGAATAGTGTCTAGAAATCTGTGAAATATGTCATCTAAAGGCATCGAATGAACCCCAAGCCGTGTCACAAGTCACAAGTCACATTCTCAGTTCCAATGACTCTTCAGAACAGAATACTCAAAGCATGGCTCGTCTGTTCTAAAACACAGCCGAAAGTTCGATAATGCGCTGCTCTCACACATCATATGTGACAACATGTCTTCATGTAACGGAGGACAAGCTACACAACCTAACCTGCTCGATTGAGATAAGGAGCAAGAGACACTCTCGATAATTGGGATTTATACTGTACTGCTCGGAACGAAACCGTTTACCAAGGAAACTTGACATCTTGATCCTCGGCGGCGTGGCATGGTTGTAGCTTTGAGTTATGTATCGGATGTGCCTTATAGAGTGACCCCCGATGTTTTTCCTTCTCCCAGCCTTGCTTGCAAGTGATCGCGGTAAATCTTATACCATTGTGTTCAGCCTGACTTATTTTGGTTGCTAATATACGGTATTCACCATTTGCTTATGAGTCCCTCTTGCCCAGGAGGGCTTTAGTCAGTCAGTGTGAAATGATAGCAGGGACGCATCTGACATTGAGATGCAGGTTGATCGCAGTCGAGTCGGTTTGATCTGCTTCCAAACGCAAGTACTGGTTCGGTCGAACCTGATCAATGTAAAATGAATCACAAGTCTGTGCGCAATATTCGCAATTGTTGGAATGAATTTCCACAAACTGACAGTCTTTTTTCTTGACATTTCCACCAGCTGGCATCTAATCTGTGTCAAAATGTGATCGAAATTCAGCAATCGGAATTCAATTTTTTTTACTGTATTTCGGAATATGAAGCCTTTTTCGATACACCATTGTTCTTAAAATTATTTCTTTACAAAAGAGATAAAAGGGTTTGTTGTATAACGAATATGGCTCTAGTACATACAAAGAGACAAAAGGTTAAAACCTTGGGACTTGGCACACATTCTCAAAGATCTAGTGAGAAGGCTTTGAGCTTTTTGTTTGAAACAGAACAACCTTACTTTTGTATAATCTACTTTATGCTCATAAAGATATTCGACCAACCGTAAGTTATCGGTTCGATCGATTCTGTAACTTATTATATCGATTCTGTAACATTTTTATGTTTTTCCTGAGGGATTCTTTTTTTTTATTGCCAGAAGTCCTTCACAGGGGTGATAAAACGTGTGATGGGTACTAGATTTTAGATTATTACTAGATAGGTACTAGACTAGATCTCAACATATCGATCGATCCCATGGAGAGGGCATTCAACAAAAAAAGATGCCTCTATCGTGATAGGAGTTTTCGAACGATCAACATTTCTTTAGCTACATGATGCTTCTTTTCTAATTTAGTACACTGGAAACATTTCATGCTCATAAAAATCCTTTGTATAATATTTGTCCAGTGCACAGTCTAAAGTGCTTGTCACCTATTTGCTGATAAATGTACCAAATATTAGCTGCTAGCTCATTGTCTAGTGATTAATTTTATCACAGTTCCGCAATATAATGGACAAAAAAGAACCAAATAGAAACTGGGTGAGCATAAATAGACCAACTGTATTATTACGGATGCCCTGCAGCTCCAAAGTTTTGGCACAAATTCGATTGCAGAAAGAGTCTACAAAAATCGTATTTCATACCAGGAAATTCATGCGGTTCATATGGCAAGTTCATGTGATTCCTGCCTGATTGCGGCACTTAATAATCGTAACACACTACAGCCTCTATAATCAGATGAATATGTACAGTACTCAGCCCGTTGGTCCAGTCACCGCCCATTGTCTGACAGTTTCACTTTAAAAAATCTTTGTCGTTGCAGAAAAACAGTTGTTGAAACGGGCTTTGGAGCCATGAATCGAAGAATAAGCTGCTGCCAATTAACTTCACGTTGCCTCTGGTGGGCGATTCTTGTTTTCTCTTCTGGCCAAGTCTTTTATGGCTGATCTTGTTTGTTTCCTGGCAGGCTATTCGTGATTTTGAGTAATGCGTATGCCACAGATCAGTGCTGTAGGACCCGCATTTGAGGGCCACGGCTTTTCGTGCCATAAAGAGAATCGCTGACTCTCCATGGCTCATTGTTTCACTGGCTGAGCATCGTCTCCATCCCTACTCTAGATAATAAGCGTGGTTATCTTATCTGCACCTATAAGTGCATACAGTCAGAGAACTGATCTGCCTCTTCTACGGTAGGTCAGGAGGCTGAGTGATTGGTTTGGCTTGCACTGGGCGGTAAGTGGTATTGAGTTCCTGCGCTGAATTGCAGTCTGCGCAATTTGGGTTTATCAGAACCTCCTTCACGGCCGACACGTGGATGTCACGTGGACACGTAGATGTCGTATGCAAATAGAGTACACTGAGGCATCTATTACACTGCTGACCCTTGAATGGTGAGTCTAACCGGTCCTCGTGTGTGGTTGGTTAATAAGCCACACACAAGGTGTCGTGAATCGTTCGATCGTTCCTGTGGTTTAGGCCTTTCTCGGCTAGCTCTAGTTCACCCTAGGGCCAGCCAAGGATTTTAGTACCCAGCGGGCGGATCACGGGCAATTGTTCGCCAGGCGATTGTTCGCCGGGCAATTGTTCGCGGACAATTGTTCGCCAGAAAATTTTTCGCCGGGGCAATTGTTCGCCGGGCTATTGTTCGCTGAGTAATTTTGTAAGTGTCCTATTTATGCAAGAAAAAGCCAACGAACAAGTTCACTTATATTGTCGACAGAAGACCAGATCATTTAAACTGAAAACATGGCAAAGTCACAGATGATGTCAGTCAAAGAAAAAGCAAGTCATGGACATAAGAAGCTCAGTATCCGATATTGTGGGCGAGACCACGCAAATAGTCAACAAGATCAATTTCTCCATACTTTGCAACAATTCTGGCGATTATCTCGGCGCAGTCACGATATTTCTTTTTTCCTGGTGGCAGTAGTTGACCAGCGATAACTTGTTCCATCTTCATTTCATTACGACTCTGCTCAATTTTCAGGCCGTCGATAAATTTCCAAATATCAGGACTGTGATGGCCGATTAACTTTGAAAAGCCGTTGTTCCATCCTTCCACAGAGTTGTTGGTTTTAGGCAGTCCATCCAGAAGGGAGTTGTAACAGCTCCAGATTTGATGTGCAAATAATCGATGACGTCGACGGTTTCTTCGCTGTGGACGTCCAATCCAAGCATCTTCAAAATAATCGATGACAGGTTGTGCCTCGGCAGGGTACTCGATTGAATCGACGAGTGAATCGAATGAATCTACGACTTGTTCGGGAGGAACGTAAGCCAGCGACGACAACATACGCATTTTCAAGGCGAATTCATCGTCGTCGCCATATCGTTGCTGAAGACCAGAATTCTGAATATGCCTCCAGACCGCTTGCGTGAAATGATAAAAGCAGCCACGACGTGATGCATTCGGAAACGTTTCCTCAATAGCATTGAGAGCCGCCATTTTAAAATCAGTAAGGATGGAACGAGGCGCTATATTCGGCTGAATAGATTCCAGTTGAGAGAAAAGGCGCAGATGAGTGTTCTCTGATCAGCAGATAAGGCTGGCGTGACGTCGTGGTGGTGAATGCTATGAATGGTGTAAAGTTGCTCAAAGAGTGGTGGCGATGACTAAGGTGCCATCCATGTACCTACCAATGATCGGACTGGGCTAGAAGTTGCAGATTTCGACGCTTGCCAAAAATTAGTATGCGATTTCTTTCGGCTCCACTATCGTAAAGCAAGAACTCTTCACCGTCGCCGATTGTCGTGTAGCGCTCATGCAACACAATCTCTTCTCTCGACTTAGGCTGTGGCGGCGGTGGATCGACTGCACGACGAACCTTGCGAATTGTACGCTTGATGGGTTCTGTGGGTGGCAGCTTTGCAGCAACCGATTTTGATATCCCGACAGATGCTCCAGCAACGATCTGATGCCCATTGTCCCTCGAAGTTATCGCTCGATCCTTGATAAGATTCACCACTTTTGTAGCTGTGACTTTGGCAGCATCAGGGGCATGATTATGGTCGCCAATTCTTTCGACGATCTCCTCTTCTACAATATGAACACGACCTGTGCAGCTCGACTTGAACTTCTCGCATTTCCAAAACGTGATTCCATCCTTGTTCACCTTATCTTTGACATATAAGAAACCGTTTTCGGCTAGTTTAGGTTTCCCCTATTCACTGAGAACGAATTCCAAAGCCATGATTTCAAAACCCAAGATACGAGCACAGACAGGTATGAGAGGAATGATGGCACTGTCTTGCAAAGGCAGTTTATATATATGATAAAGGTCACGAAATAACTTTCTCCCACTGACCCAAAATGAGCAGGCGAACAATTGCCCGCGAACAATTGCCCGGCGAACAATTGCTGGCGAACAATTGCCCGGGTACCCAGCGGGCTGTAGCTATACCACCCACGTCACAACGCGGTCATCACTGGCGCAATGACAAAACACTGCATAGATAAAGGGGACAGTAGGCAATGAGCCGTTGGTGGGAGCAGGTGCTGCCCAGGTGGGGGATGTCGAGCAAAATCAGGGCCTGACAGACCAGGGAAAACACCACTGACCTTATCTAGATGTACATGTGCAATAAGCATTATGGACACACTCAGTGTCCTTCGTATTTGACAGACACGAGATTACAGACCGTGTCTTTTCTTTTTTGCCTCATGAAATAAACAATAACTTTTAATAAGTAGTGATTCACGGAATCTTGAACTCGGTAGTTTGAGTAGTCAATTGCATACATACGAGTATTTTAAGGTTAGCGCAAGACACATAGAGTGGCATACCACATCTCACCTGAACTCAGCACCACCTCAGTTTCAACTGAATCCACAAGGACATTAACAAACGCTTCCGAAATCTAACACTAACAAAACACTTGCTGGAATTTCCCTTCTCTGATGACGACAGCAGAGACCCACTCATCGCCAGACAATACCCACCCGATGCTGGCCGACAAATCATCGCAAGCTGTATTACTGAGGATCGAGTCAGAACATAGCGAAATTGTAAATTTTCAGGGGGTGCTACCACAGTGCCAGAAAAAGTCCACACAGATTCATACAATACCTTGAAATGCCTTAAAATTGTTAGTGTCCATGACACCAAGGCAGGCAAAGTCTATCCCACCTCCCATTCAACCTGTCGACTCGAAGCAAAAACTTATCAGGCGTATTCTTCAACGTAATCTTGCAAGAAAAGAAAAACTCCAATTCATTTAATCTCGAAGAAAAACTCCAAATACACAAAAATAAGCAAACCTCAACAAAGTTCTCAAAGCTCGTCCCGTTCCGAGTTGCCTCCTTGCTGTTCACCTTCTGGAGGAGGAGCCCCGCCATCGCCGTGATACAACTTGGCAACAATGGGTTTGGCCACGTCCTCCAGTTCCTTCTTCTGCACAGTCAATTCTTCCACGCTGGCTTCCTTGTTCATCTCCAGCCAATGCATCTTCTCCTCAACTATTTTCGTGATCGTTTCTTTGTCGGCAGCCGACAATTTGCTGCCCAGTTTCTCATTGTCGTCGATTTGGCTCTTTAGCGAATACACGTACGATTCCAAACTGTTTCGGGCCTCCACGCGTTCTTTGACCTTCTTGTCTTCGTCGGCGAACTTCTCGGCATCCTGGACCATCCTATCGATGTCTTCCGGACTCAGACGGTTGTGATCGTTGGTGATGGTGATCTTGTTCTTGTTGCCAGTGCCTTTGTCCTCGGCCGTCACGTGCAAGATTCCGTTCACATCGATTTCGAAAGTGACTTCGATTTGGGGAACACCCCGTGGCGCGAGTGGGATGCCCGTCAGATCGAATTTTCCCAGCAAATGGTTGTCTTTGGTCATCGGCCGTTCGCCTTCGAAGACCTGGAACCGGAAGAAAACTATAACCGTGCATACAGCACTCCCCATCCATCCGCACGAGGACACGTTTTTGGTCGAAGACCGTTGCCTATAGCCAGCCAGCCAGCAGTCAAACCTTGTAAGCAAGGCTGTGCGATCACCTCGACGGTACCGTGTGAGTCACCCACGGCCTGGCGTGCTAAGTCAGCAAAGGTTTATGGCTCGCGCATCGACTTTCATCACCAAGGATTGAACCCAGGACGAGTCCAGCTACTCGCTCCCAAGCAATACTGGTAGACTAGCCCCGAACCGCCCCCTCCTCCAGCACACGTCTCCGCTCAAACTGGTGAGCATGAAGAAGTGCACAGACAACATAACTGTTTTCTGCTTACCCGAATTTCGACCATCTGTTGATTATCAGAGGCCGTGGTGAAAGCTTGGGACTTCTTGGTCGGAATGACGGTGTTTCGAGGGATCAGCTTGGCCATCACACCACCCACGACTTCGATACCCATCGCCAACGGGTTCACGTCCAACAAGACCAAGTCCCCGGTGTCTGAAAAAATAATGGAGGGAAAAAGGTAAACAACGACTCATCTAATTACCCTCGTCTCCCGAGATAACGCCTGCTTGAACAGCGGCACCGTAGGCAACGGCCTCGTCAGGGTTGATGCCTCGACTCGGTTCTTTACCGTCGAAGAAATCTTTCAACAAGTATTGCACTTTGGGGATTCTGGTGCTGCCACCGACCAGCACGACCTCGTGGATGTCCTCTTTCTTCATTCTGCTATCATCCAGCACTTGCTTCACGGGTTTCATGGTCGATTTGAACAGATCCTGCAATCGGACTGTTGCTAATCAGACAAAAGGTGGACTCTGAAACATTCAACTCACCATGTTCAACTCCTCGAATTTCGCTCGGGTCAGCGTCTCGCTGAAATCTTCGTTATCAAAGAGCGCTTCGATCTCGATGCGGACTTGATGCTGAGTGCTCAATGTCCGTTTTCCCTTCTCGACTTCTCGGCGTAATTTCTGAACGGCTCGATTGTCCTCCCGAATGTCTTTGCCCGTCCTCTTCTTGTACAACTTGATGAAGTATTCCATGACTCGCTGGTCGAAGTCCTCGCCTCCCAAGTGAGTGTCTCCGTTCGTGGCCACCACTTCGAACACGCCATTGTCGATGGTCAGCAGGGTCACGTCGAAAGTACCCCCGCCCAGATCGAACACGAGAATGTTCTTTTCGTCCTTTTTCTTGTCCAAGCCGTACGCAATGGCGGCGGCCGTCCTAAAATGAAAAAAGCACAGCATGCTGGGGCAGGCCTGGCTGAACGCAGATGACTTACGGCTCGTTGATAATTCGGACCACGTTCAAACCGGCGATGGTGCCCGCGTCCTTGGTGGCCTGGCGTTGAGCATCGTTGAAGTAGGCTGGCACAGTGACGACGGCGTGCTTGACTTCTTTGCCCAAATATGCCTCGGCCACTTCCTTCATTTTCCCCAAGACCATGGCGGAGATTTCTTCGGGCGTGAATTGTTTGGTCTCTTTGCCGACGGTCACTTCGACGTGTGGTTTCTTGTTTTTATTGACAACCTAAATTAAAAACCAGAAAAATGTTTTCTTTTTGTGGCATCGCGTGTTGGAGAAGAAACGAACGCAACCAGAGAGGGGGATAAGGATTAGGGACTGGGACCAAGGACTGAACCCAAGCCTTATTCCCAGGAAATTTAGGTCCCAGAACAAAAGCATCAAAGAATTGGAATCTCCTTCCCATCGTCCCTTATTTACGCTACAAATAAGTACGGGTGAAATCTTAGCCATCGGAACTTCTCGATGATTCAAACTAGGAAAATGTCACTTTTACCTTGAAAGGCCACATTTTGATGTCTTGTTGAACGGAGGAATCGCTCCATTCGCGGCCGATCATCCGTTTTACATCGAAAATGGTGTTTTCGGGATTGGTCGTTAATTGATTCTTGGCCGCATCGCCGATCAATCGTTCCCCCTCCGGCGTGAATGCGACGTAGGAAGGAGTGATTCGATTCCCCTGGTCGTTGGCAATTATTTCGACTCGGCCACTTTTGAAGACGCCAACGCACGAATAAGTCGTGCCCAAATCGATGCCGATGATGGGTCCGTATTTATCTTTATCTTCCTTCTTCCAACTGGTCTTTTCGGACGAAACGAATAAACAAATCGATAATATGGCCACGACGACGAATAATTTCATTTTTGTTCACAAAATCGAGACTTTTATTGAATGAATTTGAATTTGAGACAGTCGATCACACTCCGACTGCGATCATCGACGAAATTTCTTTGAACGGAACCGATGGCGTGCAGGCGCACAGAGGGCGGGGCATCGTAAAGTGTCCTCTGATGATTGGTCGGGACGTCGCTCACGGACCAATCAGACCACGACCATTCAGGCCAGTGCAGGGATTGCACAGTGGGTATCATTGAAATGCTCTTGCGTCCATGGTTTGGTGGTCATTCGCCTGCCGAGATAACAGACGCAGGTTGCAACAAGAGCGCTTCGCGATCGCATTGCATTGCTGCAGGATTCCGCTCACGACTGGCTTTCGTGCCGCACTAGTCTGGAAAATCAGCTTATGCAACTGTGCATTCAGTGTAGCAGCAGTTTTATTGCTTCCCTTGCCATGCATACGTGTGATACCACTAATATTATTCGAGGTCTCATATCGATCAAAGGGACAGATCGGAATCAGTCGCGGCTGTGAAACCCCAGAACCAGAGTCAGGGGAACTAACTCCAAAAGGGTAGCTGGACGAGGGGAAAGCCTACGATATATTAGAAAACAGGTGCATAGTACATTTCACAGCCAGCACAAGCTAGTTTATTGGTAAGTACATGATCACTGCAGAAGTTGATTCGTACACACTACGCTATCACTGCCATCACCATGCTCAGTAAGTACGCTATAGCTGCTGTACAGGATCGCACATACTGTACATCAGAGTGAAAAGCATTACTGTTTTTTATACGGCTTGGCCAGGAACACATCGCAAGCATCACCATCCACATCGTGTATTGGCTGAGCACTTCTCAACAAATCATCGATGAACACGTTCTCAAATACCAGCTCATTGCCAAGTCGCCTTCGACAATTCGGTTCTGACTCGGCACCTGTGCACACGGCAGCCACGTGATCGGGTTCCAACTCGTACTCCGTAAATCGCCACTGATCAGATGCTGGCTTACCACAAAGCCATAAGGTAGGTCGACGGGAGGAGGGGTCATCGTTGTCGTAACGGAAATCGACCGCAGCCAAGTCATTGTGGATGCCAATACCAGTGGCTTTGACGTAGCTCTCTTTCAGGCACTACAAAGATACTCTTGTAATCGACACGGTTTGACTCCAATTCCTTTCGATTCGCTGGGGGAATGTCAGGCATGGGATAAATGTGGTCAGTCACATTAGGTGCCTCAGAATAGTCATCACCTGAAACAGAACACCTCACATCAAGTAAAACACAGATTGTGGCTAATTTTCCCAGTCGCTCTTTGGACGGACTGGTTGAAAGACCAGTTTTCAGAGCTTCAAATCTGACCGTTTTCTCTCGGCTGCCTGACCAGCAAATCAGATAACCTTTGGTGGGCAAGACCACGGGGAAGTTCGCGCAAACTACCGCCACGATCACCATTCTCTAAGGGTGTCCTCGAGAGCCGATCAACCATCGAAACACTGCCGACTCCATAATCTGTGTTGCGTGGGCTTCTTCACTCCGACACGCGTTTGCATTCGCGATGCCCTACACGTACTGCATATCCCATCCTTGCCTCACTCTGCTGCCATTAGCGGCCGCGATGGTGCAGCGGGTCGGCATTCGTCTGCGTATTGTTTGGTAGCGAGTGGCTGGGCACATCCCGGGATCAATGCCCTGATGATTGATGAGCAATAGTGCAATGCGAACACTGATGTGCCACATCGGTGCACGCATTCCACAAGAGGTTCTACTGAGCTCATACAGGAGAGTCGAAGCTGACGATCCTTTCTTGTCAAGCCGATGCTGACTGTGACACGTGGGTCAGCTAGCCACGTCGACTATGCGATAACGCCAGTGGTCGTTTGCGCACCGTGATAGTACTCAGTATCAGACGCGGCTTCTCGCTCTAATCCCCCACCAGAGTTGGAGTCAGGAGAGCTAACTCCAAAACCGCAGTAGGAAATGGCGGATGGAAAACTGGTTCTGAAGTACATTTCATAGGCAATTGCACAAGCTAACCCACTAGCTAACTTCTTGGTAAGGGGGTACATCATAAGACCTTGATTCGCACACACCCCGCCATCTCACGCTACCCTTACCTCCGGAATGGTGTCTCCCTGATTTTTCTGGGCTCGTCCCAGGTTCAATTCCCGGTGACGGAGGTCGGTTTGCGAACCATAAACCCTCGCTGGCCTTGCGCGCCGTCATGTATGACTCACCCAGTACCGTCGAGGTGCTCCGAGTGGAGAGACAGAAGCCAAACGCAGACACCATTTTCGAAGAGAGTCTCGGCTGTCGAACACCGACAGGGTCCAGAATCAACGATACTAATGATGACCACGCGGCCCTATCGAACTTTATGTTTCCTATGGGTTTCGGTTCCCGTGCGATACCGTATTTATGCACTCGTTGACTGTACACACCCGCACCTGACCTCTTTGAAACAGTACAAGCCGAGGGCCTACAAGTGCCTAAAGTATTCGTATTACACTCTCGATTTTTATGACAGTGTCGACACCGGATCGCTTATCATTCCCTCCAAGCTGTGCGTCAGCCCCCCCCCCCCCCCCTAAAGATCAAAACAGTTACCCAGTATCTGTAAAACAAAGCCAATTTCTCCATGTCCGTTTTGGCCACTTGCATCGATCGCCATTCACCCTGCGAAAACTGACCTTGCATCAGCTCCAAGTACTCTTTCACTGTCTTCTGGAGAGCTACAAAACAAAGTTCAAAATATGTACTTGTACTCGTATGTGTGACAGTAAAATATGTCCATGCATCGCTTACCACTCGGCCTAAATCGAACCTTCATCACGTCGACACCGCAGAACGGACCGCAATCGGTGGCCAGCATCACGTAATCGCCATCGTGAGTGACATTGAAACTAGGGCACTCTCCCACAATTTCGGCGGGGCTAGTCAAGACTGGTTTGCCTTTATCACTACGTCCAAATCGTACATGTGACCAAGCCAGGTCGTACATCTTGACTATTGCAGCTCGAAGCATAACTCGACCGATAGCAGCTGATTTGGAATCTTCTCGGAACATGAATCGCATGACTCGCACAGTTTCTTCTTCTTGAATCGACTGCAGGATTTGGAGCCACTCGGCACGACACGGCTCCCAATCGCATATTCGAAACGCCCATCGCAAACACTTGCAAGTCGACGAAGCCAGATTGGAATGTGCTGTCTGAAGAGACAGCCCAGCATTGACACCAGTCAGATAAGAGAATCAAACAAGTTTTTTAAAAGTAGGGGATGAAAATCCGCCTTCAAAATATTCACAGGCACATCTCTCAGAATCTTTATTTTCACATGACCCAATACAATCTCTGCGATAAATTCATATAAATTTGATCATGTATCATTCCAGTCCAAAGTTTTCAGTTGATCATTTCCTGAATCGGCAGGCTGCTGCTGTTCATATTGCCTTCTGGCGAACCAAGTTTTCACTTGCAATTCCTAAATAATGAAAGCTTCCAAAATGAGATTTTTTTAAAATGTACAAGCTTACTGCGATTTGAAATCCATCCAAATCGGATAAGGCAGCATCCTTGAGATCGACAGTTTCAGTCACCGTGCACACGATTAAACCCTGCAATCAATAAGTATTGCAGCAAAACTAGCCCATACGAGTGTAATTGGCGTGTTTGGCCTGTGAGGAAGGTGGTGCATTTGACCGCCCCAGTCAGTACATGGAACAGATAGAGTTTAGCTGACCTCCGCATACACTCTCTCCAGGCGAGACAGAAACCCGTCGGCTTGATGCCTCTGGCTCTACGACTAGGAGGTCTGCCCGGAGGGTTTTTGAGACCGTCCGCTCCCAGCGGTACCTTCCCCAACGTGAGGCCATTCGCCTGTTGCCTGAGGGCCAGGATTGCACAGACCCTTTTTCAAGGGATAGGCAAACAACCTCAACGTCTTACGGCACCCTTCGAAGCACCATAGCCCCATTCACTCACCTTCGACACGACGCTCAGCTCTCGACAAAGGCCAGCCATTTTACGCCAGTTACACGGCATAGCAGTCGATGGACTTTGAACAAGCACCCCGTAAGTACTATGATATTCGGCCGGATGCGATTTGTAAAGCACTAAAGTACAGTAGAAATACACTATTTCGACCGATGATATTCGACTAACCAACTGAGAGAACTTGCAGATTTCAACTCGAGAAACAGGCTACTGCAACTCTCCGGTTGGGGGGGGGGGGGGGGTAGGAGAGGATATGACCAACGGGAAAAACCCACGATTGAAACCACGCGGGCGAATCTAGGATAACATTTGCTGCTCAAACAGCAGAAAATGAGTTTGCCTGTTTTTTCCGACAAAATTATCGATTTTTCCGAATTTCACACTGTGCCAGCAATACTAAACCAGTTTCACTGATTCACAGCATGATCAAAAGGCACAAAGAAAAGGGATGATTCAAACTTCAGAGTGCAGTCTCTCAATATGCCCCTGACTTTGGCTCCGAATTTCCCATTTTCCTTGATTTTTTCAAGTTCTCCAGACCTTGTATGAACCCAGTGTAACGTGAATTCTCAGGGTTGGCGTCTCCCACCCAGGCGAGATCGATAATCATTTTCCACTCCCCATACGCATGAATCACACTTACCATAAGTGACTCCAAACGTTTCTCCATTTCGGACAATCCATCCCTTAGATCGATAATATCGATACGCGGCGTATTTTGGTGCAAAATCGATTCCTTCGAGTGTTATACACCGATTGAAAAACTCATCTGGTAGGATTTCCTGTAAAGACATGCATCCAATACGGCGAGGGCAGGACCTACAAAAGCGTCAGAACAGTTTTCTACCTCTTTGCCAGAATCCATCAAAATGGTCAGTCGTCTCAAATCATGAGAGAGATAAAGAGCCTGAAAGACGCCAGTTCACCAGATTCATGCACAGGGACTGTAGTGAATACTGTATCCTTACCTCAACCAAGGATAGCCTGACACTTTCTGCTGGTTCATCTGGCACCACTGATTTCGTTCTTTCCCCCGTACTGGTCTCCTGGACGTCTGGCATTGACTCGCCCACTCTTTCCACCATCTCGGATTCAGCATCGCGCAGCTTCCTCTTTGTTTCAACCCCAGCTTCATATTGTGCAGCACAAGCAGCTCGAATCCTGAAGTAGTAAACAGGAAGGATTCGAATCGTAGGGGTCAGCAGAAGGCGAAGGCATACTCGCTTGCACTGGGCACGGGTTCTTCGGACACACAAATCATCCCCTTCACGCGTCTTGAAAATGGCAGTGGATGAAATTGACCGTAACAATTGCCCTGAAGTCAGAAATCAGGTATAGAGGCTCGGCTGACAATAGATCCTCTGCACGGAGCGTCACCCGTCATGGTGATGTTTCAGCAATGGACTAGAGCCGGAAGAACTTTGAGTTGGCTGCTCAGGAGCCATTCGTAGGAAGATACGGACCCAGACGGGTAGGTATTCTACAGAGCCACAGAATGAACTCACACATGGGTTTAGATAAAAGAGGGCTAGACCCCTAATCTTGGTCGGCAAAAAGTTCTCAAGGGTCCTGGGTGTGCATAATTTACCCCCTGCCCCAGAGTACTTTGTCCTGCGAAAGTGAACTGTCGCTTGCACCGGCCGTTGTCGCAAGTTTACAATAGAAAGTGCAAAAAGCAGCAGAAGCGCAAAAATTCAAATTTAACAAATGAGCGGTAAATGCAAGTCATCCCTCTAATACCTCCCCTCAGCATCTAATTGCTCATAGCTACGTAACATGAGCTGCCTCTTATCGTTAGTACCCCTCACAAGTCGAGATTCTTCCCAGCCCACTCCACCACACCCGAGCCCATACCGGTCTATCCAGAGCACAAATCGAATCATGTCCCTTCACCACCACGATGCCTTTTTCGGAATCTAACGTCCCAACCAGGGACTTCCTATCCATCTCTTCTCCACCACAACCACCTCGTTTATTCCAGGCAGGTTTCTTCGCAAACTTTGGCTCCAATACGCGCGGTTGTTTCGAACGCGACTCCATTCTGCAAAAACACAGTATTTTGACTAAACTGTTGGAAATCGCAAAAAAGACACGAAGAAACATCTTTATGAGCAATTAGGCGCACTTCTTGCCATTCCCACCATATTTACTACAATTCACAATTAACAAGAGGCTGAGAAACGAAACACCAATCAATTATGTACTGATAAAAGAATATAACGACAGTTTCTCATCTACAGTTCAAGATGACCGTAAGCAGACGCCCGACATTATCTCCCTTCTCCGCCACACATTGAAAATCGTGGTATGCACAGAGTTCATCAAAGCCTGGCCGCAATGATGACCCAACGCGAATTGTCTTTTTTCACTAAAAAGCCGATCAATGCGATAATGCATCAGAACGGAGAGGACGTATCTAACTTACCGACACGACCATCCTTCTCCAGTTTGGATAAATGGTGCTTGACGTTATTGACGGCGGCGGGAATCAAACCTGAATCCAAGCCCTGCAAGGAAATATCCAGAATCAGTACATCAGTATGTCAACTGTTGCGTGTGATGTTCGCCATTTCTATCACCCATCCCCTTGGTCCCAGCAAGCTTGCTGTACGTGAGCTAGCCATCAGACCAGAACACAGCCAACACACTATCCTATCCATATTCTCAAAATTCAACAGCACACCTCATAAACGGCTTCGACGATTTCATTCGGAGTCAATGCGCGATCAGCGGCTTCCAGAGCAGATACAATTTGGCGTTCGCGTTGAAGACGATGCTCGATGTAGTGTCGAATGCGATCAACGCCATCCTTGATCACGGGCCCATGGCCGGGGTAAATCACTAAAGGACGAAGGGGTAACAACTTCTCTAACGATTGCATATACAAATGGAAATCTTCAAACACCTGAAAATAAAAATATTTTTTTTGTTCCTAAGAAATTATTAACGACTTACAGCAGTTCCTTCACCTAAAATGCAATCACCACTGAAAAGAGCATTCTCTTCTTCGAAATACAATGAAATATGGTCGTCCGTATGGCCCGGCGTGTAGATCACACTGAAATGAAACATTTAAACAAAGGCCACTCCACTCGGAATCGATGGATCGACCGATCCGATCTAAAGCCGGATCGGCCGGATCAGCAATAAAACTACTTCAGTACGCTATATCCCAGTTTTCTTCGAAGTTGGTATTAAATCCTGTTGTAGGCACTGATTAGTTCTCCTATAGTACATTCTCCTAATGAAGTCTGATGGTGAGGGCAAAACAGTCATCCCCAATAACATTTAAATTTTTTGAAGCTAATCGTACGGATTGTTAATCTGATCAAAATCCTATCCTGGATCGGATCGGTCGATGCGGAGTCAACTCGGCATCGACAGATCCACTGATCCGACTGCTGGAAATAGGATGAGCAAGCCCCGTGATCCAAATCAGCATCCAATCCCATTTTAGGCGCTGGTCGACTCATCATGTCCCTTTAGGAAGGCAAGACAGTGATAGGGCGGAATCATCCCTCTTACGGGGTTACGGTATTCATCCCTCCTGAAATATTATTTTTGGGATCGTATCGGATCAAAATCGAGATCTAGCCTCAAGGTCGGATCGGTCGATGTCGGCACTCGATTAGATCCAATCAGATCAAATGAAAAGACAGCATCACCTAATAAAGCTGTTGTTCAGGGAAGGGTAAAAAAAATAAAGGGTAATTTTCCTTGCTCATTCGATAGTTTATGCAGTCTGTCTGACCTGACAGCGCACACCCAGTTCCACAAGACCACATTTCAGCAAATCTCCATACTTACCGTAAAGTGACGCCATCCGTCTCGAACACGTCATTATCAGACACGTAATTATACGTGTATGCTTCTTTTCTCTTATCGAAACGTGGAAATTTATAAATGGAAGGAGGTGTAGCTTGATTTTTACCATCCGGTCCAAATCCCAGCGCACTCAAAACATCCGTCACACCGCCAACGTGATCGTAGTGCCAATGCGTGCAAACAATACGATCGATCACGGCCCCTCCTAACTGCTTTAGAGCATCGAGCAGATTGCGAGTATACTCAGGTACATTCGGTTCGCCAGTATCGATCAAAATCTTACGCTGACCACGACCGACCAGGTAAGTATTCGTGCCCTGCAAGGTCATCGGGCCCGGATTGCACCCAAGCACACGATAAACCAGGGGGGAAATAGCTTCTAAGGCAGGAATTTGAGTCAATCGAACAGCGGCCATGATTTTCGAACTCATTGATCAACATCCAATATCGCCCCACCACCATCCATCCAAGGCTGATGAAAGTACACCGGATGCGACCGAGAGGGCAAAGGACGGCTGCAACTGCCTTGTAGCAGACAATAATGTGTAGGAGGCCTAGACGTAACAACCAAGGCGGGAATTTCAAATTATACGATAGTTTTCGGTAGAAAAAAAGATGATGATTAAGATTATGGACATGGTGATGTTGATGGGATGCTACTGTCTCATTTGCTAGCTCTTGATCATCTTTTATAAGCAGGCGCAGCTCAGACGATGACGGGGGCCAAGGCTGGACGGGCGAAACAGCCTATTCCACAGTACCTCGTGTACAGTATGCCTTTCTAAGGCTGCATCTTTCTCTGATCGAAAATCCCTGAGATCGCAATGCTTCTTCTGCCCAATGTACTTTATTTCAGCAGCTACCAGTACAACGCCGTCATAAATTATTCTATGCCTGCTGACTTTTACAAGTTTCCGTAAAACACTGCCTGCATAGCAGGGAAGCATTTGCAGTACGGTACAGTGAAAGGGGTATACCCTGCTACTTATTTCCTTTGATCACTCTCCTTATCACTGCTATCACTTTCTGATTCCAGCAAATCATCGATTCCGCTGCCCTGATCGTCGTCTGTGAATGGTAGATCGGAACCGAGGAGAGGGGCGATCAGGGAAGAATTGTCATCTGTCCCTTGCCCACTTCCCGATCGGCCTTCATTTTGCCGAATCCAATTACATAGGTGCTTGAGTCGACGCTCCTTAGAGCGTCGATTTTGAAACTATAGAAAAAATTTAACCCTAAATTTGAAAGAGGAATTCGATCAGTTTGCTTACCCAAACCTAAAAAAGAAACAATGTTGAGTCAGAGACGAAGGCTACAATGAGTTATTCATCGCGTACTTGGATGACCCTCATGCTCAGACCAGTTTCCAATGCCAACCGAGCACGTGCTTGCTTCGACGGTTTTGGTGTAGTTCCAAAAATCCGATTCAAAGTCTCCAATTGCATGGGTCTAATTGTGGTACGGGGACCTCTACGTCTGACGTAGCGCGACGATGAGCAACCACCACCCACAATGATCTGCTGCCTTTGGTCCTCTCTCGAAGTGCATGACATGACTTTGGTACTACTTGCAGTACCATCGCCGAAGGACAGCCCGCCACTCGTGCTACCACACCCTGGCGGGGAGAGTGAGCTCGACGACTCGGCCTTGATCATTGATGTGCTGTTTGAATAAGTCAGTTTGAAGGGGGAGCATGGGACAGGGGTGCTCGCTGTATTCGGATTGGTTGATGCGAAGGAAGTAGACGAAGCTGACGTGAAATCACCAGGTCCTTGTTCGGCGTGCACAACGCACAGGAGACGACGAGTTCTTTGATCTACGCAAATACGGGCACCAGGTCCGAGATCGACTCCGCACACGAAGCATCTTTGACAATGGATATGGCATATGATATCTGCTTTCAGTTTGAAGACCATATCATGCGGAGCGATGCCGTGGTTGCAAGCGAAGCAGCGATGAATGCTGTACTGTCTGGAAAACAATCCTGGATAGAGAATCTACTGAACCTGAAGGCCAGTGTGGTCACCCTATACGGGTGCTTGCTTCGGTTAGAATCCGTTAGATTCCGATTCCTCCTAGTTCTGAAGTGCATCAGAATCAGGCCAGACATGCCACGATGAGGGATCCAATCAGCACGACAATTATAGCTGCTGTTATTGCGCAGCTAATCAACCCTACTGCATGTATTTTCCATCGTTCTGCACAGTGCTGTAACCCTCGTGCCTGGCGGGTCATGGTGGGTGGGAGAGAGTTCTTGATTCCCTTTGGTATACCGTAAGACTTGCCATGCTCCTGCGGGATTGCTCCTCCGACTTGGGGCGTCCACATTCTCTCCCACGCCTACCTGGCTAGGTAACAGTGGACAGTATTTCGATGCCCAAGTGCCACCATCCAAAAACTCAATTGTCAAAACCTAAGAAGAACCCACCTGAAGTAATCTTCGGCACACTGTAATAAACCAAATTTCTGGAAACATTTCTCTCTCAGTTCACACCCGCACGTTGAACAATTGACACATCTTTCGTGCCAGTAAGCATCGCCGACTTTCATCAAATATTGGTCAGCGATGTGCAAACCACACCCACGACACAGCATGGCCAAAACCTACCGTGCTTCTGACCAACACCCCATCTTGCCCGGGCTGATCTTGTTCAATAGGCAGTTTATTAGGAATGCAAGGATTTCTGTCAATGCGGTATATGTGCGAAATAAAAACAAATGTTTGATGGATCATGATGATTGTTCATTAAAGACTAAATCGATCCGCCTTTATACCTAATCAACATCACGCACAATTGACTCGATGGCAATCAAAACGTGTAACTTACGAGGCGCCGCGTATTCGATGTGCTGCCCCGGCAGGTGGTCAAGACCATTGACTGCCCAAATTAACCGTCACGCACCTTTCTCAAATGACGTGTTGCTCAATCGACTGCTCTCCCTCAAATTCCCAATACTGACATCATCAATTATTACATCGCCCTCCTGTTCACCTTGCGGCGCCTCGCAAGAGCATGTGTGTCGATGTTGGGTCAAGGTACCCTACAATATCTGCTCATACACCACATGAACAGCGATCATCTACAGTAGCACACATGCATTTCCTCAAGAAATCGATCACGATTCTGTGCTCCTTTTCTTATCACTTTTCACTGACGTGGACGAGCACTCTTTCACGGTGAAACTTTTGACAGACAGATCGCGTTGGATGGACACGCTTTTCGCTTTAACCACTGGCATTACTAACACATCCGGTTTCTGAATAGCCGGTGCCTTCTTGAACAAATGGCTGACCGAATAGAATTTCCTTTTCGATTTCTTTTCGGTCGTTTTTTTCATCTCATGATTTTTGCGAGGAAGTCGGGGCGAGCATACTCCGCCACCTTTATTCTGAAACAAAAAGTCTGGAATAGACCATATGAACCCTGATACTGTAGCATTTTCTTACCTTGCACTGAAGCGAGCACGAGATAGCGAACGGAAAAGAAGTGTGATTTTTCACAACATTCTTGCGGAAGGTGTCCGTTTCATCCCAGATCTCGTCCTCCAACAGCATCTCGACCACGTTTTCCAAAGTGACGATGCCAATGATTCGAGGTAACTAGTCAAGCCAAATCGAATTCGAGGAGCAGAAACCAGTGATTTACTCGCAAGCTTACTTCCGTCTGATCATTGTCTTCCTTTTTCTGTGTCACGAAGGCCATATGTGCTAAAACGCAAAAAAATTAGGCGGTACATATTTTTAGACTCGACGTCAACTTACTTCCTCCTTTCTGGAAAAAGTCGAGCATAGTGTGCACTGATTCAGACTCGTCTACGAAGTATGGTGCAGTAAACGCGCCGTTTACATTTTTTTCAGCTGCTTCTCTAATCGGCATTTCCAGTTTCGGATCGACCAATAGGAGCTGCAAGAAAAGTTACTTGGAATTTACGAGGTGCAATTTTCTAGACTTACCTTTTTCGCCAACACAACGTGCACGACCTGATTGCGATCGCAATTGGCGTAGATCGGGATCCGAGAACGGCCAGAAGACAAGATCTGCGGCAGAGGAAAGGTCATTATATTTTCTGGTTAGCCGTTCTGTCCGAGTGAATTTCCTGCTGCATTGAAGAAGAGGTAAAGAATTTGTGTAGCACAATCTGATACTGTAGTACAGTTTAGGCGAGTCTGGCAATCGATCCTCCGCACGGAGTCGGCAGCTGGGAGCGTCACCAGTCAGGGTGATTTTTCAGCCATGGACTGCGTCGGAAGACTTGGTAGGGTGCCCTGGGTTTCTGGCGTGGAGCGAAACCCCACGGCAGCCAAGCATCTGTAATGCGACTGGGTGAGTATTCCAAGTGAAGGGAGTGACCAGTAGAGCTTTTGCACCACGCCAAAACCTAGTTCACAGCTGAAACATCACCCTGACGGATGATGCTCAAAGTGCAGGGCTCGATGTAGAGGATCGATTGCCAGTCGAGCCTCTACACAGCGTAATACACTGATAAATCCTAGGCATTGCCTGACTATACGTGCTAGTGTAACCAGCGCACCCAGGCGGCGGGAGATAGTCGAGACCAAAGTCCCTAGGCAAGAAACTCCGATTAAAGGAAGGCAAGTCTCGCGACTATACCTGCCCTAGAAACATCGACCGAAGAGGTTGACGTCCCAGCCTGGGCAGCGTATCGATTACTCCCAACCGCTGGGGGTGCTGGCTACACACTACACTGGCAGCAAGAAAGCACAAGTCTGACTGATAAAAACCAGCAGGATTTTTAGGAGAAAAAGTTGATTACAGTACATGAGCAGTCTACTTACGTTCTTGATCGTGTTGTAGTCGAAGGACCCCTCGATAGGCAGCATGTACGCATCTTCGATAGACTGTCGAACCAGTGATCGTGCCTTTTGCGACGTCATATGCAGGGCTGCCTAAAATGAGAAATAGATTTGACATTACAGTAATCGAAAATGATCTCTGACGGACTCACGCGAATAATCTTCACTTCGTCATCATTGAGCAATGGTGCTCGTCCTCGAGAGCTCGACGATGGCCCGTGCATATCGACGAGTGCAGCCAGCTCGCCACGACGGTAGAACGTTCCGTGATCTTTGCCCAGGATTTTGTCCAGAAGCAGCGAAAGCGGATACGACACGACTCCAAACAGAAAAATCAGGGTCCACACGAGCCTGGCCGAAAAGCTTTTTTATGAAAGAAACCTGATAGGAAAGAGGACCTAGAGTACCATGACATGTGGTAGCCGATTGCCAGGCCATGCCTGCTGCATACAGCTTGCGGCAAAACTCTGCAAATACATCAATGGGTGATTGTGCATCGGGATAGCATGAGAATCGAACTCACTCTCCGAATAAGAGCACGGCTGTCACGGAGACGCCTACCGATACGTAAACGTCGGCGATCTTGTCGAGAGTGACGGGCATGGCTTCCACGGCCAATGAATTCGCAATCACCAATGAGACGAGAACCAAGTGGTGCCTAAAATAGGATAACGTTATGAAAAAGTGCAAAATAAGAAATTTAAAATTACAACCTGCGAGCCAAAGGAAGGATTCGCGCGGCGTATTTGCTCTCTTTCGTATGCTCTCCGGCTCTTTCCATAGCCAGCAACTGCGTCTCGTCCAACGATAGGATCGCCAATGTCAAACCGGACATGGTACCTAATACGGCTTATTCATTAGAAATACGCAACCTTAAATCGAGAGCTACTTACCAGCAAAAGCGACGAGTCCTATGTAGATGCACATGAACAACCAGAACTGCCCATCGCTCGGTGTCAAAGGTGTTTCTTCTTCGACCAAATGATGCGGGATGTCGTTGCATTCTACTTTCCACGGGTGTGTGCTCAGCAATCGACACAATAACATCGAATCGTCGGACGTAGAATTGGTCGCCGCCGAATTCATTGTTGCAATGTCGAAAAGTTGATGTGCGGCCGCTCGTTCCCCTTACAAAATGGCTAACTAGTGGGTGGGGGCAACTTTGAGTAGGCGCCCTACCATGTTCCTATACTCCCCAACACAGCAGTGTACAGCAAGGAAAATGTAGTGTCCTCATCGCCCTAAGAGGAGCTCTGCACTTTACACCGTGCATTGTAATGTCTTCAGTCGCACCAACGACCAACAGATCGTGAAAACATTCAGGAAAACATCTACACTGCTAACAACTGGCCATGTTTATTTGATTATTGACTCAATTAGAAAATGTGCATTTATGATACGATTCTATCAACAAGATTTTACCATCACAGGTCATGTTTTATTGCTCCAATTGCCATCTGCCCTTACCGAAAACATATTCGACATGAAATTTAGCTCTTCATGATTGTTTTCACAAATCAAATCGCTTACTCAATTTTGCATTTCAGTCTGGGTAATGTCACGCTAGGATAAACCAGCTGATGTGTAAGCTGGCTTCAGTGCTTATAAAAGCATGGGTCCCTCTGCTTCGGCAAGTAGCCTGTTTTCTACTGGTCAATCTACTCATGAAGTTTTTCGTGCTATTCTACTCTGTTGCTTCCATACGCACAGCTCTATCGGGTAAGTACTGGGTTAGCAAAAAGTCTCTTAAGCCGTACGGTTTTATCGTAGAGCCATAGCTCTACCTCTTAGATTTCGAATTTCAGCTGATCGATCCGCTAGGTCAAGAGACAAATTTATTAGTCGGCTAGAGACTTTGTGCTTTATTGATCGTCAGGAAAAGTTGTGTCTACAAGCAGGTTCGAGGGACTTCAATTTCGAATCATAACTGCCTTGTGTTTCAGTGCTGTGCGAAGTTGGAGAAGCTTTGAAAGATCCACTCAATCCCGCTGTTGACCGATCTTGCAGTCTGGGCATTCAGTCGTGCCCGAGTGATTATGAGTGCACAAGCGTGCCTGGATCAATCTTTTCAGTGTGTTGCCCATCGAAAAGTAAGAAGTGGCCGACCCTCCTAACCCCCTCCTGTAATACTGATGTAGCCCGCACCTCTCCGTGCAAGTGGTTCCTTCTCCGCTTGTCCGCTTGTCCGCGCGTGTGTTTAGCACGTGAATCACTTCCGCGTGTTCTACGCTTCCTGGCACAGGATCAGATCCGCCAATCAAACCAGTATCTCTCCGCACCAGTCCCAGGGCGCCAGGTCGCCTGACACCGTGCGGTCTCTGAGTCCTCAGTTCACGTTGGTGAGAGTGATTCGAACCTGCAGAGACCCGCGTAGGCTCCCATGTCCCCACTGGGACAGAAGTCACACGGCCACACACACACACACACCTGGGCACTGTGCGAGGCATCTTTGTGCCATCATCTAGGCTTCTTCAAAAACAATCAAACACTTTTTAGGCACTATATGTTCGCAAACGCAATTACCAGGTTCAGCCTGTGGTGCTGCGCTCCCAGGGACCAGACATTATTTTGACCCGACCCGAGGGTTGTGTCAAACATTTACTTATAACGGCTGCTTTGGCAACAACAACAATTTCTACAGCAAAGACGACTGCGAGCGCACATGTTTTTCAAGTAAGCTTACATTGCAAGTATTATGAAAGTCTGATGCCCAGTTGGCTGTTGTTTAGGTGTCTGTCCCAAAGGCGCCCCAGATAGACAAGGTGCCAGTATCAGACGGTGCCAGATTGGCATAGATCAATGCCCACTAAATTTCGAATGCCTATCGAGTGCATCCAGCGTTGTTGGGTCCGTTTGTTGCCCCAGTGCACGTAGGTGTCTTGGCTTTTGCCTGCTTGTGGCGCATACGTAACGAGGAGTCTCTTGTAGAGTCCATCTGCAGTCAGCCAATGCAGGCAGGAAACAGTTGTTCAGCCGGTAGCATCCAGATGGTAAGATCAATACCAGTTTGTGACGTGCTTGCATGCAAAGTCGTTTGTTTTAGCAACGCTTCTACTACGATATGAGAACCCAAACATGCTACCCCTTCCAGTATTTGGGCTGTCGCGGAAATGAGAATAATTTTGCCACTATTCAAGAATGCACTCAATACTGCACAAGCGGTGAGTAGTGGATAGCGATAGTTGGAGGCAGCAAGGGACGTCCTATCTTTTTAGGCTCCAGCCAGTTTTGTCCCACGAACTCCTCTCCCGCGCCAGGAACCACTGTCTCAACGACATGCACACCATTCACGCAGTGTCCACAGGGCTATACGTGCCAGTACTCCTCTACTCTACGCCAGGGATATTGTTGCTCAACTGGCCCTTCGAGTAAGTTCCTGATTTTTTCTAAGCATACAATATCTCGATGTCATCAATCTTTAGGCCAGCTGTGCCCAGCGGGAACAAACCCAGCTCCTGGAACGTCGATCAGTACGCCGTGCAATAGTTTCACTCAATGTTCTCAAGGATACTCCTGTCAATTGTCACCTTATGGCGGCCAGTCCTACTGCTGCTCACAGAGCACTCCAGTCGATCAGATCTGTCCATTGGGTAGTACTCCTGCTCCTGGGGCTTTTATGACTCCCTGTTCTCAGTTCTCCTCTTGCCCACCATCGTACACCTGCCAGTACTCACCGGCCTACCGTCAAAGCTACTGTTGCTCAACTGTTTCTCAAGGTTTAGAAACTAAACTAGTCCTATGGGTTCACTGCAAGCTGTTTGTTTCAGGTAGTCTATGCCCGCTAGGATCCGTTGCCGCACCTGGCAGCACATTCGACAGGCCCTGCAGTCCATTCGGAAACACTTGTCCAGTCGGTTTCTCGTGTCAGATGTCTTTGACGAATCGTCAGTCATATTGTTGCTCAATGGGCCAAATCTGCCCAGCTGGTACCACTCCTGGGCCTGACACAAGTGTTGCTACGATGTGTGATCAGTACAGCCCATGCCCAACTGGTTATTTCTGTCAGTACCCGCAGGGGCGATTTCGAGGATACTGCTGCTCGGGAGGTGTTAGCACAGGTAAAGCTTTAAAACTGACTCAGTTCCTCCGATTCCAGTTGGCATTGTTCTTCAGGCTTGTGCCCACTGGGCTCACAAGCCGCCAATACTCAGCCATGCCAATCAAACTTCCAATGTCCAAACGGCTACACGTGTCAGCTATCCCAAAATGGCCGATCATACTGCTGCACTGACACTCAAAATCCCAGTCAGATCTGCCCCAGTGGAAGTTACGCCGCACCAGGCACTACATTCGCCACGCCTTGCACCACTTTTACAGGATGCCCGAATGGCTTCACATGCCAGTATTCTCCACTAGCGGCTAAAAGCTACTGCTGCTCAGACAGAACCCCTTCGCAGCTGTACTGCCCAGTTGGTTCCACCATTGCACCAGGACAATGGTCCAGCACAGGCTGTTCTCCATTCCAAGACAATTGTCCCAATGGTTACTCGTGTCAGCAGTCTCCTACGGGCCAAGGCTGGTATTGCTGCTCGGAGACGAGTTCAGATTTATGTCCAGCAGGCAGCATTCCAGCTCCAGGGACAACGGCCTTGAACACATGCACGCCTTTCTCACCATCAAGCTGTCCGCAAGGTTACTCGTGCCTACCGTCCCCCACGACTGGAAGGAACTACTGCTGCCAGACTGATCGCCTTCAAACCCGGCTATGCCCCGTTGGAAGCACGCCAGCCCCGGATGCAAACGTGAACGCACCATGCAATCGATTCACCCTCTGTCAACCTGGCTACTCCTGTCTAAGATCGCCTGCCAATGGTTTATCGTATTGTTGCTCGAATACAGTCATCCCACCAGTCCAACTATGCCCTCTTGGTTCGAGCGTGGCTCCCGGAACGACAGCCGATACGCCATGTATTGGTGCCATATCGTGCTCGATCGGATACACATGCCAACGGTCACCAGTTAATGGGCTCTCGTACTGCTGCACCTCATCGGTGGTCCCTGGCCAGTGCCCTCAAGGTGGTTTACCGCAATTCTATCCCAACACACAACAGCCCGTGCCATGCACCATGAACGGTCAACAGTGCCAGTTTCCGCACACTTGCTATCTCAGCCCCGGATCGTCATCTGGAATATGCTGCTCGGGGCAAATTCAATCAGGTATGACCATATGTTATTCTGACCCGTGCTTTGACCTTAGGCTGTTTTAGATGATGCAAATTGCCCAACTGGAATGACTGTCGTGATGAACAGTGGGATCATAGGGTATTGCAGTCTTGGTGGCGTACCACAACCACAAATGTGCCCTCCACTCTCCCTCTGCTTGAAAAGTACAACAAGCAATACCCACGTTTGCTGTTACACCAGCACAAGGTCTACAAAAAACCGTAAGCATGGCACTGTACTCGGACACACCCTCCCCACAGGTTTACTTACTAAGATATCTAGAAACCAGGAAATAGTATGCAAGTACTACCTACTTAAACACAGTTGGGCCTTAAGAATCTTCACGGATTATTTAGAGCCTCAGAATAACTCCTATAGCTAGGAAAATTCACGCTGCTTTGGAAAAGTATACCATCGTGCTTAAACAAAGCAACAGGCAGGTGATTTCCACCTCTCCCTCCTCCCTATACTATTTGATTTTTTAAAAACCAAACATTCATTTTTCAGTTCTGCCACCAAATGTTTCTTGCAAATCAAACTCTGATTGCAAAGCCCACCTGTCTAAATGCATCAAAGGTAAATGCGAATGCTCGGCTGGATCAACTCTGGTGCCAGAAACTGGTAAATGTCAGGAAGTCAAAACTAACGACACCAACGTTGCTGAACCTGATTCACCTACTGGCCCCAAGAACAGCATTGTAGGAATGGCGTCGAATAAAGATAATCTTGCTAAGATTTAAAAATTCTGTGCTGCTGAGTAATTATTGCTTTTTCTATCATTTTTATCTGTGATAAAATCTTGCGTACCATAATGTGATGAAGCTATGCTGTTTTGTGGCGAGAGTGACTAAAAAGATGAAGATTTTTAACTTCGTTATTTTAATCAATCCACCAACTCAACTCAATCGATAATCCACCTACGCACAGGTTAAGTTTGAATTTTCTTACTGCTAAATGCCTATGTGAGTCAGTTTTAGCATATCAGCTGACTCTCGATGTCATCGCAGAACACAGTCAGGATCACAAGAAATGTCTCACACGTGAGAAGTATCCGTAGACTCAACTAAAAAGTAAGTATTGCCAGAGTACCTTATACGATCAGACAGTTTTGTAGAGCGATACAAAACAGACAAACGCCCCTTTTCTCACTCTTTCTGAAGCCTATAATCATCGAAATTCGAGTGTACCTTCCGAATTATGCACGGATTTGCATGATAAATTAATCATTATGACCTAGAACGTTTGAAGTACCTTTGTAGCTCCGATCATTTGACTTAATTACCCCGGGGCTCTAATATTTCAAATAGGTTCTATTTAATTTCCAGGAGGGGCCTATTTAATTTTTATACATTCAGTTTTATTCGAATATTATGTACCTATTCGTTTCCATAGCTTGGCTTGAGTAGGCGGGAGCGTGCGGTCCGCTGATCGGTGCAATTTTAGCGCCTTGCTTATGTCGCCGTAATAAAGAAGAAGTGCAAATATCAAGCTTGGATGGCTGTGCTTGTGTAAAGAGGCTCAAATAGGTGCTTTCCTTTGTCTGATCGACGACACCTTTTACAGCCCTAACTCATACAAATTTTATTGATTTTACCACGGGCACGCGATCTACGTGAATCGACATTTTATTCACTTGGACATGTGCGATCGTCGGATCAGCCCTCACTTCCTGCAACCGCACCACTTGGGAGTCAAAGCACAGCGTACGGACGCATTTACTCAAAGTTTTGAATTATCAGCTATGACCGTGTGGAATGTGATCAGTTCTGATATTGTGTTTATTTATATCGATGTTTTTAAAACCTCTGTGACAAATCTCCGTTTTTGATGCCTTGTTACGTTCTACGCCGTGCTGTACCTTCCAAGTGGACCGATAAGTCTTGGAACTGAAAAGCACAGCATAGCATAGCATACAGCATACAGCATGCCAGTTTTTATATGAATAGTACTGCGATGCGACTTCACAGGTAACTTCAAATCGGTCATCTCCAAGTATTTTTGTGTGAATTAAATGCACAAGGAAAAAATGACGATTGACTACGCTATGATACAGTACCTACGTCATAACTGTCGCGCATTCTAGCAGCGCTGTGGTCAATGTGGCCCAGAAGTCACGCACAGATAGTCGCACTATACAGTAATAACGGGCAGCCCCATTGTCGTCAGTATCGACGAACTGTACCAGTAATGTATGCCAATGTAGCCCGTCACTTTACTACAAGGGTAGCCTGAATTGTCCCAACCTTCCTTTTCTTGTTTCTCTCTTGGATGCTCTTTCCTGTGCACCACAGTCCGAAACTGACCAGTTGCACGAATGTTATTATCGAAGCGCCCATGTAAATTCCAGCCAGTCCGCCAATTTCGCAGAAAGTGGTGTAAATGTCTGACAGGGGTTGTTCTGTGAACTCTATGTAAGCAAGGTCGCCGAAGAACACGCTAATACGTGTCCTTTCTAGAGTCGACATGGCGGCGTTTGTGTCCCAAGTTGTACTGCTATTGAGTAGACCGGAGTAACTTACGTCTACTCTGTGATCCCATTTATCGCAGAGAGGGCGACAGTTACCGGCTTGGCGAATAAATGATAACATGTTGGTGGAATCCATATTGCCCACAACTTGCTTTACACGGGACTTCAGTGTCTTGACCTGAAGATGGGCATATTTGGTCAGGAGTAACAACGAAAACATACCGCGGGCATATGCGGGGAGAATCCCTGCGGGGTGTCTTGTTCCATTCGACTGCATTGTGTCGATGTTATCAAATCACCCTGCAAATGTAACAAAGCCTCGCAGGCGTAGGAGAGAGTGTGGCCGACCGAAGTGGAGTCGACCTGGAGCAGGTGTGTTGCGGTTATACAGCATGCATCTACGGCTGAAACATCAACCCGAGAGGCTAACATCTCCCTGCCAGGGGAGATCGATTACTCTCTTCCGCTCGCCATGGCCTACCAGGTACGAGGGTCATACAAAGGTTACAAACACTCACGAGGGAGATCTTTTCGATATCTTGACTGGTAGCTATTGTCGTCCAAGTTTTATCCAAATCCAGAGCATTCGCCTTTCCCAACAAGGCGAACATGCTCATATCGCAGGCCACACTGGCATTGGGAAAGTAGCCGTACCCTGGCATATGGCAGCCCACGTACGGCCATAACTGGTCAAAAGCCAGTTCTGCCGTGCAAAAGCCTCCCTTGGCATCATAGTGATCGAAATATTTCAGCTTAGCTGTCTCTTGATCCCTGCATTTTGTGAGACTGTGCTTCCGTTGCCCATTGATTATAAGACTAACATGGGTGCCCGGCCATGTCGCGACTGGTGTGGCTACAAATGTGGGCTCTTCGTTGACTAGAATCATGAAGCCGTCGATGGCGTCGTTCTCGGTGCTTCGGAAAGGAACATGGGCTGGGCGAAGATATGCGGACAGTGCGACACCTCCTTTGGGGCCAGGTGCAACTTGGAGAAAACGGCAAGAACTGTCGTACAGCTTAAAAAATGCAGCATGATTAATTCAAGGCTGCTATACATTAGAAAGAAATCTATGATTACTGGCAGTTTATAGCAGGCATATCCCTCCCACTCGCTAAATATCGCCTTGTCGCAGCAAGGAAATGGCTTTCCATCGAATATGCATTCATCGATCATCTCACGGCATGAGGGCATCAGCGACTTGATTAAGTGCGATGTATCATCAGCCAGATGGGCATTTATTGGATCGGTAAAAACTTGTCTTACCATCCGTTCCATCGCGGCATCTATCTTTCTCTCTCGACCATTGGGAGCGTAATAGGTTGCAAATTGATCCATCAACTGCTCAATCGTCAAATTTCGCTCTTTCACCGTTTTTGAGGACATAATTCGAGCAGGAACAGAAATAAGGTCTTTAATACGGCTTTTGTCTAAGTCTGTTTGAGCGCACACTGTTAAATTTGGCAACTCTAAGCCATGTGATGCGTCAACAAGGCCCCAATCGTAGCTGGTTCTCGACCGAGCCTCAGACTCTTCTTGCAGCAATTGAACGGCGTCCCGAATGAATAGGCTGAAGAACACAATATCGACCACCACCCAGAAGCATCGTTCGAACAGGTTTGGTGCTCTTTTGCATTCCTCAAAACCTTGAACAGTGACGTGCTCGAGAAAAATGTTCAAAGGACTTGGCTCTTTTAGCTCATTAGCGGGGGCGCTCATGATATGACTGTACTGGCCAGTGCTTTGAGAGGTTGGCGATGAAACACTGGAGGAGCAACTTATCGTAAGCCGGGTAATGTGGCAAGGTTCCAGTGGAACACTGCATGCACGGCATCGGGCTAAAGCGTCGGCAGATCGCAATAAATACCACGTCAAAGTAGTCCCAAGTGTAATCGCTTTGGCTCGAAGACTAATGCATATATCAAAGCTAGTGTCAAGCAACTAGCTCAGCTTATATTAAACCGATCATTGACCCAAGACACAATTACGGCCGCAATATTCGAGATTGCCCGCAGGACTAGTCTGCACTCAATAACAAGCTGTTGAGATCGTTCGACCGTGCTTTTGAAATGGAGACACAATCGAAGTCGATTGGTGGAAGCAACAAACCCTGCTCTGAAGCGCACTTAGCTCCCGCACCCCGTATCGATAGTTCACCCTCTAGAGTCGCTTCTTCGGGTAAACATACCTCGTAGCTCCCAACTCGACTCAAACCTTGACTTCTCTGCAGAAAGGGCACAGTGTTGCTGTGTACGAAGGAGTAGCTATTACGACTCGCGAGAGATATCTAAACTCGACCTCGCCCTCGGTCGGATTTTACGAAAGTCAAATCATCTTGACTATGGACAGAGGATAGAGGCGTGGCAATTACCCATACAACACACTTTACTGCACACTGTACGCACTGTGGACTAACATACTCTCAGTATACGACCATTTGCCTGGTAGCCTACGTACGCCCAACACACATACCCAACAGATATGACGAATTTCACACTATTAGGGGTTATGCGAATATTTGACAAACTTTACAAATGACCATCAAAGTGAACAAACCAACGAATACTGGTTGAATAACAGTCAGGCCAGGCTTCTGGCAGAATGCTGGCATTGAGATCAGTGAGTGGCAGAGAAGCTTTCATGCGCAATTTACCTGAGTTCTGTCCAGCGTTAGACGCCAGGCGATGGAGGAGCTTTTATTTCTTGCTGGCCCTGCACGCCTTGTCAAAGGTGAGTCGATAAGGGCCCCAGCGGCTCAGTTGGCTTTGGGCGACTCACCCAGGACTGTCTAGTGGCGAGCGCCGAACGAGTAGAGAATCAGGAGAATGGTTCCCAAACGCCAGTCGGTAAGGTCCCTTTCCTTTCGCCCAGTATCATCCTGGTGCTGGCACAGGATGCCCTCTAGTGGAGACACATAGAGGGAAGCTGCCATGAGAGCTGGTCACCTGTGCCTCGCTTATCATATCATGACTGCTGGCTGTAGGCAAAACGGGTTGAAAGGTCATTGAGGAACTGGGGCGGCACAGGGCCCAACCCACAAAAATTTTAAAAAAGTGAGTCGAGCAATTAAAAATTAAAAATTAGCAGATAAAAATTCGAGCACAGTTAGTTGGAGAGAGTGAACCCAAACCAGCTTCCATCTTTTGTCATCGAAACCAGCGGGGTCAAAGTTCATTCCCCAAACTGAGGAAACCGACGTCCGGTCCAGCCTCGCCCACTGAGGCTAGTTTGGCATAGCCCCAGCAGTCAAACTTGTAGACCGCGTGTCACCTATAACCACCAAAAATCTCCGTCGAACCATCTATGTACAATGAACCAGTTCCTCTCTGTCTGCATCTCCAAAAGAGGTGCATCCGGGACGTCACGGCTGGTTCGAACTAAAGGGCGGATTGCATCTGAGCCCTGACAGCTGGCGTAATCATTTGGCTTCCGTTTCTCCACTCAAAGCACCTCGACAGTCGTGGCTGATTGTGAGTCACCCATCTTGGCGTGCAAGGTCAGCGAGATCTCTCGTACGTTTTTTTAAACAGACATCCGTTTTGCAAGCGACCCCAGAGAACCCAGCTACTAGCCACCAAGCGATATAGGATGCGAGGGCGAATGCCTCATCACCTGGATAACTGATTTTTGTGGGCCGAAGCTTCTTTTGCTTCTAGTCGGCTGGCTGGCAAAGCTTCTAAGCAAGGCTGTGCGGGGCCAGCACACAGAACAGCGTCCCTCTGCTCGTCTCCACTGGGAGCGCCTCCACGCGAGGGAATCTTGGACAGGACACCGACTTCCTCCGACGATGGAGGGTGGGCATTGACCCTGTTGGTGTTCGACAGCCGAGACTGTCTGCTCGTTCGGCGTCCGTCTCTCCACCCAGAACACCTCGAGGCTCTCACGGCCTGGCGTGCAAGGTCAGCGAGGGTTAGGCTCGCAAACCGACCTCCATTGCCGAGGATCGAACCCGGGGAGAGCCCAGTCACTCGCTCCCACTCAATATGGAGAGACGAATGCCAAATCCCTGAACCACCGCTGTCGCATCACCTGGATAACTGCTAATTAGGGCGTTATGAAGACCGGGCATACTGGATTCAAAATTCATTTGCCCTATCAAAGGAAGTCGACGTCTTGTCCAGGAATCCTTGACGGAGAGGTGACCCAAGGAAAAACTGACGCGCGAGGTATCTGCTACGTGCGAGGCTTGACTGCTGGCCACCAATAAGGAAGCGAGCAGAATCAGCAAGAATTCACAAACAAAAGAATGTGACGAAAACAATTACTGTCACTTCAATTCGAATTTGGCGCCAAAGCTAGTGCCTGACGGTGAGAGATGACAACTGCCTCGTTCCGCTTACTCCACCGTTTTATTACAGTAAACAGAATTTTTGTCAACAGGACAAATTTTTTAAAAGTTTTCAAAAAGTAGACGACTGTATTCTGTCTCTGGAAGATAATTACTGGGTACGTATGGCTTGGTTCGGTCGTGTGGTCCCATAGCGACATTTTTATGAATCATGCTGCTTCAAGAGATTGCGCAATCGTAGGTAACGCGTATAAATACTGATTCTGTGTTACGTGTGCCAGGCCAGTACATGCCTATCTTATCAGTACGCTTTATATGTCCAATGAGCCCAGCGTCTTTTCAATGAATGAACCTTAGTCTCAGCTCTTATCATCTTCTCAAGGAACACCCACTCAAAAGCGTATCAGCTGGTTTTTTTCGACCACCATGGCCGCTCCCCCAGAACAAAGAAAAGCCAGTCGTCTGTCGCACCTTCGTCAACAAACTGGTCAAAATACCGCGCCCACCACACTTCGTATTGTTCCTGGTGCCGCGATCAACCTGGTCTGTATGCCTCCATATCAGTTTTCCAGCACCTCCACCTCCGTCCCGACGATCACGTGCTTCAACAACCAGTTATCGTCTGGCATTGGTTTCGTGAACGATCATTCAATTTATGGCAAGAAGCAATTCATCGACTCAACTTCCTTTCCGTGTTCTCAAGAAGATAGCAGCGACAGTGATAAAGGGTCAGACTCGACCGTGGAGTCGTCTATGGTCGATTCTCCCTTGGCTCAAACTGATTTGTTCAAAAATTTGCTCGGCCTGTTCGTCGCAGATCACGAGGCACATGCGAGAAAACAGGCCAATCGATGCGCTTCTCAGAAAAGAAACGCTCGTCAGAAAGAAGACATTAAAGAACTTGAACACGAAGCCCTCCTACTCGAAGCCAACGTAGCTAAACTGAAGTCGAGACGAAATTTTTTAAAGGAAGAAGTTAGAGAATTAAAGAATAAATACGATATGCATGTACATGCCACTTGCATTCTCCCAGATCTTCTGTAACCAGCTCTATAATCTTGCATGTCGCATTTGAGTCTTGAACAGACTGTGGATTGTAATGACTCCAAAAAGAGGAATGTACATAATCGTGGAAACAAATTTAAAAACATCTCGAATAAAAGTGAAACCCGAATAAAAATCTGCATTGAATCAACTATCCGTTGCGCAAACACGACGTCCGAAGTCTTACTTCAACACTTGTGTTCGCATACGGTTAAGATCAGTTTCATTAAACTGACGAAAGTTCTTGATCAGTGGCCGCGGAAATGAAGCTGGAGGCGCGATTCCGGGTGGCATTGGAGGCGTAGGATAGAACTCGATTTGAATCAATCCGTCGAACGTACTCAAAAAATGATACATTTGCTCCATTGCCTATAAAATAGATTCAGTTGCGCAGGGGTAAGATACGGCATAACTTTGCATCATACCTTTTCGATAGTCATGAGTTCATTGGCGTCCGGCGGTACTCTTTTTTTTGCCAGCTTTAAATGATAAGGACCTGCTGTAAACATAGGATAGTAAATTGTTATCACTCACATAGGCATCTTGAGCAGAAAACCCGCGCAACATCCGCGTAACCAGGTCGTTATCGATATCGCAATGCACGGTCATCGTGCAGTCACTAACAATGACCGCCATCGTCCATTTACGGCCACCATTTACACTTAATTTCTGACCAATGCCGAGTATGAGACCCTAAAATGGCGCAAAAATGCAAGATGTCAGAAAGCAATTTCATTCATTACATACCCGAATAGTGCAAACCGTGGGCCCACGTGCATGCTGCATATTGGCTATCTTGTCCTTCAACGTAGAGAACAGAGGCGGGCTTGCATAAGACGCAGAGGCCGCGGTTGATGGCGCCCAAGACGGACTTGACTCGTCTGACAATGAGGCCCTCATGCAAATACCGAGATAATCATCGTGATCGATGCGAATCGATGCTTTACCAGATAAGGGAACCGTCACGTGATTCGACTCTACAGAGCCGCCCTTGTTATTGAGCGAAGACAACGCTAAAAAAGTGATCGAATAGGGTTGACTTGGGTGATACCAAATCAGGGCTCATATACATAAGGTTGGAAAACCTGGGGCTGCAGGAAAAACTGTGAGGGGTTGCATTTTGAGATTTCAATATTTGAATAACCCGCCTTTTCTGAAGACCAATCACTAATCAGTTAGAACATGTTTAGTACTGCTGCGACAGTGTGAAAATGATCAGGGGAAATTCTAATTGCCTGGAAAAATCATGTTTTGCCCCTTGTGTGAACCCAACCCTCGAGAAGAGAATTGGGATTCGGACGACTTACGTGATCCACCAATGTCATCGTCCAAGTCGTAATCAAAATCTTGTTGGTTGAATCCAATGAAATCGTCAAATATATCATCCCGCGGGTAATTATGGATGCCACAGCCATTCTGAATCGGAGTACTTTTCACAATCGATTCAGCGACCCCATTATTTCCACGGCCTAGTATTCGTTGCCCCAAAGGTTCCATCTCATCGTCGAAAATATCCTGATCGTAGTCGGGTATAGTTTCAGCAGGAGGCGCTGCTCGGGAGAAGAGAGGCGGCGAATATCGAGAACTCGGTTTTGGCTTAGTCGATACAGGTGGATTTATTGGCGATGGCGGGCGCTCAGTTGGCTCAGACTCGCCAAAAATACCGAATCTTTCGTGAAGACAATGCTCACCGAAGGCGGCCATTTTTGGTTTCGTTGCCGTTCCGCTGAGTGCTTGGGTAGTAGTAGTCGTCGGAGCCAGAGGTATTGTTTCAGGCGCTTGAGAACTTCTGTGATCATTAGACGCAATTTCTCTAAAGTATATGAGCATTATTCGACAAAAATTATTTTGATTCAGCGTAAATAAATACTTACAGTTTTTTCTTCAAAACTTTCCCCATCGAGTTTTCTTCCATCAAAGACTCCACATTTCCGCCCAATACGTCCACGTTTTCAGGACCCAGGAAAAGCACGCCTTTGCGGCTTTCGATTCGCCCATGTAGCCGCACCTGAAATATCAAAAATGAAAAATAGCCAAGGCAGTCAAGAAAAAACCGGAGAAAACCTACAGCACCTTGAATCCTGCTGGTAGATCGGCACGTAAGGCTGGAATTGGACGATCTTCGATGCCTCGTACAGTGACCAACCCGTCCGTCAGTTCCATGCTGAGCATTCGAGTTGGTTTTGGTTCCCACTATATGTAAAGAAGAGCGTTGAAATTTCGGGTAGTCCTCAGTTCTATGCACTTAAAAAAAAGTGGCCTACCGGCTTGAATTGTTCCTCAGTCTCAGTATCGATCTCCGCATTATCACCATCGGCAGAAGCGTATTTTTGAAGCTGACTATATGCCGACACGCTGACGTCTATGACCGAGTTGACCTGGAAGAAATATTACACCAAATACTGCCTTCCATACGGAGAGATATCTTACCTGGACACAATAGACATGTGTAAGAACGATACGATGAGCTGCTGTCAAATGCTTGGGAAAAACTGGTTCCTGCAATTCTCTCAAATCGGCTAACGTCCATTGCTCAAATGCTTTATCTGCTATGTTATCAAAGGTGCAAGGAAGGCCCTGAAACAGAAATCATAGGCTTCCTAGGGTACGTATTGGTATTGGATAAAAGCTTTTTTATAAAAAACCTATGGTAGGCCTATGTATTCGATAGATAAGTCTTATAAGAGAGTTCAAATGTTCAAAACATCACTTTCAAATGCTTAATGTTGATTTGAATAACAGATATTTACGGCTGAATTCACTTACATTTTCTTTTAATTCTTCCTTTACAAAATCGATACACTGTCGGACCCAATCATTAGGAATTGTAAGACCTTTTGCTTTCAACCACTCCGCCAATCTTACGCTTTCGGACGTCATTCGAAAATCGCTTACATTAATACGAAGGATTAACGGATAATAATAAACGTCCTAATTTCCGGAAAATATCTATATATCGAACGAAACGAAATCTTCCATCCAAGTCGAACAGGTTTAAATAAAATTCCCGCACTCTTGCAGACAACTCCCGACAATGATTTTTGCGCGGTAAATTTGAATTCGAATAGCTTGTTGTCTTCTACGTGCATATTCTGTAACGTTGCCAGCATACAAGCACTTCAGTCTTTATGCCGAGAAGTTTCTATTCCACAAAGATTCTCTAACAAGTTTTACATCAAAATTTGCCACAATGAAGAAATCTAACGACGTTTCTAGTACAAAAACTGAACAGACTTAATTTTGGCAGTCGTCGACCAGCCCCACATGGCAAAAAATGCACATTTTAAAATGCGTTTGAAATTATAAAAAGCGCAAATGAAAAAAAATGCGTCGAAGCGAAAAATGCAAATTGACAAAAAACAGAACATGGCAGTGGCATGGGCAGGAAATTGGCATGCTGCCTCATGGCTTATAAACGTAGCACCAGTCGCAAAAAATAAACTAGGCACGAGAGAAAAACAAATGACTTCCACTCCATCACATTTTTCATGAAAAGAAACAGATTACAAACTGGTCAAATAGTCGTTGTAAGTTTACTTTTGCATATTTTAGTTGACCTTGACACACACTTGGCATCTTGAGACTCGTGACCGTAATTCTCCTGCCTTCAATGTTTGACTTTCTGGGATCTGCAAAGAAAAAAGGAGATTGCAGTCTTGCTGTAACCCCTGGTTGCCCAGTTGCAGGTCCACAGGCCAGGACATACGTTGGCACTGATTGTGAGACTGATAGACTTACTCTCCATTGCTGATCTTCGTCGACCGTGGTCAGCCAGAAGGAGAACTTATTTGCGAAATAATGGCACGAACCGCGAGCTCCGTTGCATTCGATAAACGGTGTCGCGCGGAAATCTTCCAGGCAAGACCCCACTGAACTCAACAATTGACCTCCTCCTTCCGATCCAGCAGCCGTGTGCATGGCAAAACTGTAACCGATCCATAAGCTATTCCAACCGCGCGGGCATTCGGGAACGGCTGTTGTCTGCGAGTGCAGTGCGATCACACTGGCTGGTGCCTCACATACGACGCATCTGAAGGAGGATCACGTGATGGGGAAGTGTGCTCATAGTGGACGGTGGACACTCAGTACCTTGATATGTATTTCTCGATTTCTCGTTCAGCTACGGGCATCATAGGAATCGGTTCGGTGGTAGATAGCCAATAGGATTTATCACTACGCGAAGCATAATTGCAGACGTTGTTGAAGTCGCAGAACAAGAACGGCATTGTCGAAAATCGAGTTAAACATGATCCAGCGTCGCCTGGGAACAAGCAGATGAGCTGCTGTAAAGCAGATGTAAAGTTTAGAAAGGCTTACCTAAATCCTGGTTGTGTGATTTCTCGTTGCCTTCGATGTACAGCAGCGAATAGCCGTCCCACAGAGCAGTAAAACCAGCTGGGCACTGGGGCACTTGCGTGCCTTGGCTGTGACGTACCAAGACGTAACCACTTCTACAACGGGTAAGGTAAAGCACATTCGACGACCTTGCAGGCCGGCAGGTTACCGTATGGCCTGTCCAGGTGGACCAGGCAGACCAGGTTGACCAGGCAAGCCTGGCGGACCTGACTGACCAGCGAGTCCAGGTTGTCCGGGGTAGCCTACAAGAGATGAATGACCCAACTGATTGATCGATAAATGACAAACCTTACCATTGTCTCCTTTCTGTCCTGGGAAGCCGGCTGGACCTGGTACTCCTTCTCTTCCTGGGAATCCATTGTCACCTCTAGGACCAGGGAATCCCGGTGGACCGTCCAGTCCTAAAAACAAGCAGCCGCGAGATAATAAAGTGTGGAATAAGGATCACTAAAACAGGAGAACATACCTGGTGGTCCAGGAGTTCCGGGAAAGCCTGGCTGACCGCGTTCACCTTTATCTCCTGGTAGGCCAGGCAGTCCTTCTTTGCCTGGAATACCAGGCAGGCCGTTCTCGCCTAAAATCACACGCTCAATCCGGAACAAGCGAACATAGTATTAACCAGGAATACCTTTGGCACCAGGGACTCCGAGGCCAGGCAGTCCGGGTGGCCCTGGCAGGCCATAGTCGCCTTTAGGACCTGGAAATCCTTCCTTGCCTGGAGGGCCAGGTAAACCGGGGAAACCGTTCTCGCCTTTGGCGCCTGAAATTTAATTCTTGTTTTAGTCAAAGCCCTGAAAGTGGAGCTTGACGAATCTGAAAACCTTACCAATTGCTCCATCAAGACCCGGGGATCCTGTAAAATGTAAGTACTATGGAATGAACCACAGTCACACGAGCAATATGAAGCAGCTCACCTGGTCGACCTGGAAGACCCGGATCTCCTCGAACTCCAGGAACACCAGGCAGGCCTTTCTCGCCAGGGAAACCTAAAAGAACGATATTTCATCGTTGAAGGCGCCAAATGCCGGCATTTTTTACCAGGTTGGCCAGGCAGACCGGGGAAGCCATTCTAAAAAAATGACACAAAGTTACGCCGTAACAGATCCAGTAAAACTATGCACAAGTTTACTTCTCCTTTAAAACCAGGTTGGCCGTCCAAGCCAGGGTTACCCTATCAAAGGCCAAAGCAGGTCAGTAAGCATCTACTAAATGCAACGTAAAACTTACGGGTGGTCCTTTGAGGCCAGGCAAACCAGGTTCTCCTCTCGGACCGCGAAGACCAGGTGCACCGAAGCCTACATCGAAAAGTGATATTGTCATGTACTGTCAACGTGTGATGGATGATGTGTACTCAGCTTACCTGGGTCTCCCTTAGGGCCCGGTAGACCGGGAAAACCGTCTCGTCCAGGATTGCCTAGAACAACGGGTGTTTCTGTTCTGATACTGCCAGTATTGATACCCATATCGATACAGGTAGATATCCCAGATATTACATACAGTGTAAACCGATAGCACGCATAGCTAACTGGTAGCCGAAAGAGGTGGGGCTTGGTCCCGCCAGAGCCAATGCTCTCGGCTAACGCTACCAAAGCACAAGCCAAATGATCTTACCTTTATCGCCAGGTAGCCCAGGTAAACCAGGATTTCCAGCCAAACCAGGATTGCCGCGATCACCTTCTCTTCCAGGAGCACCATCAAAACCACGATCACTGAAACAAAAAATTGTGTCACCAGTCAGAAGTACAATCAATCATTCGTCAAGATACCCTTTTGGTCCAGACTGACCCGGCAAACCAGGTTGACCAGGGAGACCAGCATCGCCCTTTTCGCCACGAATGCCTTCAAAACAGAGTTTCTTGGGAGACAAGGCTGGAATATGAAACAGAGTACTGACCTGGTACGCCAACTCTTCCAGGTTCTCCGGGTGTGCCCGGAAATCCAGCATCTCCCTTAGCGCCCGGATAGCCTAGACAAGGGACACATACTGTGTGACATGAGCAGGAAGGAAAACTACAGCAAATATTAAAGCACCTGGCAATCCTGGTGTACCAGGAAGAGCATATCCAGCTTCTCCTTTAAATCCAGCGCTTCCAGGAATGCCCGGTAGTCCATCCAGACCTTTGGTTCCTAAGGCGCCAGGTAAGCCAGGGAAGCCTGCATTTCCTTTCTCGCCGGGGTAGCCCAATGCTCCTTTCTCTCCGGGCTGTCCAGGAAGGCCCTAAATTAGTCAAATATGAGAGAGCAAGTCTTATATTGTAAGAGTAGCAGCGACTCACTGGTAGTCCAGCTGTGCCAGGTCGTCCAGGGAGACCGGGTTCGCCCTACTCAAGGAGAAAAAGCATTGAGAAAGCTGAAGGCAGTGGAGATTGTGCTATCCATACCTTTTCGCCTAGTCGTCCCGATAGACCAGGGCTGCCAGGGTATCCAGCATTGCCTTTTTCGCCCGGGTATCCAGGTCCACCAGGTTCGCCTTTTACACCCGGGTAACCTATAATGCGGAATTCAAATATCAGAAATCAGGATCAGTCATGTCTCTAACTGCTTACCTGGTAAGCCAGCCGTCGATCGTCCAACGGACGGGTCACCCTTGTCGCCCTTCGCACCAGGAATACCAGCCACGCCAGGTGGGCCCTGGTATAAGGCAATGTCTCTATGAGGACTGAAAAATAACATGAGTTCTTACTGATGGACCTGGCCGACCAGCGGGGCCAGGCAAACCGTCGTCTCCTTTTGAGCCAGGGAAACCAGGGTTGCCAGGTAATCCACGTTCACCCTGAGCTCCGGGTGTGCCGTACGCTCCTGGATCTCCTTTTTCGCCCTTTGCACCTAAAAGGAGGAGCTAGTCCAGCTGCAAGCAGTTTGGTTTCAGTCTGCGTACGTACCAGGCCCGCAGATTTCGCACGTGCCGCCAAGTTCACCCTTTTGTCCTTTTTGTCCTACAAAACAGCCACAGCTAGCAACCGTTGGGTGAAGTCGAAGAGATGGCGTACCTGGATATCCGGGCAATCCATCTCGACCATCGTAGCCTTTATCACCTTTGGGACCAGGAGGACCTTGCGGACCGGGCAAACCTTGTTGGGCATCGCCTGGTAAACCACGAGGTCCTGTAAGACCTTGATCACCTTTGCGGCCGGGCAAACCATCACGTCCAGGTAATCCATCTTTTCCAGGCGGGCCAGGAATGCTGACGCCAGGGGTGCCGCGTTCGCCAGATTCACCCTTCGCTCCTAAAGAACACACAGAGGATGAGTCTGACTCGTATGTGGTTCAGGGTAGATCAAGCCACATACCCGGACCACCACCCTGGCCAGGTGTTCCTCGTTCTCCAGGCAAGCCAGGGAATCCCGCATTGCCTTTATCTCCTCGCAGTCCAGGTAAACCTTCTCGTCCAGGCAGTCCTGGCAAGCCGGGACCGCCGGGGGTGCCGGGTGGTCCGACATCGCCTGGTCGACCAGGGTATCCATCAGAACCCTGAATAAAACACATGTCCGCTCTTTCTGGCAAGACCACTAGAGAACAAACAACTTACAGTCGATCCGGGCAAACCAGGCAGGCCGGGAAGACCTCTACACAACGAAGACGAACCAGTGAGTATCCTCAGAGAAGTTTTAAAGATTCGAAAAAGCTTACGGTGGTCCGGGCGGTCCGTCTGGGAATGGTCCGCCACCAGCTGGGCCTGGGGGACCTCGGTTTCCTTTCTCGCCGTCACGACCCTGTCCAGGTGAAATAATAACTATCAGACGGACAAGTACATAAAAAAACATAAAAAACTCACGGGGTATCCACGATCTCCTTTCAAACCCTAAACCAGACACAACTTTATTAGCTACTGATAAACAGCTGGATAAGCAGCCATTACCGGAAGTCCAGGGTAACCAGGGTCTCCATCCTTGCCACGATCTCTGAAATTTAGGGATAGCGTTGTGTAATCCTATCGCGGAACCAAAGTTTCATGACTTACCCTTTGAATCCGGGTGGTCCAGCCAAACCAGGTTGGCCTTCGAGTCCCTATACATGCAGCTCTCTCAATGTTGTTCTCTTACATTACAGACAAGGACATACTCTAGCCCCAGCCGGACCAGGCAATCCTTTTTCGCCTTTCATTCCAGGTGCTCCTGGGGCGCCGGGGCGGCCAGCAGCACCAGGGAAGCCGCGATCGCCAAAGTCACCTGGTTCGCCCTAAAGGAGCAAAGAAAAAGCGGTTTAGAAAATCACAAGGTAAAGTAGAAAGGTTAATTCCGAAATCTTATAAGTCTGAAGAATCTAACATCCTACGACACGCACTAAGTTACTGGGATAGAAGCTAAGTCAGTGACATGTTGTCAGATACGAATATAGCTACGAAGGATGACCCTGTACCAAAGCCACGACACCAAAAGATTCCCAAGCCAAATAGTTCAAGACACAATATCTACAACTACTGCTAGAGTTCCAGTCAGCCTAGGATTACATTGTGCTAGAAGCATGTACACAACGACCAGAAGTAAAGGCAGAAAACAGGCCAGCGGAAGCCCGGTCCAGGTGAAAGCCATCGTCAGTATCGAAACACATTCCAGCAGGCACAGCACACAATGGCGGTCATTGTTTGTTGAACTACCTTTTCGCCTTTCTGACCAAAGGGACCAGGGGGACTGAAAATAAGGGGGACATCTGTTTGGAGTCTTCGTGGCGCCCAATCTACTTCGGTCACTTACCCAACGATCTCTGTGCCTCCTAAAATGGGATATTTGTGTGAAAACAGTCCAGCAGGGTCATGACTGCAGTGGTCTTACTTTGAGACCATCCTAGACCGGGCGGACCGGGCGGGCCTGCCAGACCTTGGGTGCCCTAAATAGAACAAATAAAACTGTAGATAACAGTATACACACCTTTATGCCTTTCATGCCCGGTAAGCCAGGCGGTCCGACAATGACATTTCCTTCTGGAGCTTGGTTGAAGCTGTCGAGCGGCCGACCAGGAGGACCTGGTGGCCCAAGGTCGCCCTTGAAAGGTTAAGCAAAGTCTAAGCTACAAGGTAATAGTGTTACTGCTACGGCTATCGGCTATGATATCACCACGAGCATGCGTTAGTGCCCTCAAGGCTCTATGCACTTACTGGGTCACCCTTTGGACCAATACCTCCAACACCAGGGGCACCGACTCGACCAGACTCACCAGGCGGGCCTCGAGGCCCCTAAAGCGCAAGCAAGGTTGGAGCTCGTCTTCTGATGCAGACAACTAATAATGGCATCTCACAGGAAATCCAGGATCGCCAGCGTCTCCTTTGGCACCTGGCAGACCATCAAAACCGGGAGGACCGGCCAAGCCAGGAATACCGTCCAAACCAGCATCGCCACGCTCTCCTTTGGCACCCGGAAGTAGCGGCGAGGGTTCTCCTTTCTGTCCTTTCGCGCCGGGTACGCCAGGGAAGCCGGGAAGACCAGGTGGGCCATCTCGGCCAGGCAAGCCGGGGTAGCCCTAAACATGACCGTGTCGTATCAACATGCTGTCACATAAGAAATAGATTTACATCAGTGCCGTTACATCCATCCAAACCTGGAGGTCCGGGGGGACCGGGTGGACCTTGCACTCCTGAAAAGGGTCATTCATATCATGTGTCGTCATAGGTGCTAGAAACCACACCGTACCAGGCACTCCATTGACGCCAGGGAAACCTGGAACTCCCATACGGCCCTAAATTTCCAAATGTAATATGAGCTTGTCTCATTGTCATTCCACTTTCTCTTACCCTATCACCCTTCGGTCCAACTGGTCCAGCGGCTCCCTAAAAGTCATTTCATTGTCTGAGGTTGGTCACAATCCCTCGGCCGTGGGATCAGTCTTACCGAGTATCCCTTGACTCCCTTTGCACCAGGGACACCCTCTGGTCCAGGGAGACCAGGGAATCCTTTCTCGCCAAAGCTGCCAGGCGGGCCAGGTGGTCCCTAGGGGAGACAAATACTTTGTAAAGGTGCACAGAATTTGAGACTTGAATTGACTTACTACGCTGCCTTTTTCGCCAACGCAAAAGCAATTCGCGCAACTGGGGCATATTCTTTGTTGTGGTTGCTGCTGAAATCGAAAAGTCCCGCTTAGGGCGCTCGGCATGAAAAAAGCCAGTGGTTGGTGCTCGCAGCACTCATCGCGTCTAAGCATCGTCAAAACAAAACAGCTAGCACTGGGCACGACACAGTGAGTGGAGTGCATTGAGGATATGCCATCTCATAGAGGTGCCATCCACTTTGGGACAAATGTAGGTAGCATAATAGTGCTCACAGCACTCATCGAAAAGGATAAGTGTAATCGATCAATAAGCTTTGAGCAATCTCACCTACTGCTCTTCAGCATATGTCAATCCATTCCATTGCAGTATTCGGGTAAGACCCCCCTAAAATCCTTTGATATCTTCGATCAATGTAACTCCAGGCGATGTCACTACGAATCAGACCCACGGACTCATACCCATTAAGCTATCGATTAGCACCAAATCGCTAACTTTAACCCCATGAACGCAGCTACAGTAACAGCCAGTATCATCCTAAGGACTTACCGCGTCAGAAACCGAGACGAAGGAAAGACAAGCGATTAAAAGTCCGAATGAGAGAAGCATTGGTCGTAATTTGTCCATTCCGTATATCCGCAACGATAAGACCGACCTGCCGGGCCTATTTCTTTTGACGTCGCCACGGTTCGACGCCATTTCGGGCCAAAATCAAGGCAAAGTCTCGCCCCTTTATTACGCAGGCGGCGAACACTTTGGCGCAGGATAGTCGTCGTATAGGTTTTCGATTGAACGTGGAAGTTGGTCTAAACGTAAAAATCGGCTCTTAGTCGAGGGTGTAAGCTCGGGGAGAGAAATGGGTTTGGAGCGCGGACGGGAAAAAGTGTGCCAAATGGCCGTCACCAGTCGAGAATAAAGCCTCGGGCGAAGATTCCTCAACCTGAGCAACGAGTCAAACCTGGGCCAGCTGGCTTATGGAAAACCGGAGAAGACGAAATCCCCGTAAGATAGTCACCGCCAAAACGGCCCCCATTTCGTCAGCAGCTTGACAGCTGCTGGTGGTTCAGAGGTTTAGAAAATACCTTTCGGGCCCTTTCTTACACATTTGGGACACTAAATATAAAAGCTTGCAGCAAGGGCCTCGCTGGTTTGCGAATGCGATACGGGGCGCGGTTACTGAAGTTTGTGAAAGGGGGAAAGAGTACGAACTCGTAGTTATTATGCCAGCCATTTGGCCAGTCCTCGGTTTAAGCCAAACGCACTCGCTCGTTTCCAAGATGACGAGGGCGCCAGTTGTGCGGTTTACTTCGAACTGCCTAGCTTACTGGCCGGGAGAGCGAGTCAACGAGACGAATGCTTGCTCGCCACGCCAACACCTCAAATCGCACGAGGCTCCACGATTTTAGTTGGCGGAAAAAGGAGCAGATGTGGGAATCCGGGCCTAGGCTATTGCGTATATAGCAAACCGTAAGAACACGCCTTTTGACCAAGTTGAAGTTAGGTATTACCCCCTGCTCACTTTCGAATCGTTGCCTGCCCAGTCCAACTTTTATCAGGACGGGCGCTGGGAAGTTTACAAGCGGGCTCGGCTATGGATACTGGTACCAAGGGCACTAAAGCATAAACATTCGTCGGACAGCTGGGTGGCCTCGAGGGCGCAGACGATGATAGCAGCTGGCGTCGGTGGTCCGTAATCGACCATTAGCTGACCGGCTCGCACATACTCGCCCCGTGCATACAAAAGTGACCCAGTAAAAACTGTTTGTTACTCAGACTGTTGGCCAATTGAATATGTATGTGGGCAGCGGGCAGCATACCCGTGTTTACTTACGATCTTGCGTGGAATGCTACGCAAGCACGGGCTCGAAAGAATGATCCCGAAAGTGATAATAGAGCAAGGGCGTAGAAGAAACGTTGTTGGTCTTTCCCTGCATGTAGGCCGACGAGGGTGCTCGACTGGTAAAATGTCTCGAAGTTTGGGACAACGAAACATTCTGACGGAAAAATACGCCATGGGTCTTGATTAAATACGTACAAACCTCGGTTCTAATTTTGGGCCCCTCCCAGTGCCATGAAAAGGTGTATGTGTGGCATGACATGTGTTTTTGACACCTTGTTATTCCTGATACACATGAATGATATAACTGCAGCGACATGGGGCATGTTCGAGAAGGACACGTGCATATTCAAGGGGAGTTCCAGTACGGTGCGTTCAGGTCAGTACCAGACACTCATCGTCAGATTACTATTGGTGCAAAGAATAGCCGTATCTGGACCACGCACCGCAGCAGCGAGCACTGTGGCAAGGGACCCTCTCACAAGGGGTGTGCTACTTTTGAGTGAGCACTGCTGTTTGATAGAGATTGAGAGGCCAGATGGAAACCTCGCCAGCGGCTAAGATTGGTCTTATCGATCGCAGAGCGGCTGGGCAGTTCCTTGTTTAAGAGAGGGTTTCTGAGAGACTCGACCCAGGGCTGGCCAGTCGACTTTTTTGAACCCCCGTTTTTATTTCCTCTATCGAAAGTACTCACAAAAGTGATTGTCTTCGCCGAAGTGAAATTTTCCTAATATGCCTATATATGGAAATATAGCACTTCAAAGGTAAAAAGTGGTCGCTATTGGTCAAAAAATCATAACTTGCTTACTTTAGGGTCTAGAACAATTTTAAAAATACAGAAATGACCTACAACATTTCAAGGAATCCGAATCTTTTTTTAAAATTACCCTAGCTATAGCTGTTCATGAGATATTTGAAAAAAACCGTTCGCGATTAGCCGTGATCAGGCACATAATCGATTATGGGTGAACTATAAAAGCTAAGTCTCCCTGTTTTTTTTCTTTGAAATAGTAGCCTAGGGTCACTACATCACAAAACAACCCGAATTTCCGCACTACGGACTACAGTTATTGTGCACATGGCCGATAACTGCGCCCCATTTCGGCAATTTTAGCTAATCATGGTCGATAATCCTGCCTGTTGATTACTCGCTTTATCAGTGATAGCCTATCTTGTAGTCCTTGAAAAAAGCTTTGAAATGGTTTTTCCCGCGTGAGAATTCGTTGATTGTCGCCCGAGATATTGAACGAAAACTAAAATTCGACTAAAGCGCGGGAAATTCGAATTTGCGACTTTTGTGAAAAGGCCTGTTTTTAGAACGATTTCGCTAGTGTAGGGTTCCAGATGCTCAGTAAAGACACGAGATTGATAATTATAAGCATTTGCGCACTCTTAAACCCAGATGAATGTATTGACATGCACTAGACTGCCTGCTGCTAGAGAGCTAGTTGTTTCGGAGACCATTGCTGAAAGAATGGTATTGTTGCCGTTAGCTTCGCAAAAAATTCTGTCGACGTCAATGCAACATTACTTCACATTAAAAAAGATACCTACTATTGACGTCAATGCGGGATCCTTCCGCAGTCGACTTTTTAGGCTGTATATGCGGTATAGGTCTCTGTGTGTCCGAGGTCGTCGAGAACCGGCTGGTGGCTTGGCCGAACTATAGAAGATGAGGTGCAGCCTTTTTGTTCCGCCTTTTTTCTTACACAAATGCTTATCAGCTCCTATTCCAAGTCCGCCTGCGAGCAAAAGACCTCGTATCGAATCTGAGTGTGTGATTTAGACGCCGATTTTTCACGGCAGCAGAGCTCCATGCGAGGGCACTGTGCAGAAGCTGCCTGAGCTCGAGAGCACGAATTCGAATTCGAGCTCGAATTTTGGCACCCCACTGTTTGTAACTGCTATTTTTGCAAGGCCCCTCAGGCAAGTATAGTGGGCTTCGTTTCGATAACTGCATCTCTGCTGTGGGCACTTACATCGAAAAATCCTTCAAACCAACTTCTTCGATGACACAAAAGCTGTATACACCTTAATTTTATGGCTAGCTTGATCAGTAAGAAATGAAAAAGCGTATAGCTCAATACTATATCTGATAACAAAAGACCGTTTTGAGATATTGAGCCTGTGCAATTCAAAGAATCGAGCGAATTTGAATTTAAAAAAATGCGTTAATGGTTGCAATTCCTTCTTTTTCATAGGAAAAACTCATTTTTTGGTGGCTATAAGGGACTTACAGGGATGCAAGACACAAGTTGCGCCTGACTGGGAGTTTCTCTAGCTGTGGCATTTGCTGTATGGATGATAGGCCAAAGGTGTGATAATGAAGTATGTTTCGGGTAATATGAGGGGAATACTGTGATATTTTGGGTGATATTCTGGGTTTCTAATCTTTTTGTGACTGCTCATGCCATGTGCCAACATGCGCCAGTTATTTTATGACGTTTTAACTAGCGCGGCAAATATGAAGGATACTATTCGTGTAATAGCTTCTCCATATAGCGGTTTACCTAGTTTTCTTGGTGTCTCAGACTAGCAAACTCAATAATATAGCACTAGTCATGCCGCCCCCACCATGTCATGTGTCTGCGGGACCTTTATGGAGCAGTATTAGCCTGGACAGTGCCTCACTTGGGCTAAATGATTTTTGTGATAAAGTTCGCCAAATGGCTTTAACTGACATGATGACTTTATTTGATGATCACTTTTGACTTCAGTTTTTACTTCTATGTTTTCTTCGTTTTATTAATACGGCTTTTTGTGCACCATACCGCGGGAGTGCGCTAAAGGCGTCTGGCATTAGTCAAACAAACAAGCCAGCCTGATATTTTTTACTGCAAACAGCATATCATGCATATAATCATATCATGTCGCAAAGATTTCTCCTTAAGAAGAATTTTTCTTCTAAATCATGGTGGCAAGGAAAAATTTCGTGTCTTGTTCCCTCTAGTCAACTGGTCAGTCGTAAGGCTAAGATGTATTCATGAAGAAGAACAGTATCGATACTGTACAGTACTGTATGTAGCGACACGCGATCCTAGCCTAGTATATTTTTCTTCATCCTACGAAGTTTCATTATGCACTCGAGCCCTGGAAGAAAACTGGCTCTTGCTTTTGACGATATTTTCCTCCGCCTAATGTGCTGTAAGTATCAGAGAACCAAGTAGCTATTGACAAAGGTTCCTCTTGAAAAATATCGTGTTTTGTGACCTTCGAAACGGCCTGGGGCGAAACAACCAGGAAGAAAATGGCATGGACGAACTGTCCGAACCAAAATGTCTGCACTTTACGTATATGTTGTACCTGCATATAGTTCTTTTGTTTGTATAGTTGTGAACCCTTTATTCCCGTATCCTTCGCTTCAGCTTTAGTTAGGCCCAGCGGGGTAACTCCTTAGGTCTTATGTCTTACTTTCCTGCCGCCCTTTCAACTTCAACTAGTGCTGCTTGAATACCATGACTCACTTGACTGCGGAAATAACTGACGGTAGTATTATGTACACTGCACATACAAGGCATTATGCTCAGGCTACGTACCCCATGGCTTAGATTCTTCCTGGTGAGTATTCTCGTACCATAGCATAGCGCTTCTTATAGTGAGCAATATGCAGTAAGGCACAGTAAATGAGGCGTTTATGCTCATGTTCCTGCTTTGCCACATCACCAAACGCTCATGCACACTCGAGGGTGAAAGGACATATTAAACACGAAATGATTTACCAAACCGCGAGTCGAACACCCGTCCGTAACGTCCAAAAAGCACGTAGGAGGCTAACGCGTAAACACCAGGCCACGCGCCCGGCATTCCTTATCTGCGATCCCCTCTCAAGCGCATGCTCAGAAAATTAGGACTGGAAAGTCTGGACCTATGATACTATGAGTGAATGATATTGATGTTCTGCGAGGTCGGAATGATGTTTTAGATTGTGGTGTACGGTCACTGACGATGAGCTCAACTGATGCTTCGAGCATTCGAACACTATGTGGCATGACTTTCAATGAGCACGAGTGTTTCGCCTGCTGCTTACACATACTGCACACATTTTGGGTATGCACTGCACACATTTTGGGTATGCACTGCACACATTTTGGGTATGCACTGCACACATTTTGGGTATGCACTGCACACATTTTGGGTATGCACTGCACACATTTTGGGTATGCACTGCACACATTTTGGGTATGCACTGCACACATTTTGGGTATGCACTGCACACATTTTGGGTATGCACTGCACACATTTTGGGTATGCACTGCACACATTTTCTCGCTTTCGTGTGGTTGCAATAAAGCGATAGTGCATTTGGCAAATGCGAAGGGGCAATAAATTGCTTGTCACGCTGATTATGGACTCCATCTTCGCTCCATTTGCTCGCTCAAATGGCACGTCTCTCTATGCTTTAGTTGCAGTCAAAACATCACACGCTCACACGCCACTCCAAAAATTACAGGATTACGCACGCTTGATGCAGGAGTGCGAGCTAGCCATGTCAATCAGATGTCCTGGGAATCTATGGTATCAACATATAAACTGGTCCTTTCTTTCTTATCTTTAGTACTTGATTCCATATACGACGTGCTTCTTCTCCTTTCCTCTAATGGACAAGAGGACAAGGAAGCTAAAGTCGATTTTCTTTTGTGTAGTCGGATTCGTTTTCTCCAAGAAGAATATAAAAAAGCATTGCTTACGCTGTCAACGATGACCAGGAAGTCGCTAGCGTCTGTAATCCACAGCAGGGCATCCGTCTGAAATATTTCGGTTGGTAAGAACAATTCCGAAACATTCAGAGCAAATGGGATGGTATAACAGATTAAAAACTTGACCACAAACAGGGTCAATAGGACATTGCCATAAGTGGCTGCATTATTAGAATGATTGAAACTAGAATTGCTACTAATCGATGCCTTGGCGTCCGAAGGAGAGTGTCTGAGGGTAGGACGCCTATAAACAGCTCTTTGGGCACTGGCGCGTCGAACCACGAGGACTATTTTAAACGTTAACAGGCAAATGGCGACAAATGGAGCCAATGAGATGAACAGTAAATTGAATACGACCCTATAAATTGTCTGATAGAAGAAATCGCCTCGAAAAGGCGCCGTATCGACCATCCAGTAAGTGGGAATGGTAGAAACTGTATTTTGCGCCTGATTATCAAGCATGTGATCATCATTCGCTGACATAATTCGTAATTCAAAAATTAATGGTATATTGTAGAGAATGGCCAAGACACTCAACGAGGTCGAAATTACTTTTGCTCGTCTCCTCGGTGAGCTGACCCGCGTATGGAAAGGTAGCACGACAGCCACGTACCTTTCGATAGTCAGCACAACCATCAGCCAAACAACGGCTGTAAGACAGCAATTGGCACCCGCGTAACCGATCACATAAAAGTAAGGTACACATGCTATGGTACTTTGATCAGCCGGCTGGCGCAAAAGTGCTGGCAAACTGTAGAAAAATAGAGTCGATGTTAAAAGTGTCAAATTCCATGAAGCAAACGCGAGAAAATAATAATATAGAGGTAACCAACGAGTCCGATCACGCAACCATGTCGTGATAACAGTAATATTGGCCAGTATACCCGCCGATATGAATATGCCTGCTATGAGGCCATTCGTGACGAAACGAACATAAGGATATTCGCCATCAGCATGAGAACTCTGATTGGCTTGGAGTTCGACCGCGCGTGTTTCGGACGCCATCTCTAAACCGATCAGATTCCTTGACAGATATGAAGACTGTTTTCAGATGATTCTGACTTGTTATAGTCGCCTGGATAAGTAGAGTCAACCAATCGATCGATTTGCTTGCCCACGCAAAAACGAAACACTCGAAGCAATTACTGTAGGCTAGTCAAGGTTAAGTATTCAATTCAAAGTTGATACCGCCTCCATATTATGATAAAATACTAAAGGAAATAGGTAATGGATCTAGGATGTCCGGCAGGGGATGCTAGCGTCATTCGATCCAGCTAGACAAACAGCCCAAGGCTACGACAGCACGGCAATTGAAGCAGGTGAGAATTGGTCATTCAATAATGTAGAGTGTCCTTGGCCCACCTCCTCCTTCCTTAACAGCTATAAAAACAGTAATCGTCTCGTTTGGATTCCAGGTTATATAATTAAAACGTAAATTGTAATATCCATTCAGGAAGCAGACGGTGGCGAGAAATGTGAGGAAAAAACTTCAATAACGCCGACTACTCGTTTAAAGAATCCTTATCCATCTTCTTTTAGTCCCGCTTATTGATCTTTATGGCGCCTCGGTCGGCTTCTGGGTGGTAGACAAAGAAGTAAGCTAACGAAAGCTGACTTAGTCAAACATAAAAGCTTTACCCGCATCGTCAACCATGTCACATCGTTTCGATAAACGTCTCCATAATGCTTTGTCCAATCGCTAAATAGTAACTATTTAGCCTTTAGGCTAATGTCCTTTTGCCTCTCGCCGCTCCAGCAAGCTGCGCAATTTGAACGGGACGTCTCCAGGGGTAAACAATACCATGCAGTTTTTCGTTCCAAACCTAAAAAATGTTCTTTGAATTTATACAGAAGATTATAGGCTTCTAGGAGAAAAACTGGCATTCTTGCAGGGGCGCGCGTCCGTAGTGCAATGGTGGAAGAGGAAGAGGGAGGCGAGAAACGATGCAACAAAACATAAATCTAGAATATTGATAAAGAATCTGATCCTAGGGGTTCAAGGAGAGCGTGTCCATGTCCACTTCTTCAAAGCGACGCAACGATGCAATGGTTTGCTTATGAGGATTCAGGATGAAATTACTTTCGCAATAAGACCTTCTGGGATTTAGGGTGCTCCAAATTCGACGACTTCAAGACCGCATACGTAGAGACAATAAGCAAAATTACTTGTGTCTAATAGATGAATAATAGCGTGGGCAGAGGTCGCATGAACTTTCCGTTTGGATGCACATTCCTTGCGTAAAACATGAAATACTAAAGGAGGCACCTCGCAAATCCATAAAAATCTATAAAAGCTGCTTCAGCCCAACAACGTCCTCAGAGCGCCTAAATTATTGTTACATCGCGAAAGGTCGGCAGCCCCAAACCCGTCCCCATTATCACATTCGGAGTCCAGCTGATCATGAGCTCGTGATTTGTTGAAAATAGCTGAGGAAAAATAAAGACTTTTAGACTAATATTTTAAATCATGCGACGCTGCATAGTTACCCTGGTTGATTAAGGTGGTCTTCACCTGACCTTGAATCAACGAGGCACCTTTTCTGGCACTGCACCAGCAGCTTGTGCGTGACAAAGCCTTTTCAAAATTTGAGTTCTTCCCTAGCGCATGGAACCATTTCATTTCACACTAGCCACCGGGAACATCGAAATGACAAAAACACTTCCAATACGGAATACAGAGTGACGCTCTTCCCAGAAGTTAGCCCTTTATTTTGAGCCTACCCAATGACTTAACTCAAAGTTTCAATCAGCGGGCTCTTCAAAGGAGGCGGACATAGAAGACGCCCTGTGTGGTCTCTGCTGTTGGCTCGTAGGTGGGCTGTCCGTATCATGACACTGGTGGGATGACATGCATTGAGGACAATCCTAATTCAATCAGCAGCATTGTTGCCCTCGAACCCTTTGGGCTCTCTTAAGCATTTATAGTATGTCTTCGTCTTGCTAGTCACATGTGCAACGGGCTTATGAAATCAGTCGTGGCACGAAGGACGAAAGAGTGGATGCATACAGAAACATAAGCCCAAAAGAACTTCTTGCGCTCGAATAGGCAAAATGCAAGTTGTTCGGCACGATCGACGCAAGGATGCATACAATAGGGAACTTACCATGCGGAAAGTGCACTCAGCAACGGTAGTCACACGGAAATAAGAACTTGATGAGAAGGCTTTCTCTAGTGCAAGGTCTGGAACTTCTGAAAATGGTCCCTTCTGTTGATCGTCTTTTGAACCATACTTGTCGTAGAAACAGAAGAAGGAAGTAACTAATAAAATGTTTTCGCTATAGGGGTGGGCCAGGCTTAATGATGATCGTATTTCAAAGCGCTTCTGTCCAAAACAAAAATAAGTCACAGCAGGCTCATTAGATACATGCTGATCGGATCATCGAATCCAGGGTAGCCGATATTTTTGCGGAAGCCTGTTGACTGCTCGTCGTCAGATACACAACACGAGAAGAATGATTTAGAATGTCACATGGCTGCGCATTACACAAACACCTGAAATCCGATTCGTGTCTGATATTTTGACCTTGCTCAGCTAGTAAAGGTCAAACACAAGACGCAGCTGGATAGGATTACTCGAGAGAAATTCGAATACCTCGAGCCCGTTTTAGCATGATCTCAGATAACTGGTCATTATTCTTGTATACTCAGCGATAAACACAGCTGACTCCTAATAACGTTATTCTAATACTGAGCTCTTACAGTACCTATGCATTTAGACATCCTGTACTACGTAGTATATTATGAACGATGCACAAAGGCCTCACTGAGTACACTGGGGCGCAAAAAAACCCGGCGGGTGCACGCAAACTGTGATTCAGTCTGGTTTTTGAGATTTTGACGACTATTGGTGAACATCACCCAAATTCAAAATGCGTTTATCAAACTCGCCATCCAGTTCTGATCAGATAGAGATGTTCATTTCCATATCAACGATTCATAGCCATCATCAGCATTTAAAAACGAGTAGTGCCTCCCTTATTCGAATAAGGGAACAATAACCTCCAAACGACTGGGCATAATAGCAATTAATTTTTCGATTAGTTCGTTTAGGCACGCCCTCCCAAAATTTTTAAGCGTTTCCCATAGTTGATCCAAATTCGCAAATTAAAAATCACGAAGTTTCTAACCCCACAAATTCTCGAGGGGGTTCAGATCCGGACTCTGCGGAGCCCAATCGTCAATAAAATTGATTGCTTGCTCTTTTAATCAAGAGGTCGACGATTCAGACGTGTGGCGTGGTGGGAACAGGCTAGGAAACCAGGGAAAAGTCAGGGAAACTTGACAAAATAGAAAATTTTCGGCCAAACTTAGGTAAAACTCTGTGACAAACCGCACCTCAAGGTTTCAAATTTTGAATCACCCGCATTTTTGTGTATCTGATGGTCATGCTGTGAATCATTTAGTTTAAATTAGTAAGGCGAAAAAACTGTATGAAAAAATTGCGCTGAAATCTACAGTAATTTTATCTTAAAAAATCACTTTCAGCTCCTTGTATGAACCCTATAAAATACTTCTTGGTACTTCGTCAAGTTTTGGCCGATACTTAGTTCAAAAACCTGCTCGACGGGCATAGTTCTGGGCATGTAGGTACTTCCTTGGTAAACACGAAGGCCTGGTTCAGCGCAGTGCATCTGCTGAAGTGATAATGAGGAGTCAGGTAGTGGGTTGGCACTACGGAATCCGACACCGATGATCGAAGTGGAGGGGACGAACGGCTGGTTTGAAAAGGAGCTATCAGCCAGGCAGGATACAGTTCGGAATTTAATTCAGATGAGGACGCCTTGAGCGCACTTTTGAATTTGAGGTGATTTGCGAAGACAATGAAATGTGATGAGTTCTATGAGTTGTTTGTATGTGAAAACAAATTCATGACCGCAATCCAGGGGCGCAACTCTCGCAAAGTGTAAAGTCCCGTGTTGCAGTGTAAAAAGGGGGCGGAGCTGGTCGGGTCCTTCAGTTCGCTCATTCTACAGTATGTGGGCATCGTCGCGTCGTTCAGTCTGTCGGACTGCGTCTCTTCAATTGCGAAGGTTGCATTCGAAGACAACTTGCTTGTTCAGATCGGAGCCAGTGGAAATGGGCCTGCTATTTCCCATCATGCTCGAAGCAACCCGAGACTCCATCTTGGAGCTAGTCGGCGGGCACCAAATCGCAACGCGCCAACGGAACGCCAAAGGTCTCGACCCAGTCGAAGGCCAGGGGCCCGTTTCACCACGGGTCGTAACCGTAGCCGTAGCCATAGCCGTATCGTAGTCGTAGTCTACGCCTACGACCTACGGGCGTTTCACCACGCTGTCGTAGTGTACGGCCAACTTTACGACTACGTTCTACGGAGCCCTAAACGTGATGCTCAGGCAGGAATACGCGTTTAGACCCTCAATGCGGGAAAACAAATCTAATAAGTGCAATAGACAGACATGTTGGTGGAAAACCCATCTATTTTTTCAATTTATTCTTCTTTATTTTCTTGATAGATATAGCAGCGGCTAATGTGTTTTCCAGACTGGCTAAAAACTTTATTGAACACAAAAAGTGGAATTTTTAAGGTCTTATTGGTCTGGAAAGGTCTTATTGCTTCGCATAATTAAGTGCATTTCACAGATTTGTCAGTTTTAATGATCACGGTTTACAGTTTAGCAAATCCCCTCACCACAACATCTTGATTGCAAATCACATCAGCGTGGCAATCTTGCTGTCAAAAGGATCATGTTCGGGCCTGACCACGTTTCTCATTGTGAGACCGCTTTTCACAGATTTCAGGATAGGATTAAGTCCCACATTGCCTCCTTGATCGCTCTTCGAATTGGACCCCGTGACTCCCAGTTGGGATATGTCCAGCGATGCACAAGGTTCCTGCACCAGCTATTCGGCGATCTAACTCAATGAGCTTCGAATGAAATCCTTGCTCCAAACTCTAAAACTTAAAAACAAATATTTCGGCTTGTTGAAGTTCACGTAACTTTAGTAGGATAAATCATCATGGCATCATCATCAACATTTTCCATTCTTCAGAAGGAAAAGGTCTTTACAGTTTCATACTAAGGAACTAACAAAAAAGAAGTTAAAAATTTTTTCCAAGTTGCCTGCCTAGCGATGACGCGCTTTTGCCATTTGGTCCCCAAGCGAAGGCTGGCTGGAGGCTAATATCAGCCTACGCTTAATTCTTATACCAGACTAAGCCTAAGCCTAAGCCTAAGCCTAAGTCTATTACCAGCCTAAGCTAACCCATGTTGGGGACCAAACAGCAAAATAGCCGCGATACGAGAAAGAACTGAAGGATAAATAACTCCTTGGATTCGACAAAGGACGCTGACCGACGCATCAAGGAAAATTTTGACGTCCCTTCGCCTTAGATTTAAAAAATATATCATCGGATCATAGATTTCACTCAGAAGCACGAAGTACACGTGGTCGAGAAGCAAAATGAGGGGACGAGTGTGTTCTTGCTCCAAACCAACAAAATAAGTATGATCGAAAGCCCAATATTCCTACAGTAATTTCACTTAGAATCGACGTTTCATTAATATGACAGTGAAATCGATTAGGTCAGGCAGTGGAAATTTGGATTACGACCTTCTTTACGGAACGATTTTGCGCCGTAGAGAATCGCCGTAATTTTTGCCGTAAGCCGTAGACGCGCACTCAAAAACGGGCATACTGTAGCCTTTGGTGAAACGGTCGGACGCGATTACGATCGTAAAATGGTCGTAGTCTACGGTCGTAAGGCGTAGCCGTAATCGTAGCTGGTGAAACAGTAACACGTTTACGACTACGATTACGATTACGGATACGGCTACGGCCGCGTGGTTAAACAGGCCCCAGGTCGCAATCGGTGCCAGCCTCGAAAAAGTCGATGGTGCCAGTGTCGGCCGGAAAGAATGCCGGCAGCAAGTCCACGAAGCCGAAGAGCAGCGGGGGCAAGTCGAAGATGTGATCTGATGCAATGGCACGATCGTGATGAACTTTCTCAGATGTCTGATTCAGTGCTCGATCCTAATCACTAACGTGGCCGTCAGTAAAACTGAAACCCCAATTGCCGAGCAAGTTGACTCGTCTGATCAGGGCGGACTGGTGCTGACCAATCCAGCTCACTTACAGCTTTCGTGACCACGTTTCAGCAGAGTCGCTGGTTGCACGCACACGCAGAGAACAAATTGTTTTGAGTTGCAGATTGCAACGTTTCTGGCAGTCATTTGCATCCAATAGTGCGGCCGGGCCAACCAATCACTACTTTTCCACTTTCCCGTGCTTGGCTTTTTACAAAATCCACATCTGAGAACATTTGGCAGCTACTCTAGGAAGGGGGAAAATGATTGCATTGTGGATTCTGAAGCCTCCTAGTTTGCATCGATTAGTGCGCCCAGCCAATCACTGCTATTGCAAATATTTATGCCAGGTTAGATCCTAATCATATCCTCAAAAGGGTACAAAATGAGCCAACTAATCCAGCACGCAAAACAGTCAACTTACAAAAATATACTGTCGTCATATACTGGCGCCTAGACTTAGGAGGCGGTAACTGACGGGACGCAGAGTAGATGGCAGGCGCGTGTAATTGCTCCGAGCTGCTCCTATCTCTATGAAGGGGAAGGGGTCCGCCTCCATCCGCATACGTAGGTTCATGCAGTGTGCCAGTGTCAGACATGTACGTGTATAGTATTGCCTTGAATGGAGTCCGGATGGGGCCGGATAGGTAGAATTCCCTGATACCCGCTTGACGGGTAAGCGGAATCGACTGTGCGAGAATGTCGTGTATGCTATTCATTCTGGCTCTCGCGAGCCCCCACAGTAGTACAGCAGAGTTAGCCTCATACGCTCCTAGTCTATTTACAGTTCATCAACTCGCATAAAATGAACACGACCTGGGATGCAGCTCAAATTCAAATTTAAGTTTTCCATAACCCGAATTTCCAGTCAAAAATAATCCCACGGCGTTTAAAATTTGTTTGTGCATTCCAGGTGTTCAATCCAGCACAGGCGCAATGTCAAGATGTAGATGATAGAACAGCTGAGAATACACGCTTTCTGAATTTTATAAGCGCATCTACAAATCCCTCAGGGTCTGTAGACCTGCCACTGACTGTAAATGTCATCCTGGTTTATCACAGGCTCGGCATTATTATCTTTTTGGACGCTTATTTTTTAAAAAATTAATTTAGCAATGCTGTTGTCGTGCTCATTTATTCTTGCATGCATCTTGGCCGTTCCGTCGCAGGCAGACAATACACAGCCATTTGTGGTCAAGGAAGCAAGTACGGGTCAAAATGTAGCGTTCAGAATCCATTGGAACTTGCCACAGGTGAATGAAAAAACGAGATCCAAGGGCACCCAACGTGGGTTATTTGGCCAAGGCAGCGCGGCAGTGGGCGGAGTTGGATTCGCTTTGCAGTTGACCGGCTCGTCATTTTACGGCTTCCTTGGAAGAATACTGCAAGGGTTCGGGTATACTTTGGGCACGTTCGATGCTCTCTTTGAGCTTATTCCTATTATTGGCGTGGCTCTTGGATAAACCCGATCAGCTTGCTACGCATGAGAGCTGGTCGCTGGGTTTGTGACTGGAATAAAAATTGTGAAACTAATCACATTTGTAAGTTGTATTGGAGGATGAGCAGGATCTGTCTAGAAGAATCCATTGCTGCTTATTGAAGCTAAAACCAGTGGTTAGCCTTGATGACGTACTTTGAATATTCAGGTTTGCATGCTCAGATCGGCAAAGAAGTAACTATAACGATAAACAGAGAGGCTTCGATTAAAAAGGCTGGCCATTCGAAAAATCATTCCTTTCTTCCCATGAACTTTAAGATGGAAGAGCCATGCATGATAAACTCTGTCTAATGTGGTGTTTGAAATTTGTCTTCTGGCACGAGCAACTTTTTTGTCATTGTCCGCCCAAAAATTAGGGCAAGTCTGCAAATTAGGCCACAAAAGTGCCGCGTGAAGCGAGATAATGGCTTCAGAGACCCAAATATATCGTGCATAGTTCAAATGGCTGACCACAATCCCATAACATAGCATGTATATTATTAGATTGACTCTCCGCTTGTCCCCGAACTCGGACACGGCTTGGCGGGCATTGAACACGTAATTCTCCAACTCATTTTTGGCCACACCCTTGTCCCTGAACATCTCTGCTTTGTGCAAATCGCTCGATCTCCCTCTCGCTCCTGGCCCTTCTCGCTGCGGCTAAACATGGACAGGCTGAAAACGAGGTGTTTTGGTGGCCGGTCTGTGGGTACTTGAAACTGCGCATTAAACCTTTTGGGGGAGACCTTTGGATAAAAGGAGGAATGGAGACAATTCTGACAAATAAGACGGGGAAAACCCTAAAATTACGGAATTCCAAGCTGTAGAACATTGTCTATGCAGGCTTCTCAAGCATGAAGTCAAAGGGGAGCAAATTGTTATACGTAAGATTAAATATTCGCATAAATTTGTTCCATACTGTAACCCAATAAAAACTTGTAGACGATAAGATTATAGTATATGAAGTACATGTTACAAGCATCGTTCTAACAGCGATATATACCGTATGAGCATTTTCTCATCACGCTTTTGTAACCCTCGTGCTACTGGATTTCCGACACCCGCAACTGATTCCCTTGATACAGTAGTAAAATATTTGAAAAATGCTGAGGAAACTGATTCCACTCCACACGCCCAGGCACCCACCAATGTTGCTAATGACTTCCTCGACTGATGAGCGAGGTGATTTTTCAATAATTCGTTCGTGTGCCCTCTCATAGTACAACTCGACCAATGTCAACCGACTGAGTTCTCCTTTAGTATATGTCTTTTTCGATCCAAATTGTGCTAGCAATTTGTTGATGTCATTTCCCAGTCTTTCAATCTTGTTCGGTGGTAAAAACAAAGAGCTGGAGAGCTTGGTTTCCACGCGACGGATGACACAAGGTTCGGGGCATTTGCTGGCACATTCAAAATCCTCAACTAGCTCTTCTGCAGCAGATTCGAGGTTCGAGGGTTCAGCTGCAGAGCTAAAACAAAGCATTTATGATCATCATTTTTCATGATTAAAATTCATAAAAGTAACTTGCGAGGCGTTCCAGAGTAAGTCATCACATGTGTTGATGATGGATTCATTCTTGCAATGAACGACGGTGTCTTTAAGTTCGTTTCGGTATTCCATGCAGAAATAACAACATTCGCAATATTTCATAGCCAACATAATATTGCAGTCAAATTGGCAGAGTTGTTTCGAATATTCAGCTGCAAAAAATGTTGAAAGGTTTAAAATTTTTACCTTTATTACCTGACCAAGGCTAACCCGTCTTAAAGAATGAATATGGCTTGTCACATGGCAACTTAAAGGAGGAAAATGATATGAGACGTTCTCTGAGTGTAGTTCGTTGTTCTTCCATCACCATGCTGATGACATTGTAGGTACCAGGTTGGACGAGAAATGACGAGCTGAACTCGTCGACAAAATCTGATCGTCCCAAGAAAAGCTTGATTTCAAAACCAGCAGTGGCGTCAGATGGGTCGGCCAACATGTCACTCTTGTTATCATCTAGCAAATAATATATGCGATTTTCTGTAAAAAGAAAAACCGCTTTAACTGTAATAGGGAACACCCATTTGTAGCTTACCAATTCTATGTTTTGACTTCGCTGCAAACGTACTGCCAGGATTAATGTTGAAACAATCTTGACTTTCGGGAGACGACTCTGAATTGCAGCACTCGTTTGGACTCAGATAATCAGCTGTATCCGAGAGTCCACATTGCAGAACTGTGCCCACACACGTCGTTTGGCCAGCTCCTGACGACGAAACCTGAAGAAGACCCTGTTTCAGGCTTTGTGCATCACATAACTCTCAGGTATCCTCGAACACTTTTCACTCACCTCATTCCCGTCCCCTACCGTCGATAGGTCTGTTCCTTCGCCACTCGCTGTGATCAGATACTGCTTCCACATTGGTGGCAGATTCCTGGTGCATATGGTCATATTTGGCCAGTCCAAATATCCTTTCTTGGGCAATTTGTATCTCATGCTTGTTACCCATGGCTCATCGGATGTGTAGTCCATAACCATGTCGAGTGTTTGGTTTACAGCAAAGAAGCATCCTGCCAACACGACCAGCAGCCAAATTATTTTCCAAAGCAGTCCGTCGGCTTTGTAGCAATCTAGGATGCCGTGCCAGCCTGTCATATGGCACCATTCACCGAAATAGTTGCACTGTTTTTTGGGGGGCGTCTTTTCTGGAGGGGATTCAAAGGCAGGCTTCGCCTTTGTCGCGGACTGCATCGTAGGATCAGCGGCTATGTACAGGCTATGTACAATGGCATGGTTCTATTACGGCCAGGATCTAAGGACATTATTTGGTCATCTTCCTGACTAACTGGGTAAAATATCAATTAGAAGGAGCCCAGCCAATAAATATAGGCAGACCGATGCATTCAGCCGATGATTCGACCAAGTAAACTGTCCTTTGTCTTCACATTTTAATTCAAATACAAGAGCTGGCGCGAGTTTAAGCAGGAAACTAATCGCAAGAAATATGTTATTCAGAAGTCGTGTACATGCTGCCGGAGCTGTAATAAATCACACTTTAAGATGCTGGGGCCATCATAAAGAGCGCAGTGGTCAAGGTTACATATGCCCTAACTTGGCATCAGTAAATGTTGACGATCACGACATGATCGGGCTTGCCTGTTGCTGCTGTGTCGAATATCGATCTTGCTCTCATCTCTGCTTTGGTTTCCATCATTGGCTTTTTCGAGGCGATATAATCGGCACCTAGGCAGCTCCCAACGTGTGTACTTACGATTAGACATATTTAGCTGGTTGCCTCAAGTTTTTCATATTTGCTGCAGTGCGCGTGTTTTTGGGCGATAAGTACACTATCACACCCGTCTCCGTGCACGTTTGGGCATACAGTACATCAGAATTCCTCTCTCCTTATCCGAACGTGTCATATCCATTGTTTCTATGTATCTTATTAATTATATGCAGATTTCAGAAGTTCTATCTGCCAGACGCAATAGTAGGCACGTCAGGTTAGAATGCAATCGGAGTGCATTTTTCTATTCTGAACGAGCGGTCAAGTGGCTTTGGTGGATTATGATGCCTGTGCCCTTTTTATTAATACAGCCTGTTTATTAATCCTTCTAAAGCCTTGCAGAACGCTAGTACAAGTATGCAATAAAAGGCTCAAGAAGTACTTTGAACTTTAGGGGAAAGTCCATTACCTGAGTATTTGGCGCGATTTTTGAATCAAGGAAAATTGAGTAATAATTCTTTTGGAACCTAGACGAGTCAACAAAATAATTCTCTATTCTCTAATGCGACCCGCTTCGAAATAAAGTTTTGCAGATTATGTAGATCTCGAGCTTACAGCACTGGTTCAGAATCGTTCCCGAGCGACCCCGAGCTGACACGATTGCATTCTTGTGCCCTTGCGTCGTCCGCCACCATCAATGACCTAACCGTACTGTAGTGGCCCTGTTGTGCTCACTAGACGCGTAAAACCTGTTCTTCCGCTGGAGTTTGCGCAGAAACGAAAATTGAGCGAAGCACTTGGCAGTGGCAAGTTCAGTACTGTGAGTAGTTGGTTAGTGCATGAGGTGTCGCGACCGAAAATGCATCGAACTGTAAGAACTAAGGCCGCTAGCCCTTCTTTAGCGCTTTTGAGCGAAGGGGACGCGCTAATATTTTTTGTCAATGGTAGAAAGGTATGAAAGCATTCGGCCCTGCATATCTGCTGAATGATGTCTATGTTGGTCTTTTGCAGGTTGTGGACGAGAGACCAGATCCCGAATTATATTTGGCTTATTATTTGCGTAATAAACGTATGTGCCCAGATTCAAAACAACTTAAAATCTAATTGGAATCCAGTATGGATCGATTTAAATAACTCAGCTTGCACAGGGCACAGGTGGATGTGCAGGAAGTGGACTGAATTGGAATCCATTGGATCCCAAGGGGAAATTGGTGTATTCCATTTGTAAAATCTTGCTAGTTCCGCTATATATCAAGTCACAGATCTGCTACTACGCCGCTTTTCTGTACATCCACTGGTGTCTTTTTACAAGCAAGAGCAATTTCCAATGTTACTGATCGATCATACCATAATTTTTACAAGCTAGATTGAACTATATCGATTACTTATCGTAAAAGTGAGGTCTACGACGCGCCACGTTCCGGCCCCAAACATTTGAGCGTCCGCGGTTGTAGCTGCAGCTATCAGGGCGATGTGCAATCAGTCCGCCCAACTTTTTGAGAGTTTTGGAAATGCACGAACTGTAAAGTGAAATATGGTAGGTTGGGGTGCGTGAAATAGAACTCACAATGCTCCCTTGTCAGAGATAAGAGGATACTCAGGTTTTATGCTCTTAGTTTTGATCATAAAATCATTAGAGTCCATAAAATAAAGAATGTTTAGCGAAAACGATTACTATGTGCATGACATCTAGCATGATCTAGCATGACATCGCGGAGGGTCGAGGGGTAATATCGCCGTTTGCCAACCTACCAGTGCTATACTAAAAGTCCGACTCTTTTCGACCAGAACATTTATGTCCTGCTGCTCATGGTCAGCGCCGCCAACAAGAGGCCAGTAGCGACCTCTAATTTGTACAATCAATTTTTAGTTAAAAGGGGCCGGCAAGCTACTGTACCTCCTTGAACATGGCTTACATGACACAATGAGTCTAGCTCACATGCATAACACATTTTGTGTCTACGGTTTCTTATGCTTGCCCAAGCGTACAGGGCACATCTCCGTACGTCTATGTATACGTCAATCGTAGGACCAATGCACATGTTCATATGCGAAGTTGCTCGTGTATTTCCTCAGCTCTCAAAAAGATCGGCGCACTGATTGTACATCGCCCTAATAGCTGCAGCTAGCCATGAACATGGGCTAAAACGCATACTCACTTACTGCGGACTGAAAGTTCCCCACTGCGAGAAATCGCCCAGATCTTATCACAGCTCCCTTCTTCAACTGTGACTGCTTGGGTCAGCGCGGGAAAAAAGACGTGCGGCGTGACAACATTGACCCACAAAAAAAGTACAAAGTAGAGCTGTGGTAGGCCCAAGCTAATGGTCCTACAATTGGTGCCCCAGTCCTTGATGTTGCCTAATGAGGGCAGTAATCTTGTTTAATACTAGCTATCCCTGGACTAAAGCTCAGTTCGAAGTTTTCATCCGCTCAAAATTCCGTACGAATCTTCATTTCAGCCAACAAATTACAGTTTTCTTTGTCGCCTATCCAAGCGTTATCTTCCAACACCGTTTCAATAGCTCTGAACGAAATAGTTGGCGAGGGAAACAAACTTACCAGTTATATTTCACACCATTCTGATCTCGTTGATCGGAGGGCTTTTGACTTTTGTGGGAGCAGAAGTAGAAAACATGTGAAGATAAATATCCTCTCTCTTTAGAAACTCTTGATTAAGTAAAAGTGATGTCTCTTTGAACCTGAGCAGTGAAAGCTAGCAGTGGAAGGTTACGGGTATATACAGTACAATGCGCCTTTGAGCGTGCTTCAATTGTTCTTGAAACTCTGCATTGTATCTTCTGTGATTTCAATGCCAATAGAAAATTTTCGGCGCAATGTCGAATGCCTCATTCGCTCCTCTCGCAATAGAATATTTATTAATCACCTGAAATAATTTAACATGTGCAAGTTGTCATTTCAGTCAACCTGCGAGGGACCAAGATTGGATGCAATGAAGGACAATGCGGGACTTGCACGGTCATGCTGTCGAAATACGACCAGATGAGGAGGAATGTGAAGTGGGTGCACTCAGGGCAATTACATTTTCTCTCTCTCATGTCAGAGCTGAAGCTGTTTCAGGCATGTGAGCGTGAACGCATGCCTCGTTCCAATCGCCGCTGTGCATGGATGTGCTGTGACGACCATCGAGGGAGTGGGGTCGCTCTCAAAAGGACTGCATCCTGTGCAGGCGAGTAGTGCATGTTCCTATTCTCAGGGCTGATTGTCTGATCGTGAGGGGATGCAATCCTCCAAACGGTCCATCAGATGTGCGCTGCGTGAATGGAGGAAAAACAGAAAAAGAAGAAGCGTCGGAGGCAAAATGAATAAAACTCATTTTAGGAACGGCTCTCCAAAGGCCACGGGTCCCAATGCGGCTTTTGCACACCAGGATTCATCATGGCCATGTACACATTGTTGCGCAACAACCCGAAGCCGTCGAAGCAAGAGATCGAGCTGCAATTGCAAGGTACTGCAGGCATGCCACATTCAATGAACAGCATTGCACGCCAGCCCATGTCCTGTCGTCCTGTCCTGAAAACTTCTCCCAATTTTTGTAGGAAACCTGTGTCGATGCACGGGCTATCGACCCATCCTGGAATCCTTCTTCGGCTTCGGCCAGGTAAGCAGCTGACTAGATCGCGACACAGGGATACTATCAAAATGCATTTTAGGACAAGTGCGCCTGCGGATCGTTCGCTTGTTGCAGAGCTGGCGAGAGCGATGTCAATGAAAGCTGCTGCCGAGGAAAAGTAAGTTTTTGAGATTAGCTTCGCTCTTGCTGTTGCACAGACGCACAGTTGTTTCTCCCTCCTCGCATTCACGATTAAGTGGGGGTGTGAAAGTTCCCACTTTGCAAAAAGACAGGTAGCAAAAAACTTGCTGTCTCCACCACACAACACCAGCTACAGCTGCTGAAACATGTAAATGGAGTGGCTCACGCGTTCACTTCAACCACCGCAAATCGTATCCGGTTCAGGCATTTACAAAGTAGAGTAGGGCGATTGTTCAAAACGCGCATCAGCAGCGCTGAAGAGAGTCTCATTTTTGCAGGACGACCCAGCAATAAGCGACTGGAGCCACTGTCGGGACTACGATCCAACCCAGGAGCCCATTTTCCCACCTGAATTAGCCGTAAGCATTGCACAAGAACTCTATTGCCGAAAGCAAGGCTGCTCTTTCTAGAGAGAGAGCAGTTACTCTGGCAGAGCTCTGACTTTCGTGGGTCCGAGGGTGACCTGGCATCGTCCAGCGAGCCTTGCGCACCTGGCCGACGTCATCGACCAGCATCCGGACGCTGTCGTTTCAGGAACGTATGGATGGACGGGTGAGGAATGTCCTTGATAATCCTCGCCTCCACATATGAGGCCTCTGTTTCAGCTCTGCACAGTCGCGTCGCAGCGGACCCGCCTCATAAACACATTGTCAGCACTCTGGACATTGCAGACCTGAAGCACGTAAGCTTTGATCACGACGGCTTGTTTATCGGCTCTGGCCTGACGATCTCCGAAATGCACACTGCGCTGCAGAACGCCATCGCCAGCATCCCAGGTAGGCTGAACATACGTTACAAAGCCGGGAAAAGGAATAACCTTGATTCACGACAGAGCACCAGTCCAAGTTCATGGCTGGCTTGGCGCGGCTGATTCTTTTGCTGGGCAACCAGCACGTTCGCAACTTCCTCAGCTGGGCCGGCAACGTGGCGTTTCCAGTGTCTGACATCGCCGTCTGCTTGATGGCCTGCTCGTCCACTTTGGAAATTTCTGGCCGAGGGGGCAAGCGACTGATCAAACTGGAAAAAAATGACAGCTACTTCAGAGGTGGCGACTTGGCCCCTGGTGAAGTGATCACTGGGGTCACCATCCCATTTTCGACCGAGGTGAGCAAAGTTGACGTCCATGCTGAAACCTAGCAAAGCGGGCCTTGCTTGCAGCACGACAAGTTCTACGTGTTCAAACAAGGCCAGCGCCACGGCCCCGATGGACCAATTGTGAACGCCGCCATGAGAATCACGTTCGCTGCTACACACGTTGTTGGAGATGCTGCCTTCGTGTTCGGAGGACTGGCAGGCCATCCGACCTTCGCCGAAGCGACCGCCCGAGAGCTCGAGGGAAGGCAAGTGACGACTGGATCATGTAGGATGGAGTGTGGACAACTCCTTTTTAGGGAATGGGATGAGAGCCTCCTGGAGCACGGAACCACACTAATCAACCACGAGGCCAGCACGATAATCGATAACAAGGGTGTCCGAGTTGGATACAGAGTCGTGCTGTGCATGTCGTTCTTCAGAAAATTCTTCGAACTGGTGACGTTGGAACTGGACGGCAGACAACACGAAGTGAGATGAGCCCAATAAGCGACCCAAAACTGGGTCGATTGATTTGATTTTAGGCGATCGATTTCCAGTCACTAATCGATTACCCGCACCCAGACCCGATGAAGGCCACTCAAATATACTACGTATGTATTGTTATTGTTGAATGCAATTAGAGTAGCAGTCTCCTTTTTTTAGGACACAGCTCATAGTCGCGCGCCTCTGGACCCAATTGGACGTCCAATCATGCATCAGTCTGGAGAGAAGCACACCACTGGAGAGGCCATTTACAACGATGACATACCCTCCATACTCGGTAAGGAAGGTTGAGGAAGTCTCAGTTTTCCTTTTAAGAACTCCTCTCTCAGGCGAGTGCCACGCCGTGTTGATCTACAGTGAGCGTGGTCACGCAAGGATCACCAAGGTGGACACGTCTGCGGCCTTGCGTGTTCCTGGAGTTCTGACTTACATAGACTCGAGGGACATTCCGCCGCACGGGTCCTCGAGACCGCAAGCACCATTCGGCGATGAACCAATGTTTGCTGAGGGAGAGGTAAACTGCTTCGCTCGGGTACCCGTTCGGGCTTGTAGCCTCAGCCTTGATCCCATTGTTGCAGGTGCACGCCATCGGCCAGATCATCGGAGCCATCGTGGCCGAGGATTTATTGATCGCCAGACGGGCAGCCAGTTTGGTCAAAGTGCATTACGAGGACTTGCCTGTCATCTTGAGTGTGGAGGTGCCAGGAATGCTTGTCTGTTTAGACGCCGTTACAATCTTTTTCATTTTCTAAGGACGCCATAGCCGCCCATTCATTCTTCCCTGAAGAAGGACATCACAAACGGGGCCAACCGCCGGCAGCAATCTTTCCCAATTGCCACCTGGTTTTGAAAGGCGAGATTTCTCTCGGATTCCAGGAGCACTTTTACATGGAACCGAATAACTGCTTGGTTATTCCAAAGGTATCTGGCTTATCTATCTAGGCAGGTAGTCCTGGTGTGACCATGCTTTCAGGACGGTGATGAATACGAGATCTATAGTTCATCGCAAGCGATCAGCTTCGCCCAACATGAAGCAGCGGCTGCACTCGGAATTCCCGCCCACAAGGTGGTCGCTAAGTTGAAACGTATGGGCGGTGGGTTTGGAGGCAAACAGACGAGTCATTCGAAACCGTTACATTCCGCTGCACTAGCTGCAAGGAAGTACGTTTAGCTGGCGAGTATTGCATTTTACTTTTAAAGACGAACTACGCTCTAAAATCACCGTCAGAATATTGGAAATAATATATATTATTCACGTTCAGCGCCCAGTTTTTTTGCCCATGTACTCGTATACTTTGTCTCGTCTGCTTCGTCTCGCGCTCGAAAGGGATTACAGGATAGGCAGGATCTCTTGTCCCATCTGTGTAGGTACTATTGCTGGTTGCTGCGACTTACCAGTGCTGTTTTTAGTCTCTGGCAGTTCATCCTGATTTCCTCCCTGTCTCTCCCCTAAGTTTTCCTGGAAATTTCTATGATGATGCCCTGTAACGACTTTTCACTGAAGCGTTTGATTGGCGTGTGTTAGCTTCTGTGGCAGACTTTGACAAAATATGTGAGTTGGTACAACAGCCTGTTTTCTAATTACATTTCTCACTGAATTAGCGATTGAACATACGAAACAGAGGGGTCCAGGTACGGAGCCCGAGGTTCATCTGTACATAGCTGCTCTGCATACATCCGAGCCTTAGCTGAGAGATGTAGCTTTAGAAGGCCTGTGTGTAGCCCTAGGCATGTACTGTGCCCTCTGGCCTATTAGTGCACTGGTTCAGGGAACTGGTCCGCGTTTCCTAAGTCAGGGCCAGCACGAGACCGAGAGCGAGGTCGAAGTCGAGTGACTGGTCTGATTGCAGGCATCGGTAGAGAACTAGTCTTGAGTTCCTGGTCCGAACTTGCTCTGTGAGCACTTCGGGCTCAGGTCCGTCAGAACCCCTTCGACGGCCGGCACGTGCGGCTGCTCCCCGAATTGTGAGTCTACACGGCCCTTGTGGTGTGGTGGCAATAAACTATAACACGAGGTGTCCGTGGACTGCGTGGGTTGGTTCCTGTGGCTTGAGCCATCCTCTGGTCAGCCCTAGTTTGCTCTAGGGCAAGCCAAGGATTTCATGTGGTACAGCATACAGCATGGTACCATTCGTCCCAGCTACCTTTTATTTTCGCACTTGCGCAAGCCTTTATCGGATGACTGTAACGAGGTCAGTGCTGACGCGGCTGCCCAAGCACAGAAGGAAGTAGAGTAGTCTCTGTTTATCTATTTGCTTTTCCAAGCTTCTTTGTTGCCAGTGGTGCCCACGCACGCGCGAATCATCGTCAATTTTCTAAAAATAATGAGGAAGAATAAATCAGGAACCGACTTTGAACCCAGGACCTCCCGATTGCATTCCCGAATTTCTGCAATAATGGACATTTTCAGTCAGGAAACAACCACTAGACGTAAACGACAGCACGTGTCAAAGAGCACTCTCAAAGAAGACGCATGGGAGTACTATGATTTCCTCTAAAGTTTCACAATTTTCTCGTACTTTAGATTGAACCGACCAGTCCGCTGCGTCTTGAATCGCCAAGATGATTTTGCAGCGACTGGTAAACGACACGCTCATTTGTGGAAGTATGAGGTAAATTATTTATACTCATCACGCTCTGACAAGCAGGTCATGCAACCTCTCTCTATCTCTCCAGGTCGGAGTAGCTGAAGATGGGCGTGTCCTCGCCTTGCATATAGTCGCTTATGCCAACGCCGGCTGGAGTTTGGATTTGTCAGGAATAGTAAGAATGCGGGGTATCCTATTCGACATACAGTATGATAAAAATAAATGCGCTTTCTCTAGTACATTCAATACCATTTGCAAACCGTCGACCACTGCTACAACATTCCACACTTGCAAGCCGACGCTTACATATGCAGAACAAACCTACCATCCAGCACTGCTATGCGAGGGTTCGGGGTGGTAGAAGCGCAGTTTGCGATAGAGGAGATCATTGAGAGGGTTGGACGCAGCTTGAGTTTCCCTCTCGATCAGGTATAGTACATTGCACTGCGTAGTTCAGTTGACTCATTCTGTTTTAAGTTTCAGGTTCGGGAAATCAACTTTTACAAACTCGGCGACACTCACCTGAATCACTCGATCGTACGCGACTTTGAGCTCCGCGACTGCTGGGCGCAGTGCAAGCTACGGTCAAAGTACGAGAAAACCAGACACGAGGTCGACGAATACAACAGGTACAGCAGGTGTTTCGTAATCTCATAGTTAGGGTGACGTCGAGTGTTCTAGGCACCACCAATGGAAGAAGCGCGGCATGGCCATAATCCCAGTTTACTGGGCCCAAGGCGTTGAGGCGTCCCTGATCGAGCAGGTACACTACTAGAGTCCACGAGGAGCCAGCTCATCGCCAGTCTTTCAGGGGAGCGTGTTGGTAACTGTTTATCGCGATGGCAGTGTGCAAATTTGCCAAGGTGGCACGGAGATGGGTCAAGGTCTGAATACCAAGGTCATGATGGTAAGTGTGTTATGGAATAGCTGGACTAAATCTTACCCCTGGTTGGCCTATACTATAGACTGCAGCGAGCACTCTGAACGTGCCCTTCGAGCGTGTCACCATCATCGAAAGTGCCACCGATAAGATCCCCAATTCCGTATGGACTGCCGCTAGTGTAGGCACTGATGTCTACTGCCGAGCTGTTCAGGTGGGATTCTGGTCACCTTACTCTGTCAGATGCCCCCTCATTCCGTCCTTGCATTCGTAGAGTGCCTGTAAGGAAATTCTGGAGCGTCTGGAACCGTACATGGCTGCCAACCCGAAGGGCACGTGGGAACAGTGGATCGCGGCCGCATTCTTCGATCGCTGCCACTTGGCTGCCCATGCTCATTGCAAGTATGCACTCTGCTTCTCTGTCTTTCGTTTTCCCCATGAATACCCGTGTCTTGGCCAGCATAGGTACTGTGCATGTGCGCTTGCTTTCAGACTTAGCTACCAGGACACCAAGCCCGACAACCCTGGTTACTACGTCAGCGGTGCCGCAGCTTCAGTCGTCGAAGTTGACTGTCTGACCGGCGACTACCAAGCGCTGCGCTGCCACTTGGTCATGGACGTTGGAGACACCATCAACCCTGCAATCGATGTCGGCCAGATCGAGGGAGCCTTCATGCAGGTTGGTTCTTTCTTGCTAGTCCTTTGCTCCTAGTGCAAGCGGCCCTTTTTCAGAGTGTGGGTATGTCGACCATGGAGGAGCTGCTGTTCGACAAGGACGGCAAGTTGCTGACTCCGTCCGCCTTCACCTATAGGATCCCGTCTGTGGCCACTGTGCCCAGGCAGTTCGACGTTGTTCTGTTGAAAAACGAGGGTTTCAAACGGAATATCTACAATTCCAAGGTGACTGCAAAATGCCCATTTCCTCTTTACAAAGCCAATAAGCCTCGTTTTGCCCTCCCGACAGGCTGTAGGCGAGCCTCCCTTCTCACTCGGCTACTCCGTTCACTACGCTATCAAGGACGCCATACTCGCTTTCCGCGCAGCCCAGGGAGAAACGGGCATATTCGTCGACGTGGGTAGTCCCTTGACACCAGAGAAGACCCGACTTCAAATGCACGATCACCTCGCTCGCCTGGTCGATCACACACCGCACAACGTGGCCGCCGTCTGAACTTTACAAGTCGATGGATAATTCTGTAGTGGCTGGGTCGTAGTAATACCAGAGCTAAGATAGATAGTCTGCTTTGCTGAAGCAGGGGCATATACACAGGACATGACAGAAGAGAGTATTGGTAAGGGTCAGATATGGATAGGGTCAGGGCAGGTCGGGAAGCTAGAGATGTTGTTTAAAAATAGCTGTAGTTGGATATTTTATCAATCTGTTTAGCCCAGTCTAATAAAATGCAAGCCGAGACTAGGCTGGCTGAGCTGCCTCAGAAACGCATGCTTGAGTGTGCATACCTACATACTTTGTTTGTGATACCCGTACCTTCATGATGCGTGCTGACACTTTCTGTAAATAACGTAATACCACGCAATCGCCTCATTCACGGCGAGGCTCACCATCGCACTCTCACTGATCTATCATATATGTACCTTGGTGCAATTGGTGCATATGGTACCTGACCAGAATCGGAAAGCCTAGAGGTCGATACCCGGTGGGTTTTTCATACTACTCTGACATCAATAGCTGGTGCTACCATTTTTTGCAATCTGACATAAATTGACTTATTTTCGAGGAAAGGAATGCAGTAATATACTGTTACTTCGCACCTAGCGAATGAAAACAGTAAGGACTTGTTGCAGTAGCATGCCATCCATCGCTTCAGTCACTATAGCAGTTAGCTCCGTTTGTGGGTGAAGCGCCTACTAGTTGTAAGTCAGAATAGGGAACGTCGCTAGAATAGGGAATTCTGCTTTCGCGAAGCATGCATGCTCAAAATTAATTATCATTATCGTATAACTTCTTGCAAGGCGTGAAATCATTGTTGGTGTAAGAAATCAACTAGCTATTAGCAAAATATTCATGAAATGAAACTTGGAAAGGTGGTACATGTGGTTTGATACGCCTTCAGAGCAGGCCAGTCCAGGCTGACAAAAGGTGATCAAGAAAGATCCTGCCTGGCTACTGGCTGGTCACATGTACTCGCGGTTTTAGGGTTGACCATAACAACTAGCCTAATTAATGTCACCAGCTTGGGGAAGGTGGCTTTTAGAAGATGCTCACATCTGCCCTTCTTGTATAGTGGATATTCAGGGACTATGTTACTCAGGGCAGCACTTTCAATTTCACAATCTCCTGCTTTAGGCTGGCATTTTGACGAATATGCAGTTTTGCTGGACTTTATTGCAGCAATGGGGCACAGCGAGTCTTCGAACGCAGGGATGTACAGTTTTGCATGCCTGGCACTTTCGACCAGATGCATGGAATTTATGATGATGAATATTAGTAGCTCCTCTTTAAAATTAAATAAGGATTTGCTAATTTATCGTGAGAATGGGTTTAGAGCCTTTAATACAGATGTTCTCCGCGTCTTTATTCGGCGGCCAACCAAAGCTAAACAGATAGGTCAATGAGCTTAGATATAACACACGCTTGAAATGGTGAACGTTCAGGAGGAATCTCAGAAGGCATTATTTTAACGTTTCACAGCTCAGGAAAACGTTTTTGTCAGTCGCACTGGTTAGGCTTACGATTGGAGTCTTAGTTCTTATCGTGAGTATACAAGTTCTGTCGTCTGTCGAATTGTAAAAGAACAGTGATATGCGAGTTTGGGTGCGAAAATTATAATCACGGCGATTTGAAGCCAGTGAACGTAATTTATTATGAATTGCTATCATGATTGCTCATGATCGAGTTAGCTCCATCGTTATGACTCGGACATAAAGGAAGCATGTGTATATGTTGGGCGGACAAGCGTGGATAAGCCTTAGTCGGTACGTCGGTGCAAGCCCTTACGTTAGTGACACTGCTTAGAACACTGGAGCAATCGAATTTCCGTTGCCTTGTGTCTGTGGTACAGGATTATCTTGCCCGATCTATTTACCCTGCTTTGCTAAACCAGTTTTTTCATATTTATGTTGCATTTTTTTGTAGCGCTCTGTAAACTCTGGGGCTTAATGCTAAAATGTCGTGATTTTGTTGCACTGTGATCCAGTTTATGACAAGGCACAGGGATATCCTGAAAGAAGTTCTCTGCAGGCTCTCAAACCATTTTGCCAGTACCTTCGAGGTCTGGTCAGCCGAAAGCATCAAGCTGAATCTGGGTACATCGTCTAAACATTTTCGAGACCGAAATTTCTGGAGTGCTGGACGGGTGTGCACCTTTTGGGGTCTATCGTCGATGAGTGAAGATATTATCGCCCTGGTGCCAAATGCTGTGTTGTAAGATTCCAATCCTTAGAATTCTCAGAGAGCGAGTGAACATTTGACCGAATTGTGGGTGATAGGAGAGAAGAAACAATGCCTCAGTAAACTATGAAATGCGCACTCTCTGGTGTCTCTGGCCTTATTCCACTCAAAATAAGGTGCCGCATTTACTTCTTGTGATTGATTATTATCATTAGCCATCGAACAGAAAGGCACGCAAGATCCTCTATTACATGAACAATCTGCATGCAATGTCATTCAAGGTCTAATGAGTGGCTCCTGGCGCGCCCGGTAACATAAATGAGGCTAGTTGTTATGGTCAACCCTAAAACCGCGAGCACATGTGACCAGCCAGAGCCAGGCAGGATCTTTCTTGATCACCTTTTGTCAGCCTGGACTGGCCTGCTCCGAAGGCGCATCAAACCACATGTACTACCTTTCCAAGTTTCATTTCATGAATTTTTTGCTAATTTCACTCCTTTTTCAGTCCCTACTCTTCCCCACCCGCCTAATATACCCCTTCGAGGACTGGCCGCGTTCGAGCACATGCAATCGTGAGTGCAAATACATAGAACCATTCTACAAAATTCGCTTCTACGCATGCGCAAGAGATTAAAATCAGTGGCCATTGTTTTGTCGCTCGACAACCATGACGAGTCTTCCACTAAATCTCCCTCTCTCTCTCTGGCTTAGCTTAGGTTAGGCACTCGTTTTCACGTGCCTGAGTACTAGTAGTTCTGGGAAATACAACATTTCCTTCAGACTAGACGTTGCACTGCAGACTGTTCAGCAAACATCAGGTCAGTTCTGTATGTCATGAGGATCCCTTTTATTGCAGTCTCATCGACTTCCAACATGTTGTGCCCAAGTCAAATTTGATGGTGAGTGACAAGCAGGTTTAAAAAAACCAAATTTCCCGCCACAAATATAAAATATGTTGCAGCAATATCTCCAGTCAATTTTTTAACGCTGCCATTCACGGCATAACATTTTAACCTATTTTCAAAGCATCCTCTATCCTTAATTAAAGCCTGCATTTTCGCCGTTTAATTGCCAAGTTCTTTAATGATAAAGCGAAGGAAGAACGCTTTTTTAAAACATATCGCTCTATTTTAAGACATTACAACTTTTGTGACGGTCAACAATGATTTTTTGGCTTGATTTGTACTCCCCATCAAAATGTTGTTCGATGCTACTACGTAGTCTTGTGAGTCTCATGCTTTTACTTTTTTTACATGATTTCGATGTACAGGATTTTAGATTTTTTCTCCCTTGTATCTATTGTATATTATGTTTATCGAAGCTCATGCAGCGACCCCGTTTTGCGCCCAGCTCGCAAAAGTATGAGGGGAAGATGCGAGCTTACGCAAACCGGTCCCTCTGACGTCCGCTGTTATTGTCACTCATTCTTCATATTACGCCTTTTCTGTATAAACACCCTTTTCAAAGTCAAATTTTCAATTTAAATTTCGCGCCGGTTTTTAAAAGTTTTTAAGTTTCGTTTCATTTTTCAAGTATAACTGTCATCGTCCTTCTTGCGCGGAGACAGCTTTCAAAATGTGCTAGAAGTGTTGAATCCCACATTTTGGATTTCCTGCCATTTTGAAAACTTGTCGTTTATATATGCTGTGTAGTGAAATAACAGAAATTCCACGAGTCCTTTGACCCTGTATCCTCGATGAGCCACCAAGTCATATCCTGCAGAATTTTCCTGCGTTTCTAAATTTTTTGAGGTTTTTCTGTTCATATGGACACCCGACAAAAACCTAAACTTCAAATTTTTGTAAAAAGTGACATTTTCTAGTCAGGAAGTGCTCCCCGCACCTCCATGATTCGATTGAGCTATAAAAAGTTGCCCTGCACCTCTCCAGACGGTTTTCATAAGGTCCAAAAGTGCAAAAAATGATAATTTTGCGTGAGTGGACCTCCTTCTGACTAACCTGCAAAACTCTGGGCCAATGCCTGGTCAAAAGCAATGCCAAAAGGTACCAGCAGTGATGTTGCCCTGTCGTTTGAGCATATAGCTGGATCCCCCGCTCTCACCTAGCTCCAGATCGGCGTTGTGATCTATCGGGTCCATACATACAGACAGACATACACACATATATGACGCGGCACGTTTCTGCCCATAGAAGAATAACCAGTGGATATTTTGAAAAGATTTTTGGTATACACACCTTCCCCAACTAGTCCCTCATATCCAAACCGAATTTCATCGGTTTTGGCTGTGCGGTCCGCGAGTTATAGCGGAAACAAAAAACCAGCTCGTGGTTTTCGCCCTCGCACGCCTAGTATGAGTGGAGCCCGAACGGATGGAGATTTCGAAAATTCCTTCGAAAGAACTTAATCTAGTGTAAAGTTGCACTAAGAAACAAAATTTCATTGCCTTATGACATCAGGCTGTTGAGATATCGTTGTTGGTGTGTCACATGTACATGGGGACGCTACCGCGCCCCCATGGATGACAAGTCAAGGAGGTGGGGGGGGGGGGGGGGGGGGGGGGGGGGGTGGGGGGCAGAAAAAAATGTCTTTTCTACAGCTCTTTTAAGTCGCTAGTCGTTATCGCCGCCACGTTGTCAGTCACAGTTACTGCCTTGCTTTACCACTGCTGGCGTTATATGTATGCCCTGCCCGCTTGACACGTTAAACCAGTTCTTTCTCTGGCTTTTGCACAGTAACGGAGGTTGAGATAAGCATTTGACTTGGCAGTAAAAGGTACTTGCAGTGAATATAACTCGTTGCTGAGTGCATGAGGAGCAATCGAGACTAAAAATGTATCGAACTGTAAGAGCTGGGGCCACTAGCCCTCCCTCAGCGCATTTCGGCAAAGGGGATGCGCTAATATTTTTTGTCAATGGTAGAAAGGTAAGATGATGGCATTCATCCCTGCATACCTGCTGAAGCGACAAAGAGTTTGGTCTTTTGAAGGTTGTGGACGAGAGACCAGATCCCGAATTATATTTGGCTTATTATTTGCGTAATAAACGTGAGTAACAGAGCATTAGAGGACTGTTCCACATTGTGGGAAGACAACAATTTCACTCAATGTGTTTACATCATTCGCTTGAAAAATTTTGAACTGACCTTTAGCCCATGGCAAATTTAATGTTGCAACGTGAAACATATGAGGGTGCAGATTGAGACTACGGTTTGATCCTGAGCCAAGAAATCATGAATCATGTACAAATCATACTCTATGTACTTACAAACAATTACGATTCTGCGCACATACATTTTCTCCAATTGACACCTTCGCGCATCTTCCGGACATTCAGCACTTCAAACTAGTTGCTACATAGTGGCGACATATTTGAAAGTCACGCCTCAGGTCACTCTTTTAAAACACGAAAACACGACGTTGTTATTTCAGTCAACCTGCGAGGGACCAAGATTGGATGCAATGAAGGACAATGCGGGACTTGCACGGTCATGCTGTCGAAATACGACCAGATGAGGGGGAATGTGAAGTGGGTGCACTCAGGGCAATTACATTTTCTCTCTCTCATGTCAGAGCTGAAGCTGTTTCAGGCATGTGAGCGTGAACGCATGCCTCGTTCCAATCGCCGCTGTGCATGGATGTGCTGTGACGACCATCGAGGGAGTGGGGTCGCTCTTGAAAGGACTGCATCCTGTGCAGGCGAGTAGTGCATGCTCCTATTCTCAGGACTGATTGTCTGATCGTGAGGGGATGCAATCCTCCAAACGCTCCATCAGATGTGCGCTGCGTGAATGAAGGAAAAACAGAAAAAGAAGAGGCGTCGGAGGCAAAATGAATAAAACTCATTTTAGGAACGGCTTTCCAAAGGCCACGGGTCCCAATGCGGCTTTTGCACACCAGGATTCATCATGGCCATGTACACATTGTTGCGCAACAACCCGAAGCCGTCGAAGCAAGAGATCGAGCTGCAATTGCAAGGTACTGCAGGCATGCCACATTCAATGAACAGCATTGCACGCCAGCCCATGTCCTGTCGTCCTGTCCTGAAAACTTCTCCCAATTTTTGTAGGAAACCTGTGTCGATGCACGGGCTATCGACCCATCCTGGAATCCTTCTTCGGCTTCGGCCAGGTAAGCAGCTGACTAGATCGCGACACAGGGATACTATCAAAATGCATTTTAGGACAAGTGCGCCTGCGGATCGTTCGCTTGTTGCAGAGAGGGCGAGAGCGATGGCAATGGAAGCTGCTGCCGAGGAAAAGTAAGCTTTTGAGATTAGCTTCGCTCTTGACTGTTGCACAGACGCACATTTGTTTCTCCCTCCTCGCATTCACGATTAAGTGGGGTGTGAAAGTTCCCAGTTTGCAAAAAGACAGGTTGCAAAAAACTTGCTGTCTCCACCACACAACACCAGCTACAGCTGCTGAAACATGTAAATGGAGTGGCTCACGCGTTCACTTCAACCACCGCAAATCGTATCCGGTTCAGGCATTTACAAAGTAGAGTAGGGCGATTGTTCAAAACGCGCATCAGCAGCGCTGAAGAGAGTCTCATTTTTGCAGGACGACCCAGCAATAAGCGACTGGAGCCACTGTCGGGACTACGATCCAACCCAGGAGCCCATTTTCCCACCTGAATTAGCCGTAAGCATTGCACAAGAACTCTATTCCCGAAAGCAAGGCTGCTCTTTCTAGAGAGAGACCGGTTACTCTGGCAGAGCTCTAACTTTCGTGGGTCCGAGGGTGACCTGGCATCGTCCAGCGAGCCTTGCGCACCTGGCCGACGTCATCGACCAGCATCCGGACGCTGTCGTTTCAGGAACGTATGGATGGACGGGTGAGGAGTATTTTTGATGGCTCTCGCCTCCGCGTATGAGGCCTCTGTTTCAGCTCTGGACAGTCGCGTCGCAGCTGACCCGCCTCATAAACACATTGTCAGCACTCTGGACATTGCAGACCTGAAGCAAGTAAGCTTTGATCACGACGGCTTGTTTATCGGCTCTGGCCTGACGATCTCCGAAATGCACACTGCGCTGCAGAACGCCATCGCCAGCATCCCAGGTAGGCTGAACATACGTTACAAAGCCGGGAAAAGGAATAACCTTGATTCACGACAGAGCACCAGTCCAAGTTCATGGCTGGCTTGGCGCGGCTGATTCTTTTGCTGGGCAACCAGCACGTTCGCAACTTCCTCAGCTGGGCCGGCAACGTGGCGTTTCCAGTGTCTGACATCGCCGTCTGCTTGATGGCCTGCTCGTCCACTTTGGAAATTTCTGGCCGAGGGGGCAAGCGACTGATCAAACTGGAAAAAAATGACAGCTACTTCAGAGGTGGCGACTTGGCCCCCGGCGAGGTGATCACTGGGGTCACCATCCCATTTTCGACCGAGGTGAGCAAAGTTGACGTCCATGCTGAAACCTAGCAAAGCGGGCCTTGCTTGCAGCACGACAAGTTCTACGTGTTCAAACAAGGCCAGCGCCACGGCCCCGATGGACCAATTGTGAACGCCGCCATGAGAATCACGTTCGCTGCTACACACGTTGTCCGAGATGCTGCCTTCGTGTTCGGAGGACTGGCAGGCCATCCGACCTTCGCCGAAGCGACCGCCCGGGAGCTCGAGGGAAGGCAAGTGACGACTGGATCACGTAGGATGGAGTGTGGACAACTCCTTTTTAGGGAATGGGATGAGAGCCTCCTGGAGCACGGAACCACACTAATCAACCACGAGGCCAGCACGATAATCGATAACAAGGGTGTCCGAGTTGGATACAGAGTCGTGCTGTGCATGTCATTCTTCAGAAAATTCTTCGAACTGGTGACGTTGGAACTGGACGGCAGACAACACGAAGTGAGATGAGCCCAATAAGCGACCCAAAACTGGGTCGATTGATTTGATTTTAGGCGATCGATTTCCAGTCATTAATCGATTACCCGCACCCAGACCCGATGAAGGCCACTCAAATATACTACGTATGTATTGTTATTGTTGAATGCAATTAGAGTAGCAGTCTCCTTTTTTTAGGACACAGCTCATAGTCGCGCGCCTCTGGACCCAATTGGACGTCCAATCATGCATCAGTCTGGAGAGAAGCACACCACTGGAGAGGCCATTTACAACGATGACATACCCTCCATACTCGGTAAGGAAGGTTTAGGGAGTCTTAGTTTTCCTTTTAAGAACTCCTCTCTCAGGCGAGTGCCACGCCGTGTTGATCTACAGTGAGCGTGGTCACGCAAGGATCACCAAGGTGGACACGTCTGCGGCCTTGCGTGTTCCTGGAGTTCTGACTTACATAGACTCGAAGGACATTCCGCCGCACGGGTCCTCGAGACCGCAAGCACCATTCGGCGATGAACCAATGTTTGCTGAGGGAGAGGTAAAGCTTCGCTCGGGTACCCGTTGTGGCCTGGATCCTCAGCCTTGATCCCATTGTTGCAGGTGCACGCCATCGGCCAGATCATCGGAGCCATCGTGGCCGAGGATTTATTGATCGCCAGACGGGCAGCCAGTTTGGTCAAAGTGCATTACGAGGACTTGCCTGTCATCTTGAGTGTGGAGGTGCCAGGAATGCTTGTCTGTTTAGACGCCGTTACAATCTTTTTCATTATTTAAGGACGCCATAGCCGCCCATTCCTTGTTCCCGCAAGAAGTGCATCACAAACGTGGCCAACCGCCGGCAGCAATCTTTCCCACTTGCCACCTGGTTTTGAAAGGCGAGATTTCTCTCGGATTCCAGGAGCACTTTTACATGGAACCGAATAACTGCTTGGTTATTCCAAAGGTATCTGGCTAATCTATCCAGGCAGGTAGTCCTGGTGTGACCATGCTTTCAGGACGGTGATGAATACGAGATCTACAGTGCATCGCAAGCGATCAGCTCCGCCCAACAAGAAGCAGCGGCTGCTCTTGGAATTCCCGCCCACAAGGTGGTCGCTAAGTTAAAACGCATCGGCGGCGGGTTTGGAGGCAAACAGACGAGTCATTCGAAACCCTTACATTCCGCTGCACTTGCTGCAAGAAAGTACGTTAAATAGACTACAGTAAGTACCCAGCTGCAACAACTTTTGTGGGCCCCTACCCTGCACTAATCTCGTCGCACTTCCTAACTTCACTCTCGTGCTGTATTTTTGAGCAATCGTTACTTTTTAGCACAATCCGTGGACTTTCGCACAAATGGCATTTTTGACCGAAAAGTAGTTAGCTCACACTGTTTATTACCATGCAAGGTTAAGAAGCTATAGTACTTGACCTGACCTAGTCGGAGGCCCCGGTATCGCAATATGTAATGTGAACACCATAGTGTGATTTTTTAACTTCGTTTTTTTAGACTAAAACGGCCAGTCCGTTGCGTTCTGAGTCGGCACGACGATTTTGCAGCGACTGGCAAGCGACATGGTCATCTGTGGAAATATGAGGTTGGTGCAACTGTCATTGCCAAGCCCTGTTTGACATCTCCCCGCTGTCTTTCAGGTCGGAGTAGCTGAAGATGGTCGCGTCATTGCCTTGCATATAGTTGCTTTTGCTAACGCTGGGTGGAGCATGGACGTGTCAGAAATGGTAAGTGGTCAACAATACTACTGTATTTGACAGCTTGCCAACTCTTCAGTATATTCAACATCATCTGCATGGCATCGACCACTGCTACAACATCCCGCACTTGCAAGCCGACGGTTATTTATGCAGAACGAACCTGCCGTCCAGCACTGCTATGCGAGGGTTTGGTAAAGTGGAAGCACACTACGTGATAGAAGAAATCATGGAGCGCGTTGGTCGCAGCTTGGGACTGCCTCTCGATCAAGTATATAATAGAGGACATTAGGATAGTTAAGCTGACGCATTCTGCTAAACTTCAGGTTCGGGAAATCAACTTTTACAAACTGGGCGACACTCTCCTAAATCACTCGATCGTACGCGACTTTGAGTTGCGCGACTGCTGGGCGCAGTGCAAGCTACGGTCAGAGTACGAGAAAACCAGACACGAGGTCGACGAATACAACAAGTACAGCAGGCGTTTTGTAATCTCATGGGGTGACGTTGAGTGTTCTAGGCACCACCAATGGAAGAAGCGAGGATTGGCCATAATCCCCGTTTACTGGGCCCAAGGCGATGAAGCTTCCCTGATCGAGCAGGTACGCTGTACCAAAATCCGCGAGGAGCCAGCTTATCACCGGTGAATCTTTCAGGGGAGCGTGTTGGTGACTATTTATCGCGATGGAAGTGTACAAATTTGCCAAGGTGGCACGGAGATGGGCCAAGGTCTGAACACCAAGGTCATGATGGTAAGTGTGCTAAGAACCAGCTGGACTACATCTTAACCCAAAGTCTGCTCACAGGCTGCATCCAGCACGCTGAACGTGCCCTTCGAGCGTGTCACCATCATCGAAAATGCCACTGATAAGATCCCTAATTCCGTATGGACAGGCGCTAGTGTAGGCACTGATGTCTACTGCCGAGCTGTTCAGGTGGGATTCTGGTCACCTTACTCTGTCAGATGCCCCCTCATTCCGTCCTTGCATTCGTAGAGTGCCTGTGAGGAAATTCTGGAGCGTCTGGAACCGTACATGGCTGCCAACCCGAAGGGCACGTGGGAACAGTGGATCGCGGCCGCATTCTTCGATCGCTGCCACTTGGCTGCCCATGCTCATTGCAAGTATGCACTCTGCTTCTCTGTCTTTCGTTTTCTCCATGAATGCCCGTGTCTTGGCTAGCATAGGTACTGTGCATGCGTTTGGTTTCAGACTTAGCTACCAGGACACCGACCCGCACAACCCTGGTTACTACGTCAGCGGTGCCGCAGCTTCAGTCGTCGAAGTGGACTGTCTGACTGGCGACTACCGAGCACTGCGCTGCCACTTGGTCATGGACGTCGGAGACACCATCAACCCTGCAATCGATGTCGGCCAGATCGAGGGAGCCTTCATGCAGGTCGGAACCCCTTGCTAGTCCTCTGGTCGCATGTGGTGCGAGTGGCTCATTTTCAGGGTGTGGGTATGTCGACAATGGAGGAGCTGCTGTTCGACAAGGACGGCAAGTTGCTGACTCCGTCCGCCTTCACCTATAGGATCCCGTCTGTGGCCACTGTGCCCAGGCAGTTCGACGTTGTTCTGTTGAAAAACGAGGGTTTCAAACGGAATATCTACAATTCTAAGGTGACTGCAAAGTGCCCAATTTTCTCATGAGTAAGCCGCTAAGACTCCATTTTCCCCTCCGACAGGCCATAGGCGAGCCTCCCTTCTCACTCGGCTACTCCGTTCACTACGCTATCAAGGACGCCATACTCGCTTTCCGCGCAGCCCAGGGAGAAGCTGGCATCTTCGTCGACTTGGGTAGTCCTTTGACACCAGAGAAGACCCGACTTCAAATGCACGATCACCTCGCTCGCCTGGTCGATCACACACCGCACAACGTGGCCGCCGTCTGAATTAGACAAATCAGACAGATGATTCCGTAGTGACTGGGTCGTAGCGGTTGAGGTATCAGAGTTGGCTGATAGCATGCTGTGCTGAAGCAGGCATACAGTAGACGTGCCTACGCACCAAAGGTACGACTGGGCAGTATAGGGTCAGGTTGCTGAAAATATTGTTTTAGAATAGAATTCGGTGGATGCTCATACAGTATTATCGCGCACTGTAGTCCTAGAAAAAATAATTTTAAAATTTTTTCTCGAGTCAATTATCAAAGGCATACAAAAATCATTATTTCTAGCATGTCCAGTAGTATGTACTCTACTTCAGCTTCCTCAGTCACTTTGCAGCGACAGAAACGTCTCTCTTACATTCCTCAAAAAACAAAAATGCATACCCAGTCATACATTTGACAGCCGTTGACGGGCGATTTCTCAGTTCCATGTCTTGATTGCTGATTCTGCGGATTTTTTCTATTCAAATTTTATTTGATCCTCCATCAGTGCGAGCAGTCTTGCATTATTCGCATCTCATTCAATATGCGTAGCGAGGCTTCTTTATTCCCCTGCACACTATATAATGAATCAATCGGCTTACATTAATCAAATTGAGCTTTTTTATAAAATCTACGCTGGTGTGAGTTTGTCATGCGGTGATGAGTGATCATAAAGTGGACTGAGCAATTTTGGTTTATTTTATCTCGTAACTTTGTCTTATGCACATATCTTAGGTGTCTGTCCACGTGACCTACGCCTCACTCGCGTCCACACCTCACACGTCATCGCGTTCGTTATCAGCAAACAAAGCACACAATACCCGTACGTTTGGTGTCTTATTTGTGGCGGGTGGAGCTCGCAAAGCATTCTCGGCCGTATAGACATTGACCTATTGGCAAGACGCGAGCGGTAAAGGTGGACACACTGTTTTTACCACCAAAATGGCCGAGAACAATACCGAAAACAGTCCTCTGCTGAAAGGGTAAGTGGAGCTGCTGATTGCTGGTTGCAACGAGGTGCTTGGCTAGGGAAACAAGCGACGGAAGAAAGTTTTAGTCGTTGACAGGGTGGAGATTCCTTGTCGGTTCATAGCTGCTATAACTAATTCGAGTGACTCGTGAGACTTCTGGCCAACCCCCAAGCTTTGTATTTGCCCTGCTAGTCGCACGAAATCTTGGACACTTTATTTACCACTATGGCTTCTTCGATTTAGCAGTCCATCGTCGGCTGATTCGCCACAGCGTCGTTCACAGACGTTTTCGTATGGGACCCCAGACGAGAGCACTGATCCCGCTCGAAATAGCAAGATACGTCGTTTTTCGGGAAAACTAGGCTCTGTGCTTTTGTCTATGACTTCGACGGATCGTACGGCGGAGTCACATTGCCACGGTACGGATGAACGTCTTCAGACTGGCCCCGATACGCGAGCTCGCAAAACTCTTATCATTGCAAGCGTGCTATGCTTGGCATTCATGGTTGCTGAAGTTATTGGTAAGTACAATGCTGCTGGACGGGCGTTCAAACAGAAGTTGCAGATCGTTTGTACTGCATACGTTTTAAGCATGGAAATAAAGGGTATCTTGCAAAATGACGTTGGGAGAAGGTGGGTTCGTGCACTGCAGAAAAATCCGTGTTCGTTCAACATTGCTTAGCTCTCAGGTACTTATGGCCCTTGTCTGCTCTGTTTGACTGCTACGAAGGTGTGAACGTTAGGGGATCTAACCACGGTCAGGACAGGGTCACAAGGCATACGACCTAGAAATTGTAAGGTCATATCCCTAACACTTAGCAGACAACGAGGAATGGTTTGTTTTTCAGGTGGTTACTTGGCATCGAGTTTGGCCATTATGACAGACGCTGCTCACTTACTGACGGACTTTGCCAGTTTCATGATATCACTATTCTCCCTATTTGTGGCCGCCCGACCTGCAACAAGGCGGATGAGTTTTGGCTGGCATAGAGCAGGTGAAATCTGTTTTACCGCTTAAACAATGTAAAGCTTTGTAGAAGTATTGGGTTTTAGAAGTATTGGGTGCTTTGGTATCAGTACTCATGATTTGGGTGATCACCGGCGTCCTGGTGTATGTGGCTGTCGAAAGAATAACCAACAAGAACTACGATGTGGATGGCGAGATTATGCTTATCACTGCATCTGTCGGTGTTGGAGTAAACCTAATGTAAGACCCCGTATCTTCATACACACTGCCCAAGCCAAGTCCTGTTCATTCCAGCATGGGATTTATTTTGCATCGTGGAGGGGCTCATGGTCACAGTCATGGTGGTGGTGGCGGACATAGTCACGGAGACCACGGGCACGGCGATGGCCATTCTCACCAAGAAGGGCCTTATCAACAGACGGCGGTTGAACAGTACGCGGAGAATCATAACGGAACTGAAGCGGTGACGGCGAGGACGTCGGGTGAAATAGCTAGCGATGAATCAAGGAGACAGGATGCGGAATCTGGTGACAGTCATGAGCAGAATGAACACCAAATCGCTCCAACAAATATCAATGTGCGGGCAGCCTTCATTCACGTTATTGGAGACTTCCTGCAAAGCTTGGGTGTTTTGGTGGCGGCTATGGTCATATACTTCGAGGTAATTGCTGCGACAGAGTATTTGTGTATTATAGAGAGCCACTCATGAACCAGCCAGGCTGGTCTTTGTACGTGCATCTATTCTTGTACGTCTCATAGTTTTCCCTCACTTGATCTTTTTGGGGGGTTGTTCTTACTCTGACTGCCACAGCGGAGGTGGACTAAGTCACGGGGGACGGCCGGCCATTCTAGGTTATTTTCCATTTGGTATCTACAGTATGTTTGCAGGTGCAGGCACGTGAGCTTTGTAGTTTGGTAACTCCTCCATATTATATGAACACTACAATCATCTACATAATTTTAATTTCAGCCTCATCTGGGCATTATTGACCCCATTTGCACTTTCATATTCTCCGTACTGGTTCTGATCACAACCATAGCCATAATGAGAGATGCATTGAACGTGCTGATGGAAGGTAAGAAAAAGCTCTAATGGTCATCTACAAATGAGTTTCACAACCTCCACGGATCGTTGTTGCTCTGCTCCAAACTAAAGTAAGCTTTTCTCATGTCAGGCCTGCCGCGGGGCATCAACTTTGGTGAAGTCACTGAATCGCTTTTGGCCATTGATGGTGTTATTCGTGTGCACGATTTACGTATTTGGTCATTGACCATGGACAAGACGGCTCTGTCTGTGCACTTGGCCGTCGACCGTAAACTGGACTCGCAGAGCGTATTGAAAATGGCGACTGAATTACTTCGTCGCCGTTATCAAGTCTACGAGTGCACTGTACAAATCGAGAATTACAGTGATGATATGAATGAATGTGAACGTTGTGAAGTACCAAAGTCCTGAAGGTGTTTTATCACAAAATGTTTGCTCCTCGAGTCCAAGCAGGGTCTGCATTTTCCTTTTTCGGATAACCAATTTGGTTTTTGGTAATATTCTTTTGATAAGTGCTTCATCTTTGAAAAACTAATACATGATTGTATAGATTGGATTGGTGAGGTGACTGGCAGTGAAAGCAGTGAAAAAAGACTGAAATTACTGCAACTAGGATTTTTTAGACCGAACCGTGCCTAGCAGTTCTTTTGTAAAGAGGGAGAAAAAGATAGGGCAGGTCAGAAAGTCACATGGACAAGAGAAATGTTAGATGAGAGATTGCTAGAGGGAGATATCAAGCAGGATAAGAGAGAAATGAGCGTTGGCTGTTGGATATTGAAGGCCGTAAACTTGCTGCTCGACAACCCGCGTTGATCGATTTGCTTCTTTTGAATTATCATGTGAGCTCCCGCTGAACACGAGTTGTGCCCAGGACCCTACAGTGCCAGTATGCTAGACAAATGGCAGCTACTTGGACCAGCCAGTCACAAATATTATACGAGTACGTGGTTCTATGCATAATCGAGTCCAAATCTGGCTTATAACCTGGTCGTCAGACCCCTGCCATATTCGGTAGGCATTTATACTTGCGAATGTTCGACCGAGCTTGGCAAATAAATTCATATATATGTGTCCCTTCCCCATCGAGGGTGCATATGTGGCGTTTTCAGACATGACCATGAACACAAGTTTTGTGGCCCTTTTTTGTTAAAACAAAGGTAGGTAACAGCATTTTATGGGACACTTTTTGTCACATCGAAGACCCCAAAGGGTGCAAGACATATTTCCACCATCCACTAAATATTACCCATCATATATCTCTCACCTACCAGCCATCCTCAACCATCCACAGTTTCATTCCTCAAGACATGCCTACCAGAAGAATCGCTACGAGAATATGATGCAAAGAAAAACCTGTTACGAGTCACCAATAAGAGTAACACCGAGTGTACGCCCTTCTTACCATATATGGTACATAAAATAAAATGATAAAAATAGTAATGACCATAGGGAATTTAAAAAGTATATGATCCGAACCAAGGACTTTTGTCAGCCCTGTCATAGCACGCCACCAGGATACCATACATAAGTAGAATACTTACAACATAACAGTGAATACAGCCCTTCCTTCTTCGATGGCCTTATAAGGCAAGTGAATTTACATTTCACAAATCATCCGACTTGCAATATTACTCGAGTGAACAGGCTAGATCCTATTCAACGTGGACCAAATCGGTTCTACGTCTGAAGGAAAAGAAAGCATGCACGATGTGTTATCAGTATCACTAACAAATACTTACTTACGATTTGGAGCCAGAGTGATAACGCGAGCCCGAACTCTCGCTGCTACTGTGTCCGCTACCACGATTCAAGAACGTATTCAATAGATCAATTGGCAACGGAAAAATGATGGTAGAGTTTTTCTCGGCTGATATGGTGTTCAGAGTTTGCAAATAACGTAACTGTAGCGCAGCTGGCGACTCGGCGATCACTTCAGCTGCTTCTTTCAGTGCACGGCTTGCCTTTTGTTCTCCTTCGGCAGCGATTACCTGCAAATGGAAGAGAATAAATAGCCCGCGTGAGTTGCGTCATTGTTTAAGGACAAAGAAACCCTGCAGTCGATGCAGAGGCTGGTGCAAAGAGCTAGTCACATTCAGCTGTTATCAACACAACTCTTCTCAGAGCCAGACAACCCACACGTAGCTCGCTCACCTTGGCTCTAGCCTCTCTCGCAGCCTCAGCTTCAGCAGCCATTGCTCTTTGAAGTTGTACTGGCAAGCGGACGTCTTTCACTTCCACACGTTCCACCTTAACGCCCCATGGGTCCGTGGCTTCGTCCAATGTGCTCTAAAATGACTTTGATTAACTCCCTTGCCCCAAGCTGCATTGCGGGAATATACATACCTGCATCTGGTGAGAAATGGCCTCGCGATCGGATAACATCTCAGCCAATGTCTTTGTTCCCAAGATGTTACGCAAGGTCGTCTGGGCAAGCAGTTTCGTGCTGCGCGCCGCATCCTCCACATTGGTCACTGACACAGTGGCATTGGAGATACGGAAATAGACTACAGCATCCACGGCTACAGTCACAGAGTCTTTTGATAAAATCTGAAACAAGAAACAATTAGGCACCAGTCATCAAGAAAGAGCTGGAGAGTACGACGGCAGGTAGTCTGCTCAGTCGCCTCTTTCTGGTCTAAAGTAGACACCACTATAAAAAAATACGACAATTTTTACTCTACCTCCTGAGGCGGCACATCGAACGAGACCACACGAAGGTCGACCTTGCGATACGTGTCGATACATGGGATAATGAAAAAGATACCTAAATAGAAACTCAAGCTTATTTTCTTGGATTAAACCTCCTTTCTCGCTCTCCGCTTTGGTTATAAGCGGGCACAAGAACACTTTTCTGGCCTTAGACTGCTGGAAATGGGTGTGGGTATTACATTGGCACCAAAGTCAGATTCCCTGTTGCTTTACCTAAAGCGTAGCCTAGCTGGCCAAAAAGTCAGCATAGCTAAAAAAGACAAGTTTCTGTGCTTTTATCGCTGGTTGCATGAAAAAACTCTTCTAAGGTTCATAAACACTTTCGAAATGCTGAAACTGTTCTATTCCGTATCTCTGACACGATTAAGTTGGCTTACAAGAACTCTTCTATGGACGCACAGTCTGTTTCCTGAGCCAGAAAGATTAATGAACAAGCTTCACCCAAATGCCATTTCACCCTCGATGCCAAAGTCGTTATTTAAATCCATCCTAAGCAAGTGTTTAATGTTCAACGAATCCAAGAACGATGGCTATGTTTAGTCTCAGTGCGAAATGTCAGTTGGTGTACGAGTTTATGGAAAACTGTCATTAAATTTATCAAAAGAAAAGCTCATATCTGTGAGTCAGTGTTTGTCTCTGAAAGGACTTCTGGCTTTTCAGCTAATCTAAATAACTAACCAGTTGCAATTTAGAAATGAGCTCGAGGGCTCGGGCGCTACTGACGTCTGGCGATAAGAAAAACTCATCAACAAAAGTATACTGTAATCGATTACTCACCAGGACCGCGTGCGCCGCCAGGTAGTAAACGACCCAAGCGAAATATAACGGCTCGTTCGTACTCTTGCACAACCTGGACGAAACATAGGAAGGCAATAGGAGGCTAATGAAAATAAGGGAGACTAAAGTTTATAAAAATTACCTTCAGACAAAAACACAGCGAAAATGGCAACGTCAGAGCGATCACGATGTAAGACAGTATGGTCAAGATCCAGCCACAGCAATCGATTTCTCCCGACACGTCGGCTAGAACAGAAGATTGTTAGCATGTTGAGAATCAAGCTGGGTGGTGCCTTAGTGCTCCTATGTGCAATATATTCCAAGCACAAAGAAACGGAAGAAAATTTCCTGCGCCTCTAAAAAAAGAAAGTGCGGCTCATGCACATTTCATTTACCACCGATAATTCGTGGACGTTTGTCGGGTTCCATGACGACACAGGTTGAGTTTATGCGCACCTTGGTCTTAGCCGATTCCAGTGTGCAGTGGGGGTCAGGTACTAGCTGCAGTCTTCGAACTACATTGGCGGCTGACGAGTAGGGTAGAAAAGACAAGAAAAGAGAGGCATTGAAAAAAGATTGAAAACTAAATTATTCAGCTTCGCTTGGGTTCACGCAATCAATTTGGAAGCTGATGTTTTTTCGTCTGGAGTCAATGCGGCTCGCAAATCAGTTCGGCTTCATGGCTGTAACCGGGCCCACTTGTATTATGCCGTTACCATCGGGAGTCATCAAAGACTCTTGGAACGTCAAGAAATGTGTACAAGTCGGCTCGATTTTAGGAAAATCCGCCTTCCGTTGCTAAACGGCTTCGGAAACAGATGGCGGGTCGATGTCGGCTGCACAGATTGGGATACCAAATGGACTCGTCATTAGCACGTGTGTTCCGACTGGTCGGGTTAACGACACCAAACGCCATCGATCTACGTGAGTACGGACATGGCACTGAACCAGCAAGCGGTGCCCTAAAAGGTTCAGTAACCGCCGACGGACCGAGTTCACTGGTCTAACGAGATAGAGCGAGGCCAGCGGATCGGCGGGGCGCACCAACAAACCATACGCATGATTATAGGCGAGCTGGCCAACGGAAGCCGCCCATTGCCAGTAATTCCTAAGCCCGCTTGGCGTCCTTAATAGAAAGCGACGGGGAGAAGGTGAAGCGCCATACTTATGCACGCAATAAGCAAGACCGTAAATGGCAGTGACGATAAGAAATCGTTTCCTAAATTTAACTGAAGAACGCTCACCACGTGAACTGGTAAGCGCCAGTCAAGCGAACTCGAAACCAATAGCAACCGTCTCACTAACGCTCACGCCCCAGAGGCGGAGAACTGACTGCGAATTGGAGTTTAGATTCTTGACAGGGAAGCTAAACACAAGAGCTGACCAGAAGAAATGGACCAATTGCTTGTGCTTTGATCGGAAAAAGATATTTATCCAAAATGGTATAGATACCCCCGCCTTACTGCCAATTCAACTTTCATCGAAAGCTACATCTTTTCTAGAGAGCCCCATCCTAACTGATCGTGGGACAGGAAGAGAAGAAGGAAGGCCAAAAACGAGAAGTAAACTGCACCAAAACACTTGACTGACCGCAGGCGGCTCAAATAACATTCATGTAGAATGCCGCACCAGAAAAAATGTATTCCTGTGAAAAACGATCGCTCAATTCGGTCCCGAAAGACAGGGCTGTGTAAAAACTTGTTAGTTGAGAAAATTCAATTTTGAAATGTGCTTAGCTCAAGTTGGTGCATTTTTTTCTATTTCAGCCTAGTAACACGAGACGAACCTATTGTTGCTGTCAATCCCTATGTGTGCCATGCCCACCATATCTATTACCACTAAACTACTTCCAGGCAGATAAGTCCGAGGACACGCTTCTGATATGCACTGTATCATAAGCTGGCAACAAGAATTCTATGCTAGCATTTATCTTTCTCGCCATCATCAGCTCGTTGCCGTTATCGAAAAAAGAGAACCAAAAGGACCTTGTTGCCAAGTGGCACCACCATGCAGACCTACAAAGTACGATATAAAAACCATTACTCGATTGGGTACCTATTTTTCATTGGCCCATTGTCCCTCTGGGATAAACTACACATAATAACGAAGACATAAACTGAACTCGCGATGCCAAGGTAAGACGAGACTAATAACCGATTGCAACTATTGCTAGCAGACACTATTCAGAGAAAATAAAAAGACATTTTTGTTATCATAAATTTGTTTGCACTGTAGTCTTATTTTTTTCTTTTTTACGAGTTAATTAAAGAGATGAGAGATATCGAATTACAGTATATCTCGGCAAATGTATTTTTAACGACCGGCTCGGAACGATGTTGTAAAACATAACAAATCTTCATTTCCTTTGAAAGCCTCTTTGGTGCCCAAAAGCCTAGACGCGTAATGGACGCCCCCGGCTAGTTTTAAGCAGGTTCAGATTACCATGTGACTTTCGCTGCGCCCTAAATTTTGCCTTTCGCCCAAGATCGTAAGCATTGAACGGAAACAACCCGGAGCGGGCAAAGATGAATAAACAGCCGCGAACACGAAGAGATAAGCAGGTACCTGGTACCTGCCTGCGTCAATTGGAGAACTGCCCGCTGTCAGGTACGCACGACGGAACTTGGGGAAATGTCAAACAGGAAAGAGAGGACTGAAAGGTGTTCAAACAAAAAAGAACGATGCCAAGACTGGAAACTCGAAAGGTGGCAAACTCCACAGCCCTTCATCACATACATCCCAAAACGTACACGTGCGCAAGTGATGGAGTGATATCCGGGGCAGATGGTGCTTATCGTTAGTGGCATGTAATTAACCTGAATGGCTACTTACGACGTGAATCGTCGCTGGTCGGACGTGCATGGAGACTGTGAGGAGGCAAGCGTTCTCCATTGCCGTATCCAGACGACGTACCAAAAGCTGGCGGCTGCGAAGCACTCGCCGCCGACGGAGCGCGTTTCGGAGTTGCACTCATAACGCTAGTCGCGCTTTGCTTTGTCAGATGTCCAATTCGGAGATCAAAATTAATTGCGGGAAGCCTTCGAGATCGAGAACAGGTGAGCAAATGCGGTAAGAAATAAAAGTGCTACATTCGTAGCCAGCTAGCTACCTGGCTTCATCTCACCACATGCGGGTGGTTGATGGCTCGACTGGCTTCCTGTACACATTTTTTCGCCGTGCGAGAGAAAGAATAGATAACCGGTAGAGGGATGGTAAGCAGGTACTAGAATGAAGATTCCGGGCACGCTCAGGGGCGATTCAAGCTAAACGGCGTGCGTAAAAGTCAATGAGGAGAAGACGATGCTCTAGTCAAGCTATGGGGGCATTATGCACGGTGGGAGGCAATATAAACACAACCTATTGAACCCATCCTGTCCCATGAACGTCCAGGGCGCAGATGGGCGTTTTGAGAAGAGCAGAAAGTGGAGGCCGAGACGAGTGCATGGGAATGAGGAGCGTTTTCTCCAGTCTTAGCTTGGCCTAGACAGAAACAGCTTCCGATGGGCGACGGGCGGCAAATGGAGAAGCAAGCGGTCGTAACCATGCTACGACTATGCCATTTCCTCTATTCTCATGTACGGCCTAGGTAGAGGCCAGCCAGTGGGCTTATGCACACCGTTGTCCATCGCAACAAGGTGCACACGCCAATATCGATAGTTGAGAGGAAAATCTTTAGCCTACTTGACGCAATAACCCGGACAAGTGTCGCTCCGGCAAACATCTACACATGCGCGCCCTTAGCTATGTACAATAGACCCGTTCGGCTCGTCGCACAACGCATGGTTACGCGGCTTAATTGGACACGATCGAGGCCTAGAGACAAGCGAAGAATATTTTATGCCTAGCGAGACCAAACACGTCAATTCCTCCAAGCGAGAAGGTAGTGGACCAAACGAAATTGCCAATATAGACCGGGTCAAGACGCCTCCGAATACGCTCCCTACCAGCCACCACCCTCGCCGAGCCAACTCATCAGTCCATGTCTATTCTGAATGCGCGCTTGGATAAGACACTAAATCAATCCGTGCGGCCTACAATAAATCATAACACTACCTCCGATAATCCCAACCGGAATATCACTTCGGAGCCGGGACGAAGTCGACGGGGCGTTGGCATTGGCATTGGCACCGTTCTTCATGCTTCTTCCACACGCACCACACCAATCGAAAACAGTTCAAAACTGAAACCAAAGCAAACATGCAAGGCTAACAAAAGCTAGCACACATACTCACTATATACATGCAATGACTACGGCAACAACCCTAAGCTAAAACCGGGACACGGGAGGACCACCACAATCTTACTGACCGCTCGATCATGAGTGACAGAGCAGTCATAGGCAGATAAGGGACGCTACACCGGCACATCGTCCATCATATATGCCAGTCAGACCTATCCTCAATTTGGAACGAGTTTTTCTGCTTCTCATTTCGCATCCTAGGAGACAACAATTTGAACACTAGCTTATCGATTCTTAGGTGATTGCACGATCAATCATCAGAGTGCAACTATCGTAAGTGATATCCTGGGAGGATAGTCTTTATGAATTTCGGGCCTGACTGTATAAAAGACGAGAAATCTACATTACAGGCAGTCTCACCTGGCCTCCCATTGTCCAACACAATCGCACGATATGAAAGCATACCATATGAGGCAGGTACACAACTGCTCATAAGCCCTCAGTCACGTCTGTAATCTAATCCTACCTCCGATGGGTGGCGAAGTGGTAACTCCAAGCATAGCAAGACTGGCACGACGTCTGCTGGCTGTTTTCTGACCATAATGAACATAAATACTTTTCCAACGATTTTTCTTAGCTGAAGTTGGTGATCTGGGGCTACTACTTTTTTGTTTTCCCTCACTTTGGTACATGTCAACTCGGCATGAACGAAACTGGACTGAAAAACGAAAATTTAAGAAAACACTCTCGAAAAAGGCCAGGCGAAAAATGGTTCAGAGTCAGGCTGTCCGCATATCTTTGACGTGTTGAGAAGACGTATTTAGGCAAGTAATCAAAGGAAATCGAAAATGGTCGAACATAAACCCTTGGCAAAGATTTTAATCGAACTCATGTTGGCCAGATGAAAAACGACTCATCCAATCCATGACCCGTCTTTTTAAACGCGAGAAAATCTTTCCTTCGGGAAGATGGATTGCTCGAGTCGAGTACCCAAAGGCGAGAAAACGGGTCAATTTAGGTAAGGATACGAAGCGTATAGATGTTAGCTAGCCTACTCTCCAGCCACAGCCTCCATCAAACGACTAATATCTACGTAAACCTACAGCAAACATGAACCTAGTCAACATTTCCATAGAAAGAGGAAGCATTCGACAAACGCACAACTTCAGCCTTCCTAGTTATGCATTGAGTAATAAACACCTTTTTGCGCAGACAACTTTTGAAACTTCGCTTAGTACTCGAAGCATGTGCCGCAGTCGCGTGAGCGCTAGATGAATAAGCTAGTTGATAAGATACGAATACAAAACTGGTCGAGCCACCATTGGTCATTATGTGCCAAAAACCGGCTTTTGTAAACATCGCTGATCGATAAAGCAGGTTGGACTAATACGGGCATGTTTGCGTCTACGCAGGGAGGCACATACCTGCGTCAGCACGCGAGGCGGAGGGAGGTTTTATTTGCATGTTGTCGAATACGGGTGTTGTGCAATAAGGAGGTGAATAATAGCAGCAGCCTACGTCAATAGTGGATCAGAGGTTCCGTAAGACGATTTGGAAAGTGAATCATGGAGCTATCAAGGGCTGGATTGGATTGCGCAACCACGTGCAACCATTCTTGTGACATTGAGTCAGCAAGTTTAGTGTAACTGACTGTATAAATTGCTACTAGAGACACGTGTTCCCCACACGACTAATGGCTAACAAATCACTTACTCGCCAGAGGCGATATCGGCTTTGGGGGCTTGATCGCAACTACAGAATATCGGTAATAGGTGGGCGGATGGCGAGGTAAAGCCAATCCTCTACCAGTCGGACTAGATCGGAGTGGAGGTGCTAGGGTTGTTGATGAATGGCTTTTCATTCTTTCCACTTCTTCTTCTGGACCAACGTAAATTAACGGAAGTGAACTTTCTTTGGACATGGCGGAATAATGCTAGAAGCCAGGCAAGACCTGAGAAGGTAGCGAATATTATGAAAGGATTCCATCGTATTCGGTTGAGATTTATTTGCCACCTTTTTCTTGAGTAATGGTGAGCAGGCTTACGGGGTCGAGTCTCTTTTAGCCCTTCGTTGTTAGCAAATGCATACTTCAATGTTGGGCCCATCGGGGATTCTTCTATGTTGGACCCAGATACTGGTGTAATCGTCTTATTTTCTTCCTTCTGCCCCACTGCTCTCGTGAGACTTGGCAAAAGGATTGTGCCATGACAGGTTTATATGTCCGGTGAAGATGCGCCCTCTGTGAGTGACATATTGAGATATTGAAAAATTGGAAGAGAAAGTTATGGTTATGGCAGCTCGACCTCCTTATTGGGAAGGAGGATGCCACTCAGAAGAAAAGTTCTAGCAAGAAGGAAGCGATAAAGAACTAAGACACCCTGTACCAGCATACCTGCAAGACTTAGCTCTGATATTCAAACAGTGACCATTCGATGCCTACTGTAAGCCTGTTAACACGGTCACGTACACCCATCCTGAGAAAATTCTAGAACCTCGGCCGCTGAGCAACATGCAAAGACCTGGTGCCAGAAAAGTCCGACGGCACAAAATCCAATGCCCTTTTCGACTATGCTGCAGTTGGCAAAAAGCTGGTAGCCACAGACGCCTTCTCGGATTGTTGATTCATGTCGGCTCGCGGGGTTCTCAAAGAGCCGAGGCTTACTCCGGCCTTGTACCTATTCCAGGATGATCGATTTTGACCAAACTCGTATGCATAACGAATGCCAATTTGGGCAGAACGTACGTGCTGAGCATGTGCGAGTAATGGGCCTGGCTGTAACGATCATTGATTAGGATTCGGGTAATTGTAGAGGGTGAGGGGTTAAACGGGGTTAGGGTTTCATGCTCGTAGCCCAGCGTGTAAATCTCACTTTTAGTACGCGACTGGTGGCCAAAGAACCCGGCCTTCGGTCAAAACCCATTTAATCTGGCCATATCGACAGGATGAAAAATAAGGAGCTAGGTACGCTCTAGTACGATTCGTCTGTTGCCTCCTGGTGTAGTGGGTGTGTTTGGCCTGTGGAGAAGGTAGTGTATCTGGGTGCCTTGACTTGCAGAATACGACTTGCCTTATACGCGGAGCAGCGTATTTACTTGCCTTCGTTGGCCAGTCGATACGCTCCTCCAGGCGAGGCTGAAACCCGTCGGGTTGATGTCTCAGGCACCTACGACTAGGTTGCCTGCCTGAAAGGTCGTTTGAGTCCATCCGCTCCCCGCGGTACCTTCTCCAATGTAGGGCCATTCAGTCTGTTGCACATACAATACTACAGTATAGAGCAGTGAACGATGGAAGATGGCGATGGCTGTAGCCGAGACTGTCTCCTCGTTTGGCTGCCGTCTCTCCACTCGGAGCACCCGGTAAGTCACCCAGGTCAGCGAGGGTTTATGGCTCGCAAACCGACCTCCATCACCAGGGATCGAACCCGGGACTAGTCCAGCCACTTCCCAAGGAATGCGGATTTGGAATTGTAAGTTTCCTTCTCTCTGTCCGAACTGCGAGCCTCGATTTTTCGCCAAGATCCTCATTGATTGGGTCACTTTGTTTTCCGCCCTCAGATCCGACATTATCTGCGAGATACACCCATGGCTGCAAAGACCTGCTCGGGACTGTCCACTGCATGCAAGCGATAGGGCGGTTGGGGAAGCATTTCTGGAGGGAGTGTACGCTACTTATTTAACAGGAGACCTCCTGATAACACTGTGCGGGAACTTCTGCAGTGTACTGTAGATTGTGTCCCGATTCAGCGAGTGTCTCGTATCCGCGAGTGCGAAGTGCCCGTGTGTGTACAGTATAACCCAGAAAAGGAACATTGGGACTAGGCAGGAATCAAACTATGCGCCCCAATCATAGGTTATGCTAAGTCTACAGTAGAGCAACAGAGGAACTACGGCCAACATATCAGAAAATTTCGACCACATTTTCAATATTTAGACCAATAACTAAAACTTACAGAAAAAGAAATTTTGAACACAAATTCGGCATTTAATTCACCGTCAGAAACTAAAACCTACGCTCTTGCTAACCGAGTTTAAACAATTTTTGGAAAAAGAATTGAATCTACTTGCTCTACAATTCGTCTCGTTCATCATCATCGTCGTCTTCGAAATCTTCGTCTTCTTCTTCGCTGTTCGGAGGGAGCGGAGTATCAGCACGGGACTTTTCTTCATCATCTTGGTTTTGATCGCGCTCGTTTTCATCCTCGAAACTCTTATCACCGCCTCGTCCTTCGTTTTTCAACTTTTCGCGATAACGTTCGCCATACAAAGCGCGAAGAACAGGTGCCACGACGTCGTCGAGTTCTTTTTGCTTCTCTTTAATTTCGTCTGTACCAGCCCGTGGATTCTGCTCCAACCAGGACATGGCCTTCTCGACAGCATCCCTGATCATATCCCTTTCGGCGGAGGACAATTTCCCGCCGAGCCTCCTTTGATCGTACAGTTGACTCATCAAACCATAAGTCATCGATTCCATTTCGTTCCGAGTTTCGGCCCGCTCTTTGGCTTTCCTGTCCTGGGATGCGTATTTTTCAGCGTCCTTGATCATTTGATCGATTTCGTCCGGGCTCAGTTGATTGCGATCGGTTTGAATGGTGATCTGCTCTGTCTTGCCAGTGTCCGAATCTTGGGCTGACACTTGAAGAATACCATTAACATCTATTTCAAAAGTGACTTTAATACTAGCAACGCCGCGAGGTGCAGGAGGAATGCCATGTAAGGTGAATTTGCCCAGCAGACGATTGCTTTCCACCATCGGGCGTTCGCCTTCATACACCTGGAAAATATTGTGCCTTCGGTACATATCATTTTGGGTGGTTTTATAGCCCTGGCAAAACATGCGAGGGAGTTCTCTGAAACTTCACAAACGACCCTCTGGCAAGAAAGGAAACCACAACGCACAGCATCCTGGACTTACTGCAATTTCAACAGCGGGTTGATAATCTACAGTTGTCGTGACGGGAAGAGTTTTTTTGGTCGGAATGACAGAGTTTCGGGGTATGGCCTTGGCCATAATGCCACCTAGAACCTCGAAACCCAATGTCAACGGAGTCACATCGAGCAAAACAAGACCTTGAGTGTCTGAAAAAGAAAGATTGCTCAAGGCAAAAGCAAGGACGGTGGCATAAAATTCTTCACCTTTTTCGCCAGCCAGATTTCCGGCCAACACTGCAGCGCCAAACGCAACAGCTTCGTCAGGATTCATAGCTTGATTCGGCTCCTTGCCTTTGAAATATTCTTGAATTAGCTGTTGGATTCTTGGAATGCGGGTGCTGCCGCCAACCAAAACGACTTCGTCGATTTGGTCTTTTGCCATTTCAGCGTCGTTCAACACTTGCTGCACTGGTCGCAAGGTGGATATGAAAAGCTCCTAAAAAGCAATACGGGCTGCTTCAGAGTGCAAAGGGCTGAAATATGAAATTACCATATTCAATTCTTCGAATTTAGCACGTGACAATGTTTCGGAGAGATCTTCGCCCTTGTAAAAAGATTCGATTTCCAGACGAACTTGATGCTGAGTGCTCAATGCGCGTTTGGCTTTTTCTACTTCACGACGCAACTTCTGCACGGCTCGGTTGTCATTGCGAACATTTACGCCCGTTTTCGATTGATATAACCCCAAGAAATACTCCATGACGCGACGATCAAAATCTTCGCCTCCCAAGTGCGTATCGCCGTTCGTAGCCAATACTTCGAAAACGCCGTTGTCGATTGTCATCAAAGTTACGTCGAAAGTTCCTCCGCCGAGATCGTAGACGAGGATCGTCTTCTCGCTGCCCTTTTTATCCAAGCCATATGCAATGGCAGCGGCGGTCCTAAAACGCTGAGATTTTCTACACGGACCGAAGATAATTTTTGAAAAATGACTCACGGCTCATTGACAATGCGAACAACGTTCAAACCGGCGATCGCTCCAGCAGTTTTGGTGGCGGCACGCTGAGCGTCGTTGAAATAGGCTGGAACCGTGATGACGGCATCCTTGACTTGTTTGCCCAAGTACGCTTCGGCGACTTCTTTCATTTTTCCCAAAACCATAGCCGAGATTTCCTCCGGACTGAATTCTTTCGTTAATTTGCCCACCTTGACGACAATGTTTGGCTTTTCGCCAATCCGAACGACCTGAAGCGAAAAAGCATGGCTGCGATTTTATGGATTGCAAAGTGTTTGATAAATGAAATACAGAAGAAATCAGACATGCCGACTGATCGTCGCCCAGATGGTCGGAAAAAAGGTTGGCACATCATCATTTCAGAAGAGACCCACATATTCAACCAAAATACGCCGCTTTCTCTCATATAATTGGGTAGTCGCGACGGAATTTAAAAACATATACCTCTAACCTTAAAAGGCCAAAGTTTGATATCATTCTGCACCGATGGCTCGCTCCATTCGCGGCCGATGAGACGTTTCGCATCGAAGACGGTGTTTTCAGGATTCGTAGTCAACTGATTTTTGGCCGCATCGCCGATAAGTCGGGTACCTTCGGCAGTGAATGCCACGTAGGACGGGGTGATTCGGTTGCCTTGATCGTTCGGTATAATCTCGACTCGGCCATTGTGAAAGACGCCCACGCACGAATAGGTCGTCCCCAAATCAATGCCGATAATGGTCGAATTTTTGATTTTCTTATTTCCCGCCGTTCGATAGCTACGCCTCGAATTGTTTCCTTCCCCATCGCTTTCTTTGGCAGATTCCGCATCGCTTCGCTCGGTTTCGTCTTTTTCTTCGTTCGCAATCGAATCGTAGTTTTTCTTGGCTTTCGATCCACGCTTCCCGTCCGACGTCATGAAAAGTGCGGACAAAATAATCATAGCCACGAATACTGACAATTTCATTTTCGATCAAATATTCAATTAGACTTTTTCAAATAAAATTTGATATCCAAGTTTTTATGAATCAAAGGTTGAGAAATGGTATTCAACAACCACTCTCGTCGTAAAACACCGTTGAAATGATTGGCTTTACACTGTCGCGCACAAGCACCGTCGACGCGTCTGCGTCTGCTGGGGTCACGTGACTGCGAGAAGGCGGAGGGAGGCAATCTCCGCGCAAAACAAACGACTCGTCGCGCTGCAACATGACGACATCCTATGCAGGCTATGGCGATTAAACATGATCAGTCATGGCCATGGCCGACGCTTGAACGTTTCAACTGGTGTCCTTCACTAAACGACGCTTGGTTGCGTAAAAAACACGCATAAAAAAGTTTGAATTTGGTTTTGTCCATCCGAATAAGCATATCAGCATCGCCCAGTTTCGTGTTTATTAAAGAAATCTTCTTGTCAAGTCAATCTTTATTCATAGAAAATTTAAAATGAGAGATAAAGATTCAACCCTGTGGGCCGGAGCCTAGACTCTGGTGCGACCGTTAATTCGAGTGCCTTCTAAAAAGTCACAGTCCTGAGGAAAGCGGTGTTCCTGATACGACATGACATCTCGACATACAGCATGTCTGTATACTCAGGATAATAACGACAAACCACATGCCTTATTTGACAAAGATAGAGCCTCTCGTGATACCTTGTCTCGCCCGCAGGATGTTTGACAAGTAATCATCCGCAGGATCAACCGTCAGATACAGCAAGCAACATAAACTAGCGATGCATCCAAGGGCTTACTAGCTGCGCGCCCACTTTTGGTACAGTATGGCTGGTACAAAAGGGGAAAGCTCATGTTAAAGTTTGAAGGATAATTAGTACATCAACATTGGTATTCTTGGTAAATCTCTGACAGGTAAAGCGGCAGAACCTAGCAAATCGATCTGAGTTAATGAGCCTAAATTGTACATTCGTTCTTCACGACAGCTATGACTCTGGGGACGGCTTGGAGAGCGGTGCTGGCGCCAATGTAGTTGAACTTATTTAGAATGAAGTACTCGACACATTTTAGCCCACTTTCACACCCACCTATAACTGATACCGCGCCATCGACTTCAGCGACGCATTTTTTCACACAACCGTGTACGTGGTCACAAGGCACCACAGAATCCGATCTCGTCATCAGTCCTCGATATGACCATTGCCTCAGCCCAGAATTACAAAATTTGGGGCTCATTGTCTGCTTTATTATGTTTTGTCTCGACTTTTCTCACCTTTAGTGCAAAACTTTATCGGATTGATCAAAACACTTCGCACTGTTTTCTGACTACATTTTCTCTTTGGCCAGCCTTAATCACACACGGCTCGTGCACAATTTTGCGCGTCTTACAATCAGTTCCTAGTCCATCGGAGCCTAGTGCGGACTGTCTACACTAGTGCTCTTTTCTCAAAGAAACTTGAAAAAACAGATGCTCTGCCATACGCGGACTTTGAAAGTTTCGTGACATGTTTGGAAAATGAACGACGTCGTATCATGGCGGCTCTCTAGCTATGAGCTTCATGCGAATGCTAACAGGACCTGAATATTATCTGGGCAAGCGTATCCGAACAACTTCTATCAAGCGGCCTCCAGTGTTTACGCCAACATCCGACTAACTGAGGAGTCTGGATCCCCGATGGCAGCAGACCAGCAACTGCACCATATCCACAAGCGCCACCATAGACCTCCAGTTCGGACAGTGGATAGTGGATAAGCGACAGTAATGGCACCAACTCGAACCAGAGGACCAGGACTGCAGGATTGCCTACGCACTGTTCGCCCTCCAAAACGTTATCACCTAGTCGTAGGTGCCTGAGACATCAACCCGACGGGTTTCAGCCTCGCCTGGAGGGTTTTTGAGTCCATCCGCTCCCCGCGGTATCTTCTCCAATGTAGGGCTATTCCGCCTATTACACTGGAGTCCGAAGGAATATGTACTGTATCTTGAAAATATGTACGAAATGATGAGAATGACGCGTACTGCTGAAAATTCCGCAGCCATACTGTATGTAAGACGCAGTGTGACGCGAAGTTAGTCTTCATTCGACAGCACCAGAAACCAACACAAGTTAGACTGACAAGGATACCGATAGCATGTTGTCAGTGCAACTAGAACAGGGAACAACCACGTGACACAGAACAAGGTCGTCCGTGACCAACCCCTGGTGGCAATGAATGCCTAAGAAGGCATCATTATCATAGAACACTATCAAGCTAGACCCTATGCATTATTGACCTCGCAACCTGCTGATTACCCACAGCTTGCCTCTGCTGGCATTCGTGGGTGATAGAGTAGGTAAGTACTGTAGGCACAAACTGGTCACACTATTCGTCTACTACAATATGTACATGCTTGGAGAGATGGCAGCAATGACAGTTCGGCACATGAGTTTTGCCATTTTGCCGTTTTCATAAAATTTGGGAGAATCTATATTGCCTTGGTTAAGCAGCTCTTCAAACAGCCATAGTCTTCAGATGGACATTCCGACAAATGCACAGTGTATAGTAAGCCTTTCCCATCCGGCTATACTTATCTCGGTGGTTGCCGGCAAGATCATCGACATGCTTTGTAGACACAGACCACAACAAACTTCTGATTATGTTAACGTTAGAGTTGTTGATACCAAGCTGAGAAAGGCTTATCGCTTATCAAAACAGTATTGTAGGGTTCTGGTTCTACTGTGGCCCCTGGCCCGGACAAGTCAAAATAAGCGGACGGCCAATGACATGGCAGGCTTCGGACTCCGTGTAGCCATGAAAAGTACATCAGTGTTTGCTTGGTAGAGCTGAAAATCGGGCACGACTGGGCTTGGTTCCTCAAAATCAGAAAATCTAGCGGAACATGTCTACGCGGATTCTAGCGAGTCACCGTCGCCCGTAAGGAATCATTTTCTTGGAGGCCCACTGTGATCGCAAAAGGACAAGATTAAGAAATGGTAATTACACTGATTTTACACTGCTTCGCTTGACGCTACTGTAGCGGGAGACAGACTAGGTGTGTTGCAAGCTGGCAGCTGGTTGTGCATTGATTCAAGAATGGCCATGTACCTGTTCAGCGAGTTGCCTTACGCGGCCGCCCTGCAGTCGCACTATGTGCTCGACCGATGTTCGAACTGCTTCGCTTTAACTGATTCAGTGCATTGCGATCAAGGATGCAGTGCGGCGGTCTATTGCAGCGAGTCGTGCATGCAAGCTGATCGACTGTGGCATGCCAATGAATGCATGGCTTATCGAAGGCAAAAGCAAGAAGAAGGGACATGCATGCCAATGATCATGATAGTGAGACTTCTTGGCCGCATGATATCTCGGCGACGTGTGGACAATGGCGAAGTCGTCTTATCTGAAAATTTTCCAGAACATTTAGTCAAGGTAAGCGATGAACGATCGAATCGAAATCCTCTCATTGTTTGGTTAAATTACTCTAAATAGCGATGATTCTGCTATAGAATCGGCGTTTCGATGATTTGATATCCCATGATCGAGAAAAAAAGCGAGAGTGGAATAAAAAGGAGGCGATATGGGAAGTTTTTATCAAGTTCTTCAAAACCACTCCGCTAGCAAACGTGACCCCTAAAGACGTGTTCCATGTCCATAACGTATACGAGATAAATGGCTTCTGCATCGCTTCAATGTCAGATAATGCGATCGGTCAGTTTGAATATTTGGGATTTGGCGTCTACTTGAACGCTTCCCGTTTCAACCACAGTTGCCGCCCATCGATGCTCTTTTCCTTCTATGGACGCAGATTGGTCGTTAAGAAACTGCAGAATTACGATCATGAATCAAAATGGGACGTTGGGCAGCTACAACGGGGGCCGCCAGACCTAGCATGCCAGGAATCAATGACGAAGAAGGAATTCGAGTCGTTGACATTCAATTATGGTTTTCCTGCTGATGTCTCAACCGTGTCCCTGACCAAGCATCGTCAGCAATCGTTGAAAGACAGGTACTTCTTCCGTTGTCGATGCGAAATATGTTGTGACAAAAAAGCCGTCAAGTTTGAAACTCATGCTTCGTCCGTGGAGTGCCCTCAATGTGCTCAACCTTACGTATGGCGAAAGAAGCTGTGGAATTCGAAAATGTGGCTGAAGAAGCTTTGCAAATGTCGAGTTAAAATCGACTTGAGCAACATACTGAATGGCGCGGATGTCCAGCGCGATCTGCGCCAACTGGATGCCGACGTAAGACAGTAAAATTTGCAAACTCTGGGCAACGCTGCGGGGTGCCTTGGAAATTTATCTGGTTACAGCTGCGGCCTTTCTGTGAGGGGGGTGAGATGTTCTCTCTCAAAAGTTTAGATTTTTTGCTGTTTGAAATCTATGAAATGGTGCTTGATCCATTTATACTTCGTTGTTTTGGCATTGCGGTTTGTTTAGGGCGACTATGCTCGTTTGGATCACTTGGCCAAGGCCGATCGTTATTGGCACCCAGTTTACAATCTACGGTACGGGCAGTTGAACGAGCAAGTGATGCGATGCGAATTAGCCAAGTATTTTCAAGTGAAAGACGCATTGGGAGAATTGTCGAATGATTTGCTGAAACCGGTCTTGGAAGCGGGAGAGAAGATGCTCAAATCATACATGCACTATTCGGAACCCTCTTACATTTGTATGGCCACCTTTTTCGACAACCTGGCCGGTGTATACCTGAAATGGCAAGAGGGTAACGAAACAGCCAAGCGAAAACGCGCGTATGAACTGTGTCTGCTGAGTGCGCTGGTTTGGAGGTACGTAGGGTATTCGGAATGCGAAGAATGTATGCTCCGGGTAAGCAAAATATTGAAAAACGAAATCGAAATGTTGCAGTCAAGTGATCATGATGGTGACCTGTAGAATGACGATTGGCTGACATGTGATGCGTGCATGTGGCATGTGTTGGTGTGATCGTCGGTCGTATAACCCCATGTTTAGGGCGATTGTATCCACAGTTCAGTAAACAATGTTTATTAAAGGCAAGAAACGGAAAAACAGACCCAATAGACACAGAAAGCTTACTCGCTGTCATCGACAGCTATATATAGGAATGGTTCAATGCAAAGAGATCTATAGATTGAGGGCATTTGGCGAATTCCTCATGTATAATCAGGTCGATAGATTGCCCGAGCTGACTTCCAGGTGACTAATTTTCTACTTTTTCGTTCTGCTGGTTGCTATTCTCAGTTCTGTGGCCTATTGAATCGATATTCTTTCATGCCACGTAGTGCACTGTTTCAGGGTGTCGCAGATTGATTGCATTGCTTGGCAATTGTAAGTGTATCCTCCCTCCTGACGTCGGGCTGAATCAAAAGTGGGTGCACAGGTCGACTAGACGGTCTCTCGATCAGCAGTAACACGCAAGTGATCCGAATTGTTCGATGCAAATTTCATGAAACTCAGTTTGTTTCACTGTATAATAATTTGTCTCATGATTTCATGACCGTGAGACTGTGTTTTGCCCTGCTCTTTGTCGAGATCGAACGATTTACCATGAACATCTTTAGGCTCAGGGCTGATAGAAGTTTTGGTCCACTTCGAGCTCTGTAAAATTGGGTGTCAACCAATGAAGTTTTATCTTATCGTGAGTTTTTCTACACAATTGCTCAAATGTCGATGCAGATCGAGTTCACTAAAAAACAGCCAACATCACTTGGATCACCAAGTTACTCTTTACCTGAGCTTTGCGATGGCCCTATTGGACCCTTCAAATACTAAGTAGGAGACTGCCCTGAGCAGCCGTATACTGCACTCACATTATACCAGGGCACGCACAATGGCTGCTCGAAGAACCAGGTCTTCGGTCCTCTTCCGGAGGCAAGTTTCCATGTTTATTATTTATTTATTGCTGAAAAGCCAGACATCCAGGGTCTGGATCACGGATGTCCTGGATCACGCTCCTGGATCATGGACTCGAGCCAGGTTGTAAGTCAGTTTTCTATAGCATGATTATGGATGATTATAGATGAACCAGAGGGGGGCATTCTGCACGGTTCCAAACAGCCTAGACCCCTGAGCGTATAAACAAGGGTGCCAATCGGTGCGGAGGCCAAAAAACAAAATCCTGCCTGAATTGGGTTAGAGCGTAAAATATTTCTCGCAGGCATGAGTACTTTGGTACGTTCCAGATTTAGTAGCGATCATGCGGTGCTTTCCCACTGAGAGGGCAGGTGCTGTGTTGGCTTGGTCCTGCCCCCAAATATCATTACGACCATGGCCGTTCATCTTCAACATCAGTCAAAATGTAATTTGATGGCAGTTTTTTGGGAGTGTTAGTCACATTCTCACAATGGGAGTAAACTGTTTTCTATTTTCTATCCTCCTTCTCTTGATTCTGGCATGGATAAGGCGGGATGGTAATACGATCGCTATTTGCCAACTTGTTTTCCAAGGTCACTCACTGAAGGTCATATGCAATTTCTCTAACTTCTTGCCCACTGATGCCTCTCTTGTATTTCTATTCATCAGAGTACTATTTTTCATTTGCCCGTATTCTCTCACGGCCACTGTATTGTGCTTTGTTTGTGGTAGGCGTGGGCTGGTCGATCATTGATCAGTGCATTACTCGGTAGCAAATACGCGCGACCCATATAAGGCGCGGACGCAGGTTCCGAATCCCACTATGGGCAAACTGGATGTTCATAGCGTAAACAGTGTATACAACGCGTCCTCCTTGTATTACACTGAAGCGACTCGGGCCAACTCTTCCAAAATTTTTGACTGTCAGCGAAGGTATGCCTTTTCTTGACTGACCGCATGGCATTGGCGGGGAGCGGAGGGCGAAAGTTTCGAACTTTCATTTCTGGCGGCGTCTATTTGAGAAGTAATAATCCGATTCAAAGGCACTTTCTGCACGAATCGTCCTCCGTCGCCGCTTCGGTTCGGTCGTCAGGGAGACGTTAGGCAGCCGTTCTTGCCTCCCTTGGCCAGGTATGTCGTCGACACCTCGCCGAATCGAGCCTCCTGGTTTCGTGTGTGTTGGACTGTGTTTGCGTGTTGTGGAAGGGAGTTGTTTGTCATCGGGGCAGCAGTTCAACGAAGTTCATATACATAGCAGCCAGTGTAGTGGGGTCCCCTTGGACGCGTTATGCGAACATGATGTACTGACTGCCATCCCCGTTACGAATCCCTTCTCTTTTTCGAAGTGCAATCGTGAACGGTTTACAATTGGAAAAATATGTCGAGATTTAGCGCTTGACGGCGGTGAAGTTTGGAAAAAGTGCTGAGTTACGATAATTAAGAGTCCTTATTCACATTTTTATTGACGTTAGTGCGAAAAAGTGGATCTCTATTTGTGTTTAGATTGGACTCGATTCAAATGGTCCGATCTGGTCTTTTGTCCAAAAAAGAGAACCATCTGGTAGGGTGGGGGGGGGGGGCGTTTGTCAAAGACACTTGCGTAACTATTATAGCTGGACCAAAACTGTGTTGTCTTTTGGGGCATGTGAAGCAAGTCCAACGTTGTCTGACTTGTCTATGAGTGCGCACTGCTGTGGGGGGGGGGGGGGGGTACGGCCTCTTTATCCAAGAGAACGTCCATTGCCATGCTGATCCCGAGTACCTGGCAGTGATGACTTTATTCAGACCCGCTGTTTTTTTTAAGGGATGGGAGGGAGACATCAGTGAGTCTTGGGCCATCAAATGTGACTTAAAAGAACTTGACTCTTATCGCCCATTGACTTTACCTTTTAGAAAAAATTCTGGAATTACTCGACGTCAGTGGGCAGTGACCAAGCATGCATTGGGCATTAATTCGTCTCTTCTTCTCGACCTTGACGTTCCAAGTGGTCTTATGCCGCCTGACTCCGTCTGACGGTTATAACATAGGTGTCGTTTTGGGCAGCATTATCGGAGCTCTTTTGGCACTTGGAATTGCCGGAGCCATCTTTTACTTTTTCTGCGTACGTCGATGGCTGGGAATCGGCGAACCACCAGAACTGGGTTACGCTCGACAGAATAATTATAACTTGAAGAAACAGGCTGGAGGAAAGCCGAAGCCATTAAATATCGCTTTTCGACCTCAAGGTAAAGCTCCACCATACAATGCTGGTGGTGGCAATATTGGTGACCACGGCGGACGCCGGTCTTCCACCACTGATGCTTATCAATACGACCAGAACGGAAGGGCTCAACAGCACCACGCAGTCGGATCGGCACCTCAATATGACGGACCCAGTGAGGGAGGCGGACTCGGAGCACCAGTGGTCTTGAGTGGAGAACATCGTCATTCGTCTCACTCGCCCAGCATATCCTATTCCAGTGAGGAAATGCGCACTGCAGCCGAGGCGGCTGGACGGCAGAGTGGTCAATACGGAGTGGTCACTGCAACTCGTACATACCAGGCGCGCAGTTATACAGCTCATGCTTCGAGCAGTGGCGGCGCTGGTGGGTCTCCTGTTTCAGCTGCTTATCTCGGCACAGGAGTCTAATTTTGCACTTGCCTAGAAGATCTGATCGTGAGTATTTCATGTTTACAAGCATGCCGCCTTCAAATGTCATCGCTAATGACAGCGGCGTATAATCCCAATAAGGAATCAGGCCCAGTTTTCCTTTTTTGGTATTTTGTACTATACGCAGCGATTTTGAGTACTTATTATCACTTCCCTGTGTTAGAGTCGGTGCGAGAAGAATACTCAGGAGATGTCGAATTACATGGATAAAGTTGTATTTTTGCAGTTGCACTTGGCTCCACACCATTTATGCCCATAGTAGCATACAGTGTATGTCAATTCCTGGTTTGGGTTTGCGCCTTTCGATAGTCACTGCTTGAAAATTTTAACTGCCATCATCAGAACATAACCCCTCGACGATAGTGAAACTCTCAAAAAGTCACGCTGGGATTTTTCTTGCTGAAGAAAATGAGTAGAACACAACGCATACCGGAATAACAGGCCATGCTAAAGCAACATACTAAAGCTAAAGCTATTATTATAAAAGGTTTTGCCGAGGTGGGGGAATCATTCGAGAGGCGGAGAGGATATCAACGCATATCGTAAGTTTCTAATGAGTAGTTTTTTATTCTCCACCCATAACTACAACAGAATGCCCATCGACTAATATATAGAGTCGCACTAAATCGATACCGCACACTATCCCAGGAAAACTATTTGAGGGCGGATTATAATATAATGAATCCGGGGGGACCAAATGATGGACTAAAAGAGGGAAGAAACTAAGTAATTATTCGCGGTAACAAAGCTGGGCCACGGAAAATAATACAAGTAACACAGTACTTTCAGATCCTGCCATACTTGTGCACACATTGTTAGAAGTAACGCGCATTGCGAAATAAGTATTTTACACATTGCGTACCCCATATCATGTAGGCACATACGCTGCAGGGCTGAACTCATTGCCAGAGATTTTGCTGCCGGTACGTCATCTTGTAATGAACTTACTATGGGAATATTCGTCCTTACACGCAAAGATGTAATGACATTGGCACTGAAAATTCAAAAGCTTAACCAGCAGCCATTCCTGGGCTCTAAAATCCTTTTCCAGAATGTAGATTGTGAGAAGGATGGCATAAATATTCGTATCAGCAGTGTATCGGATGGGAACATCAGCCCAACATAAGCAGCAAAGCTGCCCAAGATGCCTCTATCTTCTTACATTCTCTGTTCTATTCGTCAATCAGCTGCGATGGGTTTCGTGCCCAACGATCCGCCATCTAACTCCAGTTTTGACCTACCCGAATTTGCCTCTTTTGTCTTCGGGTCGAGGGGAATGAGGGGTAGAACACGATCCCGCCATAACACAGTTCTTTCAGTCAATCCACTATCTGATCGGACTTGAGAGCATGGGTTTTGTACTTTTCATCCATTCTCTGAAATAGCCCCTGACACTTCCATCAACAAGCGGGAGATGAAAACCACAGACAACGAATTTGTGTTTGGTTATATTTGTCACTAAACTTACGATTAGTCACTCTGTCCGTCGACGAAGACTCTGTTCACCTTGCGGTCGTCTCGATTTTGCACAGGTAGCGGTCAATGAAGGTGCAAACCATGAAAACATGGTTTTCGGGATAGTAGGTTCGTCCAACAAGTTTGCCACCTCAATTGCAAACTTAGTTGTGCAATCAGCACAGAGGTGCATATGGTTTGCGAGGGGGGACTACGAGGAGGAGAATGAGATAGTTGACCTGTGGAAATCATCGCTCAGAAGGCTGAAAGTTTTGACAGAAAGAGCGAGGTACATCTTACCGCATAGTGAGTAAAAGGAGCTTTTGTGAAGTCGTCTTTCTGTAGGGTTCTACCGTTGTATGAGTAAAATATAGGTGTGCAGTGGGGAGAGAAAAAATTGGAAAATTAAAAAAAAACGGAAAAGTTAAAAAAAACGAAAAAAAATGAAAAAAACGAAACAATGAAAATTGGAAAAAAATTATCAAAAAAGACAAAATTGAAAAACCCAAAAATTATAAAAAATCTAATAAAATAAAATGGAAAAAATAAAACTGCTGTGGTCTCTGCCTATTATTGTCTTTGTTGTGAAAATGGTCAAGTTTTGTTTGTTGAGAAGGTACTGATCGTAACAGGAGAACTGTGTCTTCACTTAATGCGGGAGCTAGTGTGCGAATGTTTTTTTGTTTTGAGAATTACGCTTTGTTCAGTGGTATTCGACTAAGGAGGATGCGTGTAGATTGCAGATAAGCTGACTGTGAGAGGGTGAGATCAAACAGGAGATAGCAGCTCCTAGATTGCTGCCTAATTTATTTCTATTCGCTTATATTGTTTGGTTTATCAAGGTCACAAACGATAAAAATTCGATAAATTGATCAAATTTGAAGCTGGCGGTTTTAGTACTTTAAATATATATGATACAAAAAAATGGTCAATTGGTAAACAGGCGACCTGCTTCCGGTATGTCGCTCATTTCCTTCTCACTGCGGGTTCAGATCAGCATTCATGCGTTGTTGACGTAGCTTTTTCGCATTCTAGTTTTGAAAAAGGATTTCAGAGCCCAAGAATATCTCCAGCTTTTTATATGAAGCTTTAGTGCCGATGTCATGGACATAGTGACAAATATTCTCATAGTAAGTTCACTTAAAGATGGCGTAGCACCAGCTACGGTCGAGTCCACTTATAGTCACACCGAATAATGTCACAGTCCGGTTATTGTCACAGGTTTTCAAGGCCCCGAATTTTTCCCCTATACTTTGTGTGTATTTTGAGTTCGCTTATTATCACGCTGAATTTGGCCTAGTCCGCTTATTATCACATAAATTTCTTGGTCAGACCGGATAAGTATTAAAAAAGAGTAACATTTCACCTCTTGGCAGTCTGAAACAAGTGCGAAATCGTCAAAAACTAGGATTTATAGCAAGAAAACGCTTGCATGAAGGCGCATGGCACCTTTATGCTTCAGCTTTGATCTGACTGATCTTCATAATTTTGATTTCTTTGGTTACAAAGAGCTTTGAAAAAGCGTTTCACTTTTGAAAACGCTAGGAATATATGAAAATGATAAGAAATGGCGATAAAGCGCATAAAAGTAAAGATTTGGCCATTTTAGAGTGTACTTCGGTTTTTATTTAGAATCCCCGCCAGGCCAGCCTCTTTTTCTCTTTTGCTCACTGTCCTGATGACGATGTAGCATTTTTGAACAAAAGCCCTATAGAATAGGTATGATACAGTACATAAAAAAGCTCGAAGCCTTTTTGTGTCGGTTCACGTGGAATGCAAGGTTTTTTGTACTCGTGCAATACAATCAAAAGTCCTTACAAAATGATAAACTTTTCATCTCATTGAAGTTTTACTGAACTAATGTTTTATTTCCAAAATCCTCATGGTCACCCTTACAGTCTATTGAATTCACGCGACGGGCCTCGAGTGCGCATAAGCGTTTGATGATGTGGTAAAACATGAACATGGGCATATTTTAGTCCCTTCTTTAGCTTCTGTTCCATCAAAGACATTATGGCAGAGCTTCCATGAGGTCATCAATTTTCGGTTTGATGCGGGCATGCTGTAGGTACCCACTCTGCCTCTACTCTAGGAACCATATGAGATGGAATTATTGAACCAAACGGGTCATAGGATGGGAAGCTATGCACTGTACATCGTTAGGTGTACTCATGGCCACTGGCCAGCTGCATAAAAGCACAGCACATACAGTACACATGCAGTTTGTGTTGTGTGTTGTCCCCGCTAGTTAGAGCTGCACCTGTCCGTATGCTTACTCTCCTATCCGTGCAGCTCTGTGGTCGGTACTAGTTACACAGGGTACCCTACAGTATTCTTTGTGCATCGTCTTTCCGGCTGATAACACGAAGCGGTTTTCTCGAGTTTGGGGTGCAGAGCAGAACAGCCGAAACGGCTGGTCCAGAGTGCGTATTACCAAACTATCTCACAGCATACTGAACGCCACACAAATGCAGGATAGCAGATCCATTTCAAGGTAGGGTCCACTACCAAACCAATAGGCAAAAGAGGACCAAACATTGATTAAGGCAGGCAACACAGGTTTCTTTCGAATGTGCTGACTACATCAGAGTACTTGTGATCACAACAGCTAGGGATCAGCTCGCGATCTATAATGGAGTCAGGCTAGTATGTAAATTATACATTTGGCGCGTTCGCTGTGAGGGGCAAATTGTGATCGATGAGCCGAGACCCCATATGAAATTTGAAAATGCCGTCTTTTAGTAGCCACTTCACAATATAGTGTGATTGATTTCATTGAATCTCATCAACCCACTTCTTTCTATTTCAGCAAGCTACGCGTTATTTCCTATCGTGACCAGGCGCGCTAATGTAGTTTGAACAGGTTGTGCGGGCGGCCATTTTCTAAGGTCGTCTTCTGGACGTGGAAAGAATAGGGTTTTCTTTCGTTGTTTCTGTGTATAAATCGATTTCCGTGCTTTACTTTTATTGAAAAATAGAAAACCCTAAAAATTTTCTTAATTTAAAAAATAAAAATTCAAAAAACTTTGCTATTGTTAGTCAGTTTTCGTCGTTTTTTTGCCCACGGGTGTTATTCGTCTTTCATCATACGGTAAGGCCGCCGAATGTCACTGTTGGTGATTCTTTACTTTGAGACGTTTTGATCTTTGTTTAGGTATTGTTTTTTTGAGATCGAAATTGAGAAATTTGTGGACGAAGCATGGCTGTCGCTGCGGTTGTTGCTCCGGCCTCGTACCCGATGGCCAGTTTGTACGTCGGCGATTTGCATCCCGATGTCACCGAAGCTGTTTTGTTTGAAAAGTTTTCCACTGCCGGTCCGGTTTTGTCTATCCGTGTCTGTCGTGATGCAATCACTCGTCGTTCGCTGGGCTACGCTTACGTCAACTTTCAGCAACCGGCCGATGGTAAGCTTTGCAATTTTTGTATTGTTTTTTGTTGTGTTTCTCGTGTTGTTATCTGACTAACCTTTATATAAGGCCCGTGAAAAGGTTTCTTGACGAGTGCTCTGGCCTTTGTTTCAGCTGAACGGGCTTTGGATACGATGAACTTCGATACGGTGATGGGTCGTCCAGTGCGAATCATGTGGTCGCAACGGGACCCGACATTGCGTCGCACGGGCGTCGGCAATATTTTTATCAAGAATCTTGACAAATCGATCGACAACAAAGCCATCTACGACACATTTTCGACCTTTGGCAACATCCTGTCGTGCAAAGTGGCTCAAGACGAAGACGGAACGAGCAAAGGATACGGGTTCGTCCATTTCGAAACCGAAGAGGCGGCTCAGAAGTCCATCGAGAAAGTTAACGGCATGCTTTTGAACGGAAAGAAAGTGTAAGTCGGTAAAAATGCTCTTTTTCTTGGATTCTTGACTTTTTCTTTTTTAGTTTTGTTGGCCGTTTCGTTTCGCGAAAAGAACGCGATCATGCTGCCGGCGAAGGTGGTCGCAAATTCACGAATGTCTACGTGAAAAACTTTGGTGACGAACTTGACGAGGACAAATTGTACGCTACTTTCGAGCCCTTTGGCAAAATCAATTCGTACGTGATCATGAAGGACGAAAATGGGAAGTCGCGCGGTTTTGGCTTCGTGACGTTCGATAAGCCCGAAGATGCTGAACGGGTAAGGGCTTTTTTCCTATATTTGTGGGCGGCTTGCAGGACTTTTCTTCGGTTTTAGGCGTGTGCCGAGTTGAACGAGAAGGAGCTGCCCAGCGGCAAAAAACTGTTCGCCTGTCGTGCGCAGAAGAAATCGGAACGCCACGCCGAACTGAAACGCAAGTACGACATGTTGAAGATCGAACGCCTGCAGCGTTACCAAGGAGTCAATTTGTACGTCAAAAATCTCGACGATAATTTCGACGACGAGAAACTTCGCAAAGCTTTCGCCGAGTACGGCCATATTACGTCGGCCAAGGTATGGTGTTGCGTGTTGGCTGGTATTGAGTGCATGACTCAAATATTTCTGGCTTCAGATGATGACGGATGAAAACGGGCGCAGTCGTGGATTCGGTTTCGTATGCTTTTCGCAGCCCGAAGAGGCCACGAAAGCTGTGACTGAAATGAACGGACGAATCATTGGTTTGAAGCCGTTGTACGTGGCCTTGGCGCAACGGAAGGAAGATCGCAAAGCTCAGCTGGCCGCTCAGTACATGCAACGTCTGACTGCCATGCGAATGCAGGTGAGTGCATTGCAACGTTAGTTCTGTCCTTGGAGGCGCATTGCTGGCACGCGGGTCTTGTGGCAGGTGAACTACAGTACTACTTGTACGTTATGGGTATGAGGCGGGTTGGCGAAGGAGTAACCGGGGGTGTCAGTTGTCCTCTTGTGCATTTTTCAGATCTACCCGAGTATCACGATTCCTTGAAAACTTATTGCCGCAGCAAAATCAGGATATACTTTTTCAAAGATTTTATTAGTCTTCTCTTAATCCATTACCATTGAACTATTGGTAGCAGATACCTCAGCATTCTGACCCTGTCCCTGCCTGTACTGCTTGCACACTTCATGACGAGAAATATGGCGATTTTAATTTTGATTTTGTTTCAGAGTGCCAACTTGGGTCAGATGTTCCATCCTGGCGGAGCTGGCTATTTCGTGCCTGCAGCGATACCTCAGGCGGGTCCGGGTGGTTTTCTGCCTGTTACGGGAGGAAACACGTCGCCAGCTGCGGGCATTCGATCGACTGGTCCTCGTTGGAATTCCATGACCAGAGCCAATGCATTGCCCAGAATCCAAACGACTTTGCCGACTGCTGCTGTTGGTTGCTACGCTCAACCGCTTTATTCGCAGTCTGTGCCTGTCATGAACGCTCGTTCGCGCGTCCCGACTGGTCAGAGTCAAGGAACTGGTGGTGTGCGTCAGCAGTCGACCAACGCCCAGCAGGGTGGACGAGGGGGCGCTGGACAAATGATGCAACACGCTCGTGGAGGTTAGTTGATTGTATTTCAATCTTTCACTGGTGCCACTAAACTGCCATTATTTCAGGCACTGTCTTGCCGATGGCGTTGCAGCAGCGTCCGTCCGGCGTTGTGAACAATCAAGCGTCGATGGGTATGGCTCATCAGCAGCCGCACCAGCAGCAGCGTTTCTCGCATCCCGCCATCAAGTACAACCCGAATACGCGTAACGTGCCGGGCCAAGTTCAGTATCATCCACAGTCGATGCAGCAGGTGAGGTTGAGCAGGAGGGCGACTGGCGGTGACTGGTGGAACGAGTCGTTGATAGGTCATCGCTGTTGGCTGCAGTGTTAGAATGTCTTTTCAGGCCAGTGTTCATCACTCGATCATGATTCCGGGCCAAGAACCATTGACGACGTCCATGTTGTCGGCGGCGATGCCGCAAGAACAGAAGCAACTGTTGGGCGAGCGTCTATTTCCATTGATTCAACGCACCCACGGCGAGATGGCTGGGAAGATCACGGGCATGCTGTTGGAGATGGACAACAGCGAACTGTTGATGATGCTGGAGAATACGGAGTTGCTGAAAGCCAAGGTGAGCATGCCAATCGACTCCTGGCAAGATTGCAGTGCATAGTTATGTTCCAGGTGGACGAAGCTTTGGCGGTGCTGCAGGCTCATCACAAATCGGAGAAAGTGGGTGGCCAATAAATGATAGCGACAAGATTCAAAGTTACTTTGATGATGGAATATCAGAAATTAAATTAAAGGTTGTTTCCGCTTTGTTCTTTTTCTGTTTTAGGGTGTTATGATAATTTTTTGGCCCATGTATTGTTGAAGCCTCCTTTCCTCTTTGTAAAGAATTTAATATGATACAGAGTTTCTGGACTGATTGTGACTTCATAAATTATGGTTGACAAATTGCGAATTGTGCAGGCACAGCAAATACTGTAGGCGAACATTTGGGAATGGAATGGAAAATTTTTTGAAGGGTCGGTCAAGATCTGGGCCAGGTCAGAATTTCTTGCACCCGCTCAGAGTATTCTGACAGCGAAAGAAAGTAAATTTAGTGAAATGTTGGTGAAAACATTTCAAGCTCCTGCCTTCCTGAGTAGGGATCTGGGGGGCAGTTTTACAGTTCTGAATCCCAAGGCATGTCCTAAATTCTAGGACAGTCCTAAATCACTCACTATCAGCTTGGTGTCCCACCCAAGGACACCAGGCAGTCATACAGTAAGTTTAGGGCGACCTCGACCATGTCTCAAGACACTCCCTGGTGTCTTTATTTCCCAGCAGCGCTGTCAGGCGCAGGGCAATTTCCCTTGAACTATGGCAATTTTGAGCTGATCTTTCTAGAGCAACTTTTTGGGCGTCTTGAGATTGTGGCATTTTGCGTTAGCTCTCTCGAGCCGTAAAAATGGTTCTTTTTCAGCTGAACTAAAATTCTGTCGTCCCTTTTTACCCGTTGAATCCCATTAACCTACCAGTAACCTACCAGCCCAGCTGCATAGACTACTGTGTGCCAGCCTAGTGTGTGCTTGCGAATGCCATCCATCCGTGTCCTAGCCATCCCTATCTCCTCCCATTCGTTCATATCCAAACTTGGCGTCATTGGAGTGGAGCAACGTATTCTGGCTGTGCCAGCCAATTCCAGCCTGGTAAGGCGCCTTTTCTCGGATTACGGCGAAAAGAAATCGATCATGCAGCAGGCAGTTTGAGCAGGAATTGACGTATAACGAATGAGATTTATCTTCGATTTTCAATGGGTGTCAGCTTCTCTAGTTTTCCCAAAGCCGTGAAAACAGCTTTGCGTATCTGTTTGAGCTTGATAAAAATTCAGTTTCTTGGACTGCCCGTGAAATTTCACGTAGTGCCAGAAAATTGTCAGCTGTAGTGAAATTTCTTGATAAAATTGCAAACACAGAGAAGCTTTGTTGCTGGTGCCGGTTAAGCAAAATTTTTTGTCCGATCACTGTCAAAGTCAGAGCCAGAAAATTTACAATTCCTCGCAGGTCAACAGTCAGGTCAGAAAGTTTTTTTGGCTCGGTCAAGGTAAAGGTCAGGGTCGGGTCAAATAGTGAAAAACCCAGGTCATTGGAACACTACCGTGAACTGACTGTCAGCCCGTGCATTTTCCATATATATATGTGTGATTATACAGGGCGCACTTGACTGCACAGTATTCATTTAGTGGGCTCGGTGACAATGTGAATATCTCCCCTGAAATGTGTTCCTGGGGGAGGAAGTGGGGAACAGCAAACGGAATGCGCGAATGTTTTCGTTGGTGCCCAAACCTACTGGGGTCAGATCGTAACACTTTTAGTTCAGACCGAAGGCATCGCTAGGTGCTTTGCCATCTAGGTATGTCCTCTGTAAATGAGGAGTCGTACATAAAAGGAATCAGATGGGGTCTTTTTGGAGTCTTTTGATTGAGTGATATTTCAAATGGTAGTCGTGGGTGAGTAGAGGCCTTGCCTGAAATTGATAAAATTGAAATAGACCCAGATGCTGACTAGTCGATGTGAACTTGGCGATTCGGACAGAGTCAGGCGTTAAAGCTTGTTAGTCGGAGACTCAATGTGAGCTCAGCAGCAGATTTGAGGCCAAACGTGTTTGGTCAGTGGAGAAGGTGGTGTATGGTTTCCTTAGCTGGCCACAGCATATCGGTTCGAATCTATGCTCAACCGCGAACAGTGGACGCGATACTGTTTGGCGAGGTATGCAAGTGACATCTCTTATGCACTCCATCTGCCATAGGCGTTGCCTTTGTTGGCCGCTCGATATTCATCTCCAGGCGAGGCAGAAAGTCGTCGGTTTTCTGGCTCCTTCGGCTATGAGACCTGCCTGCAATTATTGAGAAGCTTCCGAGGTATCTTCTTTAATGTAGGGCTATCCAGCCGTTTGCACAAGTAGCCAGGCATGGGGATATAAATGAACCACGAGGTTATTAGTTGGTAGCCAGCACGCCAACTGTTAAGCTGTGTAGCGTTTGTCGTCCAAGTCTACCCTTGCCTCTGCTGGTCACCAGGGACTGGTTATCAAAAGATCACTTCGAGTCAACAACACCCAACATCAACCAGGAAGATTCCAGGAGAAGACAAAGACGTTATGATATTCTGCTCTATGTAGAACGATTCGGGGGCGTGTCTGCATACAGTGTACACTGTAGGGGCGTGGTCTGCCTTGTCTCTGGCCGTCACAGACGCGCCGTAATATTGCCGGACGCGGTGCCAGTAGGAGGCTATATAGCATCCCAGATTTCATACCAGTGATTTAGAACATGCTGTTCACGTTCCTGTCTGACCACATCACGAAACGTGGCCTTGCATTATCGAGAGTAAAGGAACACGCCTGAACCTGACTCAGAGTGTGGTACTTTTAGAATGACCAAATGCACATGACATGAAATGAACGTGGTACGGATATTGAAGCGATGGCCGAAGGTGTCATCCATCCGTGAAGCAAAATGGTAAATCACGTAGCAACGGAGAAAATGGTGACACCAGTCTCCGATGATTAGCTACATCTGGCCAGTGCCCTATCGCCTGATCAGCTTTGACGAGTTTACACTTTTCAGAACACGCTGACCCGTCGGAGCAAGTTCATGTACAAAAACATATGAACTATAGGTAATCGATAAGCGGATCAATAATCAATTTCCATCGCTAATAAATGCACATAGCAAACAAGTGGCATCAAGTCCTGACGGAAGCATTGCGTAATGTAGACTGATTCCAGAACAGTGATGTGGACTTGGGCTTATTGTTAGTTGAATTAGTTTGCGTCGGTGGTTGTCCTTGGGCAACGATGGGTGCGGGTCGTCGGCCCCGTAATCGATTAATTTCTTGCGACAATTCCAAAACGGCGTGAGTCAATTGACCAGCCCATCTAGGAGAAGATGGAGACACACCGGCACCAGAATTGGCAGACGTTCGTTTTGTATCGTCACCAAGAGACTGTCGTTCGTAAATACCATCTGTGAAAAGACATCATCTTTATGTACACTCCGTTACTACGGGGCACAGGAGCAGCTGATCGTTGCACGAATGCGCAGAAAAGAAAGGAACAAGAGGTTTAATTTTTAGTGACACCCTCTCTGCTTTGGCAAAGAGACAAGTCTGGCTCCAAAAGAATGAAAAATTGAACTATATCAGGACAGCGCTAGGGCAATCTCTCCACATTAGATCCAGGTCAGGGAGAAAGCGACAGGTTGACCTGAATGATGTTATCGCAAAGTATACTAATTAGGGGAAGCACTAGAAAAGCGATCGACTGGTTCGCACAAATTTCGAAAAAGTAATTTTTACAAACTCATCCAGGTTCCTGCTACGCCCTGCACTCTGCTAATTTGAACCTCATCCAATGCAGATGAGATACTGATAAACGTGAGCCAGTCGGCAGAGGAGTACATACTGTGCAGGACCTACGTCATTCATCTAAGTGGCTTACCTTTACGAGCAGCCAAATCCGATGAGCTTCCGCTGTTCCGACTCCGTCGAATACCTAAATGAAAATGATGATCGGAGACGTCAGGTAATAAAATATGCATCTTTTATATTACAGATGGCACCCTTTTCCTATAATTACCGTATAAACCATGCGTGCATCCATCACCTGCGTCAGCAAGCCCTGTTCAGAACCGGATCGATCTGCTCAAGGAGCACCCCATCGGAAATCACGCTCAATTAGTTCGGTGCTGTTTAAAATCTCTAATAACAGAAATCTTGAAAAAGATTTTATTAAAGCATACTTACTTTCGTCCGACGATGCAGGACCTGGTCTCGGTATGACACTGCTACTGCGAGGTCTGAAAGCTTGCGGTTTCATTCCTTGTACTGATGTGGAGGGTGACGGAGTCTGGAAATTTGTGGCAGCTGCTCTGCCTCCGATCGATATCGATTGGGCCAAATCGCTGGAATCTAAGCTATTCTCGACTCCATTCGTGGATATCATACTCGGATGACGGGTGCTCAGACGCCGAGCTCCAGGATCCGATGATGTACGACGTTCATCGCTTAGGGCCAACCCGCTAACCATGGGGCCATTGGACGTGTGACTTAGCTGAGACTTCAATCGGCCCCGTTTCGACGACGTCTGCGATACTATGGATAGCCTGTCTCCGACTAGAGGAGATGAAGGCAACGAAGGGAGGGAGTTTGGCAGAGGCGTATCGTCATCGAGTTGCATAAACTTTCCGCTCTTTGTCATTGACGTTCTTTTAGAAATTGATGGCCTCTCCTTGGCCAAAAGTGGTAATTTACTGGACGACTGTTTTCTAGAATCCATTGGCCACTTGAGGATATGAAAAAATAAAACGCTGCAATGCGTTGACGCGACTACCAAATTAGGCACTACAGGGGGTTGTCGAAATAAGCAGGCTTGTCCGAATCTCCGAGGAGCTGTCAGCCGATGGTTTGTAGTTCCTGGTCGCTAGGGCCGATGCTAGAGAGGACGGGCTGATGTAGGAAAGCCAATGATAAGAACACGTAGGCTGCTGAGTTTTGGTAGCATTGATCGGCTAATAAAGAACGCGGTTGGTTACGCTCGGGAAAACTTGTGAGCTAGGGAGAGCATGTCGTCCAGGGATACATCAATACCAAAAGTGAATGGTTATGCATGAGCTTTCGAACCGGTCTTAGTTTCTTCTATAGATCTAACAAACGCACTGTCATCGATTTGACCCCTAGGGGGAAACAGTTCGCGTCGCGTAGCTAGCTGCTGGACAAGATGCAGTCTTGGGTGCATACAGGTGGGGGTGCATGTGGGCGAGAGAGGAAAGGCTCATGAATAGTCTTCGAGTCTTCAAGGTATGAATGCAACATCAATTTTAACATACGACTGCCTATTTTTAGCAGATTTACCACCGTACTCACCTGAGGCATGTTTGGGAGATGTTACCGAAGTGCAATAGTATGCCCATCTGCTTTGTGTCTGACGAGTAAGCAGAAGTTGTGACCTGGTCTCGGTATGACATTGCTACTGCGAGGTCTGAAAGCTTGCGGTTTCATTCCTGGTACTGATGTGGAAGGTGACTGAGCCTGGAAATTTGTGGCAGCTGCTCTGCCTCCGATCGATACCGATTGGGCCAAATCGCGCATGAGTAATCAAATTAAATAATGCTTATTATGCTTCTGCAAATGTGCTTGGAACTTGGATCGATTATCCTGCGGTACGGACAAAAATCTGAAAAGAAACACTACAGAAACGTCTTGTTATAAGTACATACAGCTCATATAGTACACTTGCGTACCATGTCGCGGCTATTTTACTGAAAGTTCTATAGTATATCGAAGAGCAAAGCTTGATGGAATCTGAATGCAGAAGCCATTTTAGGGGCTGCATAGTGATAACATGAAGATTATCACCTCTTTGTGGCTTCCAGTTGACGTAAGAAGGTAAAACGCTTCCTTTTGGTGCAACCAGATCGTGAATAGTACTAAATTATAGCCAGTAACGACACACTCGATTATGCGTCTGTCTCTAGCGATCTTGATCGAAGCAACCATTTCACATTATTTCTAGCAGCCAGCCTAATCAAAAGAAAATACGCCTGCGCTCTTTGATGACAAGCCCTATGGAGGTGCTGCTTGATTGAAGACCATCTTGTACGTCTAAAGCAATATATATGTATATGACACAATAACGTGACAGTGCTGATGCAGCTAACAATTGGCAGCTTATTTCCCTGGTGACCGTTTAATCACCCACATTGAAACTACGCATGCAACACATATCAGGTAATGTTATGACAGCATGTGTGGAGCCTACGTCTCGTTTTGTGCTCTATCTTCTATTAAGTCCCCGCGTGTATGAAAAACAAAATACATGGCGGTCTTTTAGTGAGCTTTAGTGGACTTTTATTTAACAGCTTCTCATCTGATGATGTAGCGCAAATACTTGCACAGCACTCATAATATTAATTCATATTGCAAATTTTGGTTCGCTGAAACTACAGTATATTCAAGGATGGTCTACAGGCAAAGAATTTGCTGGCGATGTATTTGCACTGCGATGTAGAATCTACTGGAGATGTATTTGCTGGCGATTGCGCTTTTCATTGAAGAGCACAACTCGAGGAGAACTGTGGACAGTTTGGAAACGGGAATTAGTAGTTATGGGTGTGTGAGTTTCGAAATTTCTGACGGCCAAGATGGCTAAAATGCAGTTCACGTAAGGTGTAAGGTAAGAATAAGGTAAGACTAAGTAAGGTAAGAATGAGAACTGCTCTCAAGTTTTCCAGGCGAAATCGCATCTAGAACTGTTCATAAGGCTTTCCTCGGCAGAGAAGTCTGCACGTTGGCGCTGATATTTAAAATATCTACTTAGCTTCTCCACTTCTTCGTCGCTCCAAAGTTTCGGCCGTGCTCGCTCTTCGCTTTTTGCTGTTTTCCTATTCTTGCTCATTGTGAATACTTCAGGATAGATAATTGCAAGCAAGGGACATCTTGCACAAAAACATCTCCTATGTTTCTGGATTTCCAGACCTTCCCCTCAGGTGCAGACCTATACCTAATGTACGTGGGATATTCATGCAATATGATGAAGATGACAAAAAGGCTCCGTTATTCGAAAACTAGCCTTCGAGAATCAATCCAGAACTAACCTCCTGGTCGCACCAGAATGGAGAATTGTTCTCAGGTGAGAATTGATCTCGGAGTGGGGACCATGACCCGGGTCCCCACTCCGAGATCAATTCTAGAACGATTCTCGCGAGAACAGATGCAAAGTCGCACTAGAATGAGAACGATTCTCGACCAGTAGTGCGACCGAGGGACAATTTATCGAGAACGGTTCTAGAACCATTCTCGGACCTAGTGCGACTGCGGGCCGCCTGTCGTCTGTCACACCCTAACATAGACCTTTGATAACAGATTTTCTGACTTAATTAAATAAAGGACCGCCGCGGAATTTTAGCGATTTCAGGGGTTTTCAGCGATGCTTAAAACGTTGGTAGCATCACTTTTGCAAAGTTCGATACTTTACATACTGTAAACTGCATTTGGGCCCACAAGATTGCCAGTGATGACCTAACCTGACCCGTAATAGGCAAATTTTCTTCAAGGCCAATTGTGTTGGCCCAATTGAATGCAGCGAGCATTTCATCTATTCTCTCATAATTTGCAAAAAGATTAATTTCCGCTCAGCAGTTTCTCTCATTTGACTCCGATCTGTCAAAAGAAATGCCAGTTACCGCTTTTTAGGTATGTACGATCTCAAGAGGGGTCACGAGCTGATCTCGGATGAACTCGGAATTTCAGCAAACAAGTCAATGTTACTTGTCAAACCGACCTTCAATGAAGCGGCAGGAGACGATGTTTTTATTTGTATTTCGTTGTGAGTTAAAGTGGGAATGTTGCACGAGTAAATAAAAGTACAATGTCATTGGTTTTTTATGCATTTTTTTATCGCCAGTTTTTTTGTCGCCGGTTTTTGAGTGAGCTTTCGTCTTGTTCCAGGCTGGCAACACTGATTGTGCTACGACAGTATGTGGTATGGCGCACCCCATGGACACATGCGGTGTACTCATTTATTGAATCCCTTGCTTTTCAAGGGTGTTTGGGCTGATTTTGGGAGTAAAATTATCACGTGTTTAGAGGAGCCTGCATGCCCAAATGCGTCACAAATTAAGTCCATCTACTGCTCACTGTGAAAAACCGCAGAGTTAGTTTTCCCGCGGAATAATGAGTACACGCACCGTAAATGGTCGAGTGAGAGGTGGGGTAAACTGATAATGACACGGTAGTGGTATTTATCAGGTGCTCGGGCTCAGGCTATCAGAAAATACTCACGCTTTTGCAATAGGATGTCGCTACCTGATTTGCCAGGTGTTTTTCCACTCCATCCTCTCAGAAACGATTGCGCCTGTTTTTGGGAATTTCGCTTTCTGAAGTGACAAGACCGCTGCTGTGGCTTAGTATTAGGTTCTATATCTTTCCTCACGATCGAATGCTTGCAGTCCGTCAGTGGTCGACACCGTGCTGGCTGCGGCCGGAAGTCCATTTATGCTTGCGCAGGCCAATTGATACCTATCATCTCCACCTGAACTCTGATCAAAAAACGCCAGATCTTGCCAACCATAGAATACATGGGCAGGAGGTGCGCAGCGCTGTTACATCTTCGCACTGTTTCAACAAAACAGTACGACTCTAACAGAACGGCGGACACGCCTTTTCCAAAACCAGCCATATCAAGCCTGTACGCAATGCTACCCTAGTTTACCATGGAGTTTCAATCAGTGCCTACGGCTAGAGAAAAGCCCCAATTATGGAACTTTGCATGAATGAATCAATTGCAACGATGTATGCAGAGAGTGTCAGGCTTTTGGGGCCTAGCAATTAAAAATTATGCCGGAATCAACAAAACGAACGAATGAATGAATCATGAATCATTCGTGTCATCTACATCGCGCACACGTGCGATTTTACTGCATTCGAAATGAGAACAGCTGTTAAGCCTACATTATTAGACAGGCTACCCCACATTTAACACATACGAGTGAAATGTTTTGTTCGACCTACTTTATTTGACGCTGAGGCTCTTTAGACGTCAGTGCCAGTGTGAGGCATGGACTATGCGTGTACCATGCTCTCTGGCCTATTCGTGACCGGTCCGCCACTCTTAAGTCAGGGCCGACACGAGACCGAGGTCGAGTGACTGGTCTGGTTGCAGGCATCGGTAGAGAACTAGTCTACAGTTCCTGTCTGGACTTGCTCTGTGAGCACTTCGGGCTCAGGTCCGTCAGAACCCCATTGACAGACGGCGTGCGGCTACTCCCCGAATTGTGAGTCTGCACGGCCCTTGTAGTGTGTATGGATAATAAATTCACGATCAGCACGAGATGTCCGTGGGTGCCCAGCGCACCAAGGGTAACCAAACTATAGTACGAGATGACCGTGGACAGCGTGGATTGGTTCCTGTGCTTGAGCCATCCTCTGGTCAGCCCTAGTCTACCCCATGGCGAGCCAAGGATTTAACCAGCCTCTTTTCATCTACAGTAAATCATCTTAAAAACATTATCACAATGCCACAGCATCACGAGACCAACCTGCCGTCTGGTGGCACTGTGTACCGTTAAAGTGCATATGCCGATGTACCCAGCCGTCCCAAAGAGCCATAGAGTTTTTTATAAACGATAAACACCGTAAGTTTCCAGAGAATTTATGAAATTGCTGTTTTATTTTGTAGGCTTCCTGACTCGAGATACTGTAGGTCTTTTCGTTTTCCCAAGGCGGTCGCACATGATAGAAAGCATGCTCTGTCGCAGCCAGCGAGACTGTTCCGTCTTTGAAAACATTGTACATTGATTAGCTTGCCAGCTGTGCTTATTAGCTTTACCCCCTAGTTTCTCGCCTTGCATAGCCGCATTGCAGTTAACATACAGCAGAAAGCCTTTTATTTTTTTGGCTCGAACTCTTGGCATGACTGCTAACTCCTGCTGATCTCTCCATGCTATTCTACGAAGATTGGTCTTCTTGACCTGGCGTCCTAATTAGTGATGGAATAAGAGACAGGTCTAAAGATAATCGAGAGAACAATACTACTACTAACGCAACTAGTAATGCGCTTCCAGCATGGCGGAGCTGGGTTTCCGTTTGTTCGAGAATATTCGTAACGACCTAATATCCGATTGTCATATAAGCCACAAGGCTATCAGTCAGCATCCCCGTTCATCCAGTCATTATTACCTTTCACACAACGCCAATCGGAAATTCGATCCACTCCTACTCAAGCGTGTTTAACAGCCAGGTTCAGGCTGCTGAAGCACATCTTTTGGTCCAAGACTCAGCAACTGAACCAGATATGAGCAATAATACGACTGAGCCAGCTTTCGACTGTGGTTATCCCAATCAGTTATCTATCTTAAACAATTAGCATGTAATAGTCTTGCGAATAAAAGCGAACCCTTTTATTTGTTGCACAAGCAAGAATTAGCTGGTGTAACTAAGCAACTAATTCAAAATAATAGTCTATTTAAAAAAACATGACTGAGTTTGATGGCCTTTCTATCGTTCATCCAAATCGTGCTGCTCGAACCGCAGTCCACAATCTGAGCAAGCAATATGAATTCTACAGTTGATAATTTGAGTAGCAGCGACTGTGGATATTCAGAGACGTATTGGGTTTCGTGTAATGTCATATCTTACATTACCTACACTGTTATTCCTCCGATCTGTTTCATCCTCGGGCTGCCCACTCACGTGCTGACTATTATAACTTTCCTAAAACATAGAAACAAGGAGTCAGCTTATTCGTACCAAATTCTGACTACACTAAGTCGCATATTCGAAAGAGTAAGCATGTCTATGTTCACGCTCCTTTTCTATCATGGTGCTGATCAAGACTGGAGCCGGTGACGGCCCTGAGTAGTTTATAAAATCCTACTGGCTCATGTGGTTCACAGCACATTTTATGCCAATGTTGGCGGAGGCATTTGTGGGCGTTGGTGTGTTCGTATCGGCAGCCACTGCAGCCGATAGGGTACTGGCTCTGGGGAAACCATTTCTGTATTCTTACGTCGACCACGCGCGTCATTTTCGCATAGCCACAGTTGCATCTTTCATCATACCTGTGGCTTGGTCCCTTTTTTCGCGCTTGCGTTCGGTTGGCGTTTGCTTCTCGCCTTGGCTTCTTGCCCGTCTCGTCTTTTCCTTCTTCCCGGCGGTCTGATTATTTGCAGTGTCCTCATGATTTATTTGGTTAAACGAAGAAATCGGAAAGTGAAGTCTATGACGATCAGTGATCAACAAAAAGAAGCCAAAGCTAAAGCAGCTGAAAAGACTCTTTTCTTGTTGGCCCTGTATCAGTCCATGGCCACAACGTTGCCCGGCTTATTGATCACGGCATGGGAAATCGGCAATTACTTCTCTCCAACTTTCGCATCTTGTCAAGGAGCCATGCTGAGTCCTTTGACCGACATTGTGTTACAGGTGGTGAATGCGGCCGATTTTTTCTTCATGTTTGCCACCAATCAAAGTTTTCGAAAAATGATAACCAATTTGATGAAGAAGGAAGTCGCGCCAAGCACTGGCGCTAGCACTGGTTTGTCAGCTTTGAGTAGAAATATTCAAGTTGCGCCTCGAAGACAAACTCTTACGATTAATGCGGGTTCCGTGCAGTTTTAAGGAGAGACCGACAGTGAGGACGCGTTTGAGTTTGCGATATGCGTTTGTTTCCTTTGATTGATGGGATCGACTAGCCAAAATTCAACTCCTCGTGGTTTTATTATTGGGTTTCGTGGACCTCCAGCGTATCGGCATACACATTTTTGGTGGAGTCGATTTTTATACATTTAATGTACTGTATACGATCACGATCAGACAGTTACGCGTTTAAAATAGTCGTGTCTGATGAGATTGAAACACCCTTGGGGCAGGACAGGTTTTCTTCGGCCTCCTGGGGATCCCAAGGTGGTGGAAATACTATCTGGGCATGCAATGCGTGCGGTGGTGCCTGCGCCTCAATGCCATACTGTATGTCATATGTTTTTGTTTTTTTTTTTTTTTTTTTAAAAAAGGGGGGGGTGGCTGCGTGCTTTGGGGGGGGGGATTTTTTTTTGAATTTGGATTGAGGTGTATTGGCATTTCGGGCTCGTGTTTGACAATAATTTGACATCGTGCGAGCCCTTTGTCTGTGCTTTGTCGGTTCGAGGACGGTTCTTTCACCTCCTCTTATTATGACTCGAATTACACATTGCATCTTGTTTGCTCGACTAACAATATGTGCCCCTCAAACCTTGATTGAGAAAATGAGGTCCCTGCAAAAGAAAACACGACAGTTTGTGCGAGCGGAGCGTACGTTTTTAGAAACAGGTCTTTCACATCATGCAGATTTTCCGCGTCGCATATGATTGCACACCAGAATTGGAGGTGGAGCTTCTTGTGTCATTCTCAGGGTGAAGCGGCATCTACAACAGTGCTTGCTAGTTTGATAAGCGCGCGCAGTACACTCGTGTACCTCGTGCACATTGTGCCTGCTGTCGTCACTGGCAAGATGGCATCCGCGAAAGTGCAAATGCACGATTATTGTCGGGCACATCGTGAGTGATTCTTACGTGAGCCATTAAATGCAGTTTTGAAGAAACTGCGGGATAATCTTTGATATGGTTCTTAATCAAAAAATGTAACTTTGACTCAAAGAACGCATCTTGTACAAATTGTTTTCTTTGGGAATTGAACGATGGGCGATCCCAGGCTGGCAGCAACACTTGGTCGCCACGAAATGTCGACCTAACCACTTATAACAAAACCCGTCATTTTTAAAATCTGCGTAGTGCACGCATACTGTTTGTGCGTACTGCAATTTTTCCACGTGTTCTGCCCTTGAAAAAATGAGTTTATGCTGCAAATAACCTGCAATAGAACGACTAAAGTGATTGTGAGCAACTTTACCATGCAGCGCTCTTCACTTTCCCATCATTCACAAATGTAGATGTGAAAATATTTACTAGGACCCCCCAAAAAAACCGGCAAAACGTAATCAAGCGGACCACGTATATCAATGCGCATGTTCGCAAACAACAATTCATTTCTAATGATCAGCGTGCAGTTAATTCAAAAACCGAAGAGCTCCTACGCAAACACTTCGACCATATCCTGTGAGCGACAATAAACAAGAGCAGGCATTTTTGTGGTTGGTATTTTGATAGGTATTCCCATACTGGTAATTTTAATGGATTGGCGGTCTCGATGAAATCATGGAACCTGAAAAAAGAAAAGAATCGATCAATTTTAACACCATGACCATGAGAATAACACCATGACGAATTCCAGAGATTCTAGCTATTGTAAATTGTATCTTGAATTTTAGGAATACATTATGGTGATTAATGGCGATTTTCCCATCCCTATCAGCAGACACGGTGGTGCCTGCTTAGACCAGCAAGCCAGACGCCTAATGCTAAAAGGTTAAATGTTTGCTTTTGACAAAGACACTCACCCAAGGTCAGACAGAAAAAACATTTCAGAATAAAGTTCTACTCTAGACGTTTCCAAGGCCTGAAGGATTGAATGTTAGCCAACAGATTTCACAAAATGGTGTTAACAGGATAATCAGTCTCATTATGACTTCTGTAGTTACTATAAATATGTCCATCTTTGAAGGTTCAAATAACTTCTTTGCATGTCGTCATACTTTATCCATAGCCAAGCACCACACTCGAGGGCTAAGGAGCACATATTTGACAATTATTTTTTTACCCAGGCGTCGAACCCTCCCCTGTGAGTGCACACCCAGCGTGAGAGGCAGACGCCTTAACCCGCTATTTCGCGACCCGGGCATAGCATGTTTGGCTTCTGTGCACCGTTTTTCTAGAGTCCGTTCCTGAGTGGGCGATTCTAGCTGACCAAAGTAGGTAATAAGGACACACCGTAATAAAACAGGACCACATTGTATCACGATGTTATAGCTGTTGTTTTCGATCCTTCCCGACATTTCTCTCAAACCTTTCGCCAGAAAATATTCAGCAGGATCCAGTAGAGGAGATATGTCTACTCATTTTCCGCTGTGTGGGGCAGCACAGGATCCAAATGCATGTCGTTACTTTAATCTTTTGGAACGGCTCCTCCCGCTAAAAGACAACGTTACTGATTTTCAAAAAAAATTTTAAGACAGATTTATAAGCGATGAAAGAGTTTGATTCCCTGGCGATAACCAAAGTTCTCTGTGCCTTGCAATCCTGCAGGTGGCCGACTCACAATCAGTATGCCCTTGGCCCCGACAGATCAGTGTGCAGTTGTGCCTCGACAGATCGAACCCTTGGCCACTTATACAGCCAAGCTGCGCCGAAAACTATACAATACTATACAAATATGGATCAAACTTGCGGTTTCTCACAAACATACTGGCGAGCATGCGAGTTTGTAACCAAGGTAACTTACTCTTACTCGCCACCAGTGTGTTTCGCGTTTGGATTGGCCGGGCACATTTTGGTCATAGTAGTCTTTCTAAACGATAAAAAAAAGTTTGGACAAATCTTATTCCTACCAATGGTTGATAGCTATTGCTAAAATATGTGAAATTCTGGCAATAAACCTATTCATATTACTCTTTGTCCATGGGAACGGGTCAAGATTGGAGTGGTCATGGCAAAGGTAATGGTCCAGGGTGTTTCGAGGATACTGGCTCATGTGGTTTAAAGCTCGTCTCACTCCCATGTTGGCCGCAGCTTTTGTAAGTGTCCCTATTCTGGCATCAGCAGCCACAGCGAGTGACCGTGTGTTCGCCACGTACAAACCCGTGAAGTATGTACAGGAGTGCCAATCACAGACGCATTGTTGCTTACGCAGCAGTGGCTTGCTTTCCGATTCCTATCTGTTCTGAAATGCACGTGATCTATTCATTCAATGTGGAAATGGATGGCGGGAAATACGTGATCAGGTATTCCGAATTCGCGGAATCGCTTATTGGTAATGCTCTCGCGCAGTGCTCAGTCGTTATTAGGTCCCTAGCTGAGGTGACCTTGATCGTGAGTAACATCGCTATGATTTATTTGTTCAAGCAAAGGAATAAGAAAATACAAAATTTGATGATCAAAGACCTGAAGAAAGAAGCCGATCGAAAATCTGGTCAACGTACACTTTTTGCGTTGGCCTTATTTCAATCTGCTGCAACCACCTTACCAGCCCTACTTTTAACTATGTGGGATGTAAGCCTGTTTACTTCCCCTTCTTTCCAATCTTGTATCTCATTAATGCTGAGTCCTTTGACAGATCTCATTCTACAGGTTATCAATGCATTAGATTTCTACGTTATGGTGATGCGAGTAGAGCGTTTCGGAAAATGGTGGTCACAGTCCTGAAAAGATTGAGTAGCTGACAGAGGCAGTGTACATTTTGGCTACGAGGCACGCTTTTCTTTTTCTGAACAGTCTGAAGTGGTCTTTGCGGAGTTGTTGGATTGTACTCACGATCAAATGGTATTTAGTTCTTTTGACAAAGGATCTGGAAGGTAGAAAGGAGAAGAATACTGTGGGCACATGAAGTAGCGAGTATATTTTGAGGAGATAAACAAGTCTATCTGATGGAGAAGTTGACTGACTGTGGGATTGGTCAAGTGATTTCGACTAAAGCTGTGAAATGGGGCGAGGGGTTTTGCTGAGAACAGACAGACGAAGAGCGTCACTTGACAATTGTGCTCTCCGCAGGGTATTATACTGTACATGGTGGATTGAACAACGAGAGGAAACGGCCGCTTTTCTGAGCAATGACAACTCATTGTCAGAGTGAATATTACGGTGCCTGCATGGTTTCGCATCGGTTCCACTGGTGGGGATAAAATCTTACTCGACATTCCAGAGCTTCAGTGAACCCCTTTGAATGAACTCTTCTTTTGTGATTTGGCCCTGTGTGGCTGGTTTGTAAAGACCGCTCCCTTGTCTTTTGTTTGACTTAAAGAAACATTCCGTGCATGACTTAACGAGTGCGTCGGGATGCTCCGAGTATATTTTGTAGAGCTGCAGGTTTTGTAAACTGCAAACTGCATATTTTGTTGAGGATACACGTATGCTTAAAAAACCCGCAAAAGTCTGGGCCCGGTTTCTCGAAAGCACTTATCTTTAAGTGCGGATTTTTTGGATAATCTGGCATTAACTTTGCGATCTGTTTCTCAAAAGGACTTAAAATTAAGGTTGACCATTACATTTAGCAGCCGAGCCCCGAAAAAAAAGGTGCCTCCGGAGATACCTTATCCATGATAAGCCCTCATTATCAGGCTCTGTCACAGCTTTTGCGTGATCAGGTGCAAGCAAATTTCATTCTTTTCGAGGTCGCGCGCAAGATGGAGCGCCATGGTCATACCATCATGCCTGTGGCATTTACTTGGAAGTCGTTTTTTGTTGTCTCTGAGGTGAGGAGGCTGCATGACTTTGTTTCTGTTCTTACTCTGATCTCAATCCCAATGGCCTCAATGGTTTTACAGTTCAGTAGCATGCTAGGCGTTGCTGGTGCTATCGAAGGCCGTCTGGCACGGAACCCAGCATTCAGCAGTGTGTTAAGTTGCAAAGTAAGGTTGTTTTTGAAGATGATGAAATCAGGGATGAAAAGGACGGTGAGGACATTCGGACTGTGGTTCAGCCAGCAAATCAGAGGGCACCGCTGGGAGGTGGCTCTTGGTGGTACGCACGTCAACCACGGTTGAGCCACGCAATCTGATGTTTTTTCTCCGCGGTTTGGAAAGCAGAGTCGTGCACATTTGCAGCCACCGTCAAGCTATCCTGTTGAAAGCTTGCAAAAGCAAGTGGATGAATAAGGGCCTGGCAGGGGAAGGAGAGAATGCAACCGACCAAAGCCGGTGGGGCAGAAACTTTGACTAATGAATTATGACTGTAACTACGGCTGGAACATCAACCCGAGGGGTTGCGGTCTCCAAGCCAGGGGAGAGTATCGATTACTCTCTACCACTCGCCAGTGCCTCTGTTGAGACTGTTGAGGCTGTGGAGGCCACTGTTAAGAAAACTTGTGGAAGAAGGGTGTTGTAGGAACTTGAAAAGCCACCCGTAACAGTTGCTTGAGTAGCTTATCATTAGTTCGGCATATTTTTCGCAAGCATTATGTGAAAAAGTTTGATTATGACAAAGAACCGTAAAGGTAATTGTGATCGAAACTTATGTAATTGCAACGTTGCAATAGAATGCCGGCTGACCAGATGCACACTCATGTGATCGAATAAATTTGAGTATGCATTAAAAAATTGACCGAAAAAAATCGATTCTCGCCTGCATACTTTGCACACAGACAAGCATCGACTGTAGGCGAACTTCGATCAGCGATAAGTTAAGTTAGGTTTAATGCAGAGCTAATGCCGTTAATGCCGCATTAGATAATGCCAGACATTAGGTCTTTCGAGAAACAGACCTTAACTTACTCTAATGGACCACATATCTAATGTTAGCTTATCTCGATTAATGTGAACTTATCTCCTAAGCCAGCATTATATATCTGCTTTCGATAAACCGTGCTCTTGTCTACAGTCATTCGACGCAGATCGAAAATATTCATTTTATATTTTGACGTTTCACAACCAATCACATACGTGAAAAACAAGTTTTTTGTTGTTTATCATTCCTTATAATCAATCACATCTTATTGTTAGCACCATGAAGTGAACTGAGGTTTGTCAGTGAAGTAAACATGGACGGTGCTGAGCTTAGCGTAGCTCTTATCTGTGAAGAAGCAATCTGGAACTGGGTCCAAGAATTTCTGAAAGCATCAGCTCGGAGAAGTAAAGTCACAGAGCAGTAAAGTCAGGGGGGCCAACTTACGTTGACAACCTGAGGAGTTGGAGCTGGGCTGTCATAACGATGTGATTGCAGGTCAGCATTTGTAGCAAAGCAGAAACCAGTCAGTTTTCCCTTGTTGTACAAAAGGCAGTTTGGAACAAAACTGCCGCAGTCCATACTCTTGGAGACATTGTACCAGTAATGTTGTCCTGGAGATAGAAATTGTGAGTGCGTTCCTTGTCCCTGTCCTAGATCCCCTGTCCCCGTTTTCGTCATTTCCCTGTCCCCACGTCCCGCATCCTGGTCCTGTCCATGTCCATGTCCGTGATCAGAAAGCGTACTTACCCATGGTGTAGAAGCATTTTCCGAATCCCCACTTAGTCGATTTGACACCTGCCTCATTCACTGGGATTTGCACGCTGTCAGCGATTGGATTAGGTCCGTATTGCAACCACAATCCAGTTCCGGTTCCTTGAGACTTCAAATCGTCCTTGGTACGACCAGTGACGCAAATGGTGCCTGAACAATAAAGAGTGTCATTACTAGCCACAATAAAGAATATTAGAGATGTACTCGGGTCAACGAAGTAGGCAGTCAAGGACCAGTAATCACCGTCATCATTGTAATACTTCTTCAAGTCGCCATACGGAGTGAACTTGCTTTTTGGAGCCTACAGGAAACGCACATTCCATCAAGCGGCCACAATGTGGCAGGTCCATGCTGAAATTCTTACTGAAGTCTGGATACCAGCGATGATACCATTTTTGTCAAACAGCAGGATGACCGTTGGATCTTCCTTGTACCAATAGCGTTGTCCGAGAAACTTTTGGCCTAAAAACGTAAGCAGGCGCAGAGCGGAGCCTATGAAAGATGCAAAAGATAGCATACCACCAGCGGCGCATTGATCATCTTTCAAAGTGAATTCGCCCTTGTTGTCCTCCAGGGTCCTTGGCACGCCATCGAATCCCCAAGAACTGAATGGGTTGGCGTTCCAGCTCACTGTAATGAAACAGTGGTTTTTACTATCAGTAATTTGCTTCGATTATAAACAAAATCTAGTTGTTTAAAGAACTACCAGTCGAATCTTCTAACATAGCAAGGCTGTGACATGTCAGAACGGTGTCCAACTCTAGTGCGAGTCTCTGGAAAAGGTCACACTAGCGCGTCAGCCATCATTTTCGAGCTTACCTCTCAGCGAGCTCCAGTTATGGCTGAAGTCAGGAAAGAAAAAGGCTTGGGTAGCCGAAATAACCACAGAAAAAACGATGAGCTTCATTTTCCTTGACTTTATTTCATTGGAATGTGAAAACTGATCACGTCTTCTTCCAATACCTCTTGGATCTTGGTGCCAGTTAATTCTCGATGCTTGCCTTATATACTGTAGGCCAGGTCCACTTTGCGACGTAGGTTAACATTGACTTTATTACAGATGTTTCTACACTCTGCCAAGTGTACGTCAAAGAAGAACTATTCATTGGAAAATTTTTAAACTAAAGCAACTGGTACGTACAAGCAAATGAATAGATGTTTTCAAGCATGACGTCTCTTTCCTGGACGACTAGCTTGAATACAATGACAAATCACGCAATATCACAAATGTAAGCATGCGACCTCGATGTGTTTTTAAGCTGAAGAGAACACGAGAGCAAGGCGCTTGCAAGAATAAACGACGATCCTACAGCAGATAGCATGCGGGCGCCTGCACTTCCCAGAATGTACTGTTTTCCCTAGACATTGCATATTTGACTCATCAAAAGCATTTTAGTGATCTCAGCAATTGTCTGAGGAAGTCGGTGTGCCGTCCAGGATGCCGTCGTGTGGGTGCTTCTAGTGGAGACGCACAGAGGGACGCCTCCGTGACAACTGGTCATCTCACAGCTTCGCTTATCGTATCAGGGCTGCTGGCCGGCTAGAGGCAAAACGGCTTGGAAGTCCTGTAGGGGAAACTGGGGCGGCACGAGGTCCAAGCCTCAAAAATTGAAAAAACAATCATTTAGTTGCAGGCATAATCGTTTTGTATGTATCTTAGTCAAGTTATGCCCGTGAGATTACATTCAGATATTTCGCTAATCCAACGTCGCATCTTTACTTCTACTATATGGCACCGTGGGGTCAAGGCGGTTTCTGGATCACGTGGCTTGTTGAAGAGTGACGCCAGGGAAGATGGAGGTCTTCATTGTCCCTAAGGGCTGGATTCACCACAGGATCGGATTGAATAAAAATTCAGAAGATGGAACATATGCAATCGAAAGAGCAACAAAGAACAAATTAAGCAGCACGAACAAAATTCACGAAACATGATAAATTATCGTCATCATCTTCATGAGAAGTCTTGGCATCGCGAATCGAAGCAACGCGCAAAGACCATCAAATACTCGTGCCTGCGCATTATCAAGACTAACTTTGAAACGGGGGTCTGCAAAGAAATGAAATCCTGATTTCATAATTTTCTGTCTTTATTTGAAGGTACCAAAGGAGTTCACTCCAAAGTGACCTTCCCCCCCAACACCCCCCCCCCCCCATCCATATAGGAATACACAAAACTATCGGATCCTTAGGCGATAGCCATGTCTCCCTTGCCAATGGCCTAAGAGCAATTTCGCATTGTACACAAACATGACCCAACAAGATAACGATGGTGATTTTTCCCAGAGTTCTTGCTTGGCATGCACGATACGACGAATTGGCATGACACAACTTATTGGGTTTTATTGATAGTTTTTCCAATCAACTGATAAAAAGTCAGAAGAAACATGACCAAGCTATCCATCACTCCTGAAGCTGATCACTTCAAGCTGATCACTCTTGTTTAGCAGAAGGAAGTCAACTGTGGATTGTCAGCGAAGTACACATGGACGGTGCTGAGCTTAGCGTAGGACTTGTCTGTGAAAAAACAATCCGGGACTGGATCCAAGAATTTCTGAAAAAGAGTACATTCAATTGGTGTAGGTGATTCATAGCGAGTCTACAGTGCTGTACGTACGTTAACTACTTCCGGGGTTGGCGCTGGGCTGTCATAACGCTGGGACGACAGATCGGCATTTGTAGCAAAGCAGAAACCAGTCAGTTTTCCCTTGTTGTACAAAAGACAATTTGGAACGAAGCTGCCGCAGTCCATACTCTTGGATACGTTGTACCAGTAGTGTTGTCCTGAAAGCAGAAAAGACGGATGTCTTTTGTGGCACAAAACCTGCGTCTATTATAATACCCATGGTGTAAAAGCATTTTCCGAATCCCCACTTGGTCGATTTGACATCTGCCTCGTTTACTGGAATTTGCACGCTATTAGTGAGAGGGTTCGGCCCATATTGCAACCATAAGCCAGTTCCAGTGCCCTGCGACTTCAAATCATCCTTGGTACGACCGGTAGTGCAAACGGTGCCTACAATATTTTCGTAAGTAGTTACATAATTTCTAGCATAAATAACTTAGATTACTTGGATCTACGAAATAAGCTGTCAATGTCCAGTAATCGCCATCATCGACGTAATACTTCGTCAATTCACCATATGGCGTGAATTTTGCCTTTGGAGCCTAGACAGAGTAATTACGCTCAAAAGAGCGACATGGAAACACTGCTTTGCACAAAATTGCGTACCGAGGTCTGAATACCAGCAATGATACCGTTCTTGTCAAACAGCAAAATAACAGCTGGGTCGTTTTTGTACCAAAAACGTTGGCCAACGAATTTTTGACCTGAAAGCAGGTCTGTCTTAATTAACTTATTCAAAGATTTGAAACCTGGTAGCATACCGCCATCAGCGCATTGGTCGTCTTTCAAAGTGAACATCTCCTTGTTATCGTCCAAGCTTCTGGGAACATTGTCGAACCCCCATGAGCTAAACGGGTTGGCATACCAGCTGACTATAAGTAAAAGTTATTGTAGTTTTTTTAAGTCACCTAGTCATCTCTGTCCTCCTGTTCCTTACCTCTCAAGTTGCTCCAGTTCAGGCTTAAGTCGGGAAACAATAAGGCTTGTGTAGCCGAGATAACCGCAGCCAAAATGATGAACTTCATATTTTTAGTTGGTTTCACTGGGCGGTAAAATTTAATATTCTTCTTCCAATGTCTCTTGGATCTGATGTCAGTTCTCTGTCAAAGGTGGCCTTTTATAGGCAATCAAGCTATTGGGGGTTGCACTTGAAGCAGGTGTCTTTGCACTTTGTCAAACTCATGTCAAAAACAGATTGTTCTTTCGGGCAATATTTGGACAGAACGTTCTGTATTACAGCACCAGTATGTGAATTTCTGCGTCATTCACGACGTCTCAATCCTGGACGAGCTCCCTTCGCAAAGAGGATTTGATAAGCAAACGCTCGCAAACGGATCACGTTTTCGCATGCCCCGCAGAGCATGCGAATTTCTATACCTTAATTCATCTGTCGCAAGTCAAACATCTCAATACGTCCCAGGTTACATGTCCTACAGTTTAGATTTTCTCAACGTTCGCTTTGTGGAAGTAGGACGGATCGCGCAAAACGTGCGAAAGGACACCAGTTCGAGCACCTCCTTCAATCTAAGTTGTCAGCTTATGATAAGGAAAGCGCCCCGAGCAAACGTCGACTGCATAGCGAAGGGATTGCAGTAATGCGCTTGCGCCTTATCAGCGCAGGCGCTAGAATCTTCCATTGTTGGCTTATCTATAAGTACTAGTATAATAACTGAACATAGCCTATTAAAATACTGCGTTTTGTTTTAGCAATACACCAAGTGGGGTTTATGAGCCATTAGTACTTACTTGTTAGTGAGTAATTGAACCACTATTACATTTTTCGAGCACACTGGTCATCGCCGCACGACACACTCTCTGCTCACGCACATTTTCTACCACCAAGCTCGCTCTTAAAAATCCCGCATACACCACCATTAGAGGGCATCTCACCGGAGGGTTCTCCCGTTGACAGTAGAAAGCTACTTCTAATCTTCAATTAGATGCATGGGAAATCGTGAGCAGGACATTCATACGTAAGTCTGAAGAGTCTAGATACTGTATTGGACGAGCTGACTGTTAGTGCAGTCCATAGTGACAATCTTTTTTGTGAGCTGCCTATTCTGCTTTTTTTACTCCACTGTATCTTCATTCTTACCTTTTGATACAATTGTGATACTCTCCCCGAGTATGGATCGGAATACCTACACGCGTACTAGGGCTCGAATCTACCCTGCTCGGTCCCTACCGAGACGGACGCTAATATGTATACATAGATACTCCTTTATTAGGCCGACGGGCGGACACGTCTACGCTGGTTCCACCAACCAAATGAAAAGCACTAATGGGAAGGGCAGCTGGGGGTTAGATAGATAGATGGTGACTGACTGGCAGTCCAGAGGGGCCAGCCAAGAGTCCGAACGGCGACCTGGTAGAACCAGTCAGAGTTAGAGGGCCAGGGTCAGGGCACGCTCTGCTCTCACCAGAGGCCTGAGCAGGAGGTATTCACGCGTGCCGCGGTGATGTTCAGTTTGCCTTGCAACAGTACCATGTGCCAGAAATCTTTTCCTTCAGAGGGAAAGTTACGAACTTTGCTCTTTCCGCCTACGTGTCGTATAAAAAGATCCGCAAAACTAGAGTCTGTGCCTGCTTCAGTATGTCTGACGACTAAAAGTTAGGCTTGTTGAAATGATGGACGAATGAACGCTAACGTGATACACGTGATAAGAAAATGCTTTTGGTCGAGAAATAAAAGATGGGACCAAAGCGAGCATATGTGCATGCGTCGGGGGCTCGGCACTCCTGGTTTCAGGAAAGCACAATGACACCCACTGAAGATATGTCCACAGAGCAGGAAAGCTGTTCAAACCACCCAGTTTGGTGCTAGGCATCTGTTGCAGGCCCCCCCCCCCCATCATACACAACCGCGATACATGCATCACTCCGTCACATCACCTTCAACGCACGCTGCAGCATGGTATCCAATGCTCGTCACCTGGCCGACGACAGCAATCCTGCACCGCTGCCTGAAGACACACCTGAGATCGATGAGAATGAGCCCGTCGAGGCGGATGATGTCTGACTGATTTTGAGTTCTTGCGACATCGGACTCAAAGACAGCGAGACGTTGTTGCTGTGCAAGCGTTGCAAGTACTGCTGCAAGTCGTGCAAGAGACGCGCAGATTTCTCGAAACTGACCATCATCTCGCGACTCGTTGCATCCCATCCGTGCGCCAAAGCTCGCCTTCGCTTCAGGATCGAGGAAAGGGACCGCTTGCAGTCCGCTGCGCACAGGCTCATCGATCGCAGGGTCTTCGACATTCCCGGAACTGCGACTTTGATTGGCGTGGCCGATTTTCAAGGTCTTGGAGCGCTTACTATAATGAAATCGCAAGTGTTAGAAAATGTACTAGCCTTTAAATGGACGAGAACGGTGATCGTACCGTCCGTCCGTACACACGACCGCGATACATGCATCACTCCGTCACATCACCTTCAACGCACGCTGCAGCATGGTATCCAATGCTCGTCACCTGGCCGACGACAGCAATCCTGCACCGCTGCCTGAAGACACCGTCCGTCAACGAGCGGTCGCAATTGAGCCCAACCTTTGTACGTGTTGGTTGCGTCCATACGTACCTCGATCTTGGCAACACAGCTGTACGCGAGGTTATCCAAGCTGACACTGGTGCTAGACTGAACCAGTGCTCATGTGTGAACATTACACTCTTTGAGATATGCGAATGAAATTTTGCCATACAGTAGAAAACAATTTTCATCTGCGTAAAGTGCAGCGTAAAATTAGGCGCCCTGTAAAATTGCAACCTCGTGTCTAGATTTGCAGCACGTTCGCAAACTACCTAGTGTAGTAAGTGTTGGCCTTCCTTTTGCTGCGGTATGTGTCCTCGGGATTAGCACTGCGCCCCGCCCAGCCGCTTACCGTAAATCTTTGTTTTTACCCAGTGGATATACTGTAGGATTTCGAGGGGTTCCAGCCAGAAGCACATAAGTAGAGACTTAAAGGATTTCGACCAGGTCTGACGTCAATGTTCTAGTGCAAAAATGCCTGTCATGCTGCGGACCTCCAAGTAGTGTGGACCTCCAAGTAGTGTGGACCTCCAAGTAGTGTGGACCTCCAAGTAGTGTGGACCTCCAAGTAGTGTGGACCTCCAAGTAGTGTGGACCTCCAAGTAGTGTAGACCTCCAAGTAGTGTGGACCTCCAAGTAGTGTGGACCTCCAAGTAGTGTGGACCTCCAAGTAGTGTGGACCTCCAAGTAGTGTGGACCTCCAAGTAGTGTGGACCTCCAAGTAGTGTGGACCTCCAAGTAGTGTGGACCTCCAAGTAGTGTGGACCTCCAAGTAGTGTGGACCTCCAAGTAGTGTGGACCTCCAAGTAGTGTGGACCTCCAAGTAGTGTGGACCTCCAAGTAGTGTGGACCTCCAAGTAGTGTGGACCTCCAAGTAGTGTGGACCTCCAAGTAGTGTGGACCTCCAAGTAGTGTGGACCTCCAAGTAGTGTGGACCTCCAAGTAGTGTGGACCTCCAAGTAGTGTGACCTCCAAGGTGTAGACCTCCAAGTAGTGTGGACCTCCAAGTAGTGTGGACCTCCAAGTAGTGTGGACCTCCAAGTAGTGTGGACCTCCAAGTAGTGTGGACCTCCAAGTAGTGTGGACCTCCAAGTAGTGTAGACCTCCAAGTAGTGTGGACCTCCAAGTAGTGTGGACCTCCAAGTAGTGTGGACCTCCAAGTAGTGTGGACCTCCAAGTAGTGTGGACCTCCAAGTAGTGTGGACCTCCAAGTAGTGTGGACCTCCAAGTAGTGTGGACCTCCAAGTGGTGTGGACCTCCAAGTAGTGTGGACCTCCAAGTAGTGTGGACCTCCAAGTAGTGTGGACCTCCATGTAGTGTGGACCCTAACAGCAGGTACTCTTGTAGTAGACAAAATGACACCTGGAAAGAAAACTTGAGTCAATTTTCATTAAGTGCTGTATATATGCTTTGTTATAAATGTATATGTTTGTATGCATGCGGTACATGTCGAGAATGCCAACCCGTACAGTGCATAAATACGGAGTGCACGTAAGCGCAAGATACAGGAAAAACAAGCAAGCTAGCTCATGATTATCAGTACGGGGTAGAATAAGAGCTGGATCTTTCACCGCACAAAGTGGGACAAAATACATCTAAAAATTGATTCCCAAGATTCAAGGCAAGCGGATATACAGTAATTATTAGAAAATTTCTCCTTTTTTCTTTTAAGAATACCAGCTGATGGTTTTTCTGTAATTCGGTTCTAATTGGCCATGTTGGTACTTTGGTTTAAAGACGGTTGCTGTTGGCTTCTGCGTTGTTGCCCAGTCAATATTGATGCACCTGCATAGATCAAGAAGTTACTCGATCACAATGCTTCTTCTTGCCATCATAATCTTTCGACGTTACCAAAGGAGTTTTGCTTTTTTTGAGTGCGGCTGCTGACAGTGACAGGGGATACTGTAACGCCTATTTGGCGACCCGTTTGTTTCTCTCGTGTCTGACGATGAGACAACCTCATACTGTACTTACGTGGCGTAACGTGGTTTTTCTTTAACAAATGAATGAACGCTTGTCGAAATGTCTTGTGCAATAATAAATACAAATAGCAGCGCCAGCTGTGAGCCCCTTGTGCAGTGACATCTTAAAGCAAATTGTAACCGTACCATAAGCTTCGTGTGCCAGAAGCTATCGTACCAATCTTCGTAGCAGATCCGTAGCCATCATAATAGTGGCCGTTATAATAGCCAATCGGTAAGCAGCCCAAGCCACGTGGTCGAGGACAGGTTGTAGTGGCAATAAGCAGTTGCAAGTAACATAAACGCTTCATCGAATCCCATTCTTTACGTTCTTGGTGATTTGTTAGAGGTGCTGTAGCTTTGGCGCGAGAGCGCAAGCCAATAACAATAGCGATGCCAAGACCTAACAAACATAAGCACAGCAATACTTTTAGGCTTGAAAGAATGTAATATTGAAGTATACCGTCGACAAAAAACGATCGGAGGAAAGATCTCCCCATGAACATACTGCAGACTGCCATCAAGAATAAAAATTCTGTACCTTAGTACTTTGAACCAATGTAGACACCCAATCAGGTATGCGACTGCAATCCCACAAATGGCCACCCAATTTTTATTGATCAGCCGAAATTTATGAGCTTTCCGCAAAGCCACGCATCGCTCGATCGATATCAGGACAGCGATCACAGACACGGTAGTTTTCAATCCACCTCCGAATACCCAACCCTGATTGAACCGCCAACCGCTGCGTACCAAACGGACAAAGCGCTAAAAGTTATTGGAAAATGCAGCAAGCGAAAAATGCTGTATTCGGTCATGATTATCATATGGATTAGCTCAAATACAGCCACTGCTTTGTGATAGAGGAAACTAAGACCAGAGAACGCTTTATTGCGGAGTGTTATGTACATGAACACTGCCCCAAACATGCCCGATGTACCAGATATGGCCAAGCTGTATCCAGTCAACGCATCATAGAGGTTTGATTCCATTGACCATGACTGCTGCAGATCGCAGCAATCATTGATTTGATTTGAGTTGAAATAGGTGCTATTGCAGACACTGTACAGCTGGAGGCAAACTTCCGGAGTGTGTAACCAAGCCTGGCAGGCGTAGGAGGGTGGCGGCCGACCGTACTCGGCGGGACAAAATCTCCGACTGGAGCAGGCAAGTCTTGCGACTATACCTACGGCTCAAACATCAACCCGAGGGGTTGACGTCTCCCAGCCAGGGGAGAGTATCGATTACTCTCTCCCACTCGCCATGGCCAACCAGGCGGGGGGGGGGCTACAAGTGCTAGCCATCTTGACGGGCCCTCAATGATTGTAGCTCAAATAATCCCGCAATTCAAAGCTGACGCTATAAAGCTAAAAAGAGCAGAAGTCTCCTATACTGTATTTATTAAACTGGCATGTAAATTTTTATGCCTTTGTTGCAATACGTACCGACATCACTAATCGGGGAAAACAGGCTCGCAAAGATATGGCGCGTGACATTTGGCTCAAGAAATGCACTTATGCCCACTCACGCGCCCTACTGGTTTGCTCATTCGTCCTGTTCCTGTTCCTGTTTTACCACATCACCAACGCTTATGCTTCGTCAGTCGTAGTCTGCTTCTCGCAGAGACATCATCCTCGACTAATGAAATGAGAAAATCCTTCATATCCAACGAGAATGTCCGGATGCGGGGGCATATCTTGATCAGGCTGGAATGAAAATCCGTTAGGTGTTCATGACAAGAATTCGGTGCAAGCACTAAAAGATGCTGCAGCATGAGTTTTAGACGTATAGCGATAAGCCACGGCGTAGTGTACTTGAAGGTTTTCCAAACAAGCTATGTTATGTTATTACAGCCATAACAGCTCCTGTTTGACCCATTCACCCATTTTAGTGTAGCACCTTCAGTGCCCTTTCTAAGGTATACAGGCCGAACGAAATGTTCATTTCATTGCCTCATTTGGTTTCACAGCTTTCTTGTGATAACCTGCATGGCATTTTTCTATCGTTAAAGTATCTATCGTAGTCTGACAATCTCTGGTTAGAGATGATTTGTCCTGTCACAAGCCCCAGCGTCGCCCAAATATGATCTAGACGGGTGTCGCTGTTTTAGGTTTAGTCCGAATGAACCTGCTGCACTTGCCTTTCCTGGCTTCCCACTGATGACTAATTCGTTTGGATATTGAGAAAAAAAGCTGTGAAAGTTGGTACTCTCGACTGCATCGAGTTTTGAAAACGAATGGTGAATATATTGGCAAGTAAAATAGGCCAAGCTGACTCAGAATTGAATGCTGAACACAATGGTATAAAATATTTTGCGATAACTTGCCTAATAAGGCCCATAGAAGACGATACATTAGAGGGTCATTCTTTATGGCACACCCGATACAATGTACAGTAAATGCATCCGACTAGAGCGGGGTCCATTTTGTGGTTTTTTTAGCAGTCTAGCTATGCGGGTGGAAAAAGAATCGAACACAGGACAGCTCTCTTCTCGACTTACTCTGGATGGCCTTTTTGAAACTATCTGCTCCAACCGAGCATTGCCAGGCGAACGCAAGATTTTATGGAATTCTGTCTGATAGAATACCGTGGCTTTGCGCCATTCTCAATTTTGAAGTCTGTCATTGCTCCCTTGACAGTCTCGTAGGTTTCACCTTGGTTTTTCCCCTCTTTTTCCCAGTTACTGTCCAAAAAACACACTGTTTGCCGCTTTACGATCATAGCAAGGCATACGCATATGTGCGATAGGATGACACAACCAGACTTGCAAAGCGAGTAAGATTTATGGCATTCTGAAATAAACTCGAGGATTCTGACGCCCGCCTATGTGCCCCAATCGTGCGCCATCAAGCAAAACCATCCAAGCGACCTGTGCTCGAACTGATACTGGTTCTCAAATGACAGAAGACATCAAATTGCCCGAGATGGTGGTGGTGTTCCTTCTGCTGCACTCGCTGATTATGGCGGTGTGAAGTGGTCGAAACGTACTATGTGTGCTCTGCTTTGTATTGTTTGCTCCGTGTTTCTGATATATGCACCATACATCCCGAGCTATGCTAACAACGCAGTTTTAGCAAATTCTTTATTTTTATTAGCCGTGCGGCGCGCGCTGTTCCCGTTAGCCGTAGTTACCCTTCGTTAAAAAAACTTACTGGCAGCGTTGCTAATGCAGCTAGAATCTGCTAGATCTGGCGGATTTTTTTCCCGACAGCGGATAAACAGCGGATTGACTGTTTTTGCGGAATTTGCAGTGGATTTTAGGTTTTTTCGCGGATTCTGGCGGATTGGTGTAAATCTGGATATAGCAGCCTACGTTACCACATTTTTGAAGCAGCGTGTCCTTTTCTAAGACTTCTTGAGGCAGTTTTGTCCGCGCGTTGTGATCTGAAGGGTCGATTATACGAGTGGGGGCAAGAAACAGGGAACGCAATTAATTTTTCGACCATTCCCAGCCCTATCTACTGCATTTGGCAACAAATTCAGCTCAGCTCACGATCAGTTGGTACTAAGTAAAGTCAGAGTTCTTGATCCACTCCTCCGTGGCTTATCATTCTTCAGTATTGTGTGCTCTAATTACAAGATTTAGACAGAGTAGGGTGGTCGGGGGCCCTACTCTGTCTAATCGTAAGTCTTATGCGCGGTAGGCTGCAGTGACAGAGCACAACGCGGCAACCTTCTTTGTACGATATTTGCGTCAGCTCAGGAGTGACTAGACGACAAACTTCTTCCATCTATTCTGAATTCCTAGCCCAAATGTAGGTGCGAAAAATTACTATTATTTCTAAAAAAATCTGTTATCAGACAACAAAAAGGTTAGCCCAGCGACCCTACTCTAACCAAATGCGAGGCGAGACGAGGTTGGCTGGGCTCCCTCGGCGGCGTTTGTAGAAAAATTGTGATCAAACAGCATTGCTACTGTCATAAAAAATTGTAACAGGGCGTCCCCTACCTCAGCCACTTCATTAAGGCAATAGAGAGATGACAACACAATCGCCGATGGTCGTTCTAGTGCTGAAGGTTGTACGCCTAAAGCTATTAGCATGCTGGCTCCACAGAAGCTGAACTTCCTGTTCTAGTGTCACTGAGTAGGTGCCACACAAGCAGTACTCGTGCTGTCACGGCAGATGCAACCTTACTGCAGCAAGTCCTCACTGTTTTCCAAGTAAGTTCGAGGTAATAGAAGGGGATCGTATTCCAAAACTCCAAACTTCTGTACTTACTCCAAAATACGAATAAGTTTATTCATGTGGATACTGGCCTTTGGTGAAAAACGATAAAATCCCACAGGGAGTTGACCCCACGACTCCTCGATGTATCAAGTACATCACAGAGACATGCGTTGTGGGTAAGTGTGAAAACGATTGTGAGCCTCGTCCTGAAGGCAACATAAACGTAGATATATCACTTCCACATAAGCATAATGTAAGGGGGATATAAGATCTAGTTTGTGCACCATGATAATGATACCTGTGTCTGGTGAGTTCATGCTACCTTTGCCTGTTAGGCCTAAGTCAACATCGGGTACGGGCCATGCTGACTGGTTCCCTTGTCTTTCTTTTGTTTTGTGAATTGCACTTATAACCGTTTGTTGGTATCTCAGTCAGTACTCGGTGTAACTCGTGGCGTACGGTGCGCTCGAATAAACCTATATCAACACTCGACTTGTTGTGAGGCAAGACGTCTTACAATAGCCCACTTAAGCATGTGCCGCCGAGGGAGCCCAGCCAACCTCGTTTGCCTCGCATTTGGTTCGAGTAGGGTGGCTGGGCTAACTTTTTTATTGTTTGATAACAGATTTTTTTAGAAACTTTTATTACTGTTACACCCAGCGTTAGGCGTGGAAGAACGTTTTAGAAGTACAGAAATACAGTCAGCCGAAAAGATCATTGCTTCTGCAGTGTCACACATTGTTACAATACGGAAATTTCATGGTTTGTTTTTCAGAACGTTTGGTCCCCGTAGAATATTAACACATGTCTATTAATTTCTAGTTTATTCCATGTTCATGTTTTACTGCATCACTAACAATAAGCTAGAATGAGCGCTCGAGAAGAAACACGTTACACAGCACAGCTTGCCCAGGCCAGGATCGAACAGTCCCTGGAAAATTCTCACTGCGAAAGCCAGACGCCTAATGTAACCCCCCGCCTGGTAGGCCATGGCGAGTGGGAGAGAGTAATCGATACTCTCCCCTGGCTGGGAAACGTCAACCCCTCGGGTTGATGTTTCAGCCGTAGGTATAGTCGCAAGACTATCCTGCTCCAGTCGGAGTTTTTGTCCCGCCGACTTCGGTCGGCCGCCTCCCTCCTACGCCTACCAGGCTTGGTTACATTAGCGTCACGGACCTTGGGGCCATCCATAGTGGTGTAAGTCCCCGTCGAACCGCTGGGTGCGCCCATGTTCGTCACGGTCTAGGGCGTTTAGTCCAACACTGGCCTGGCAAGCCTAGCCAGCTGGTCCCAGTACCGTCTGCACTGCGTAGGCAGTGTGAGGTCGGCCCTCTATCTTATTGGGAGGGGGAGGTCTTCCTTCCGGGAAGTCGATGGGAGGAATGTAACCCCCCGCCTGGTAGGCCATGGCGAGTGGGAGAGAGTAATCGATACTCTCCCCTGGCTGGGAAACGTCAACCCCTCGGGTTGATGTTTCAGCCGCAGGTATAGTCGCAAGACTATCCTGCTCCAGTCGGAGTTTTTGTTCCTCCTACGCCTACCAGGCTTGGTTACACTAATCCGGTCAACGCTATGCCACGAGTCTTCAGCGCAATCGCTATTAATAGTTTCGGCTACGATGTTCTGGCTGAGGCTCCCGTAGCTTTGAGACTGAACAGCGGGTGCGTTCCACCTAAAAGATAAGATGGCCACTTGGTTCTTTTAGTTTTCATCTTGCTAAAAGGGGGCTCTGTACTCACTTGGTGCCACTTGATTTTTTCTAACCAGACTGACGAATGCCTGGCGAAATGTCTTGTGCAAGATCAAGTACAGATAGAATCTCCAGCTGTGCACTATTTGCGCCGTTATATCTTGTACGAACTGTAGTCGAACCATGCGCTTCGTAGAACCAAGGTAGTCATACCATTGAGAATACTCTGGGCCTTCAGTGTAGTAGCCTGCTATCATGATGGCTACTCGGTATGCTGCCCAGGCCGCATGGTCAAGTACGGTTGTGCTGGCGAGGAGCAACTGCAAGTAGCACAATCGCTTCATCGAATTCCAATCTTTCCTATCTTGCTGACTTGTGAGTGTCGTTGCCACTTGAGCCCGTGAACGCAAACCGAACACAATAACAATGCTAAGAATAAGGATGGCCAAACACAGAACTACTTTGAAAGTTGGTAGAATGTAATACTGAAGTGTATGATCTGCCAGAGTGGCTGAAGAATAAATGCTTGATGGTTCATACTGTAGCGAGCCATTGACAACAAAGATGGTATATCCTGACAGCTTGCACCAATGCAAACACCCAAACAGAAATTAGAATAGGATACCGCAAAAAGCTACAATATTTCTATTGATCAATTGAAATTTATGGGGTTCCCACAAAGCAACGCATCGCTCGATCGATATTAGCGCAGCGATCAGAGACACAGTCGTTTTCAATCCACCACCGAACACCCAACCTTGATTGAACACTGTGTACCAAACGGGCAACGCGCTAAATGGTGTTGGAAAATGCAACAAACGAAAAATACCATATTCGGTCATAATCATCATATGGACCAATTCGAATATAGCCACAGCCTTGTGATAAATGAAGCTTGGTCCAGTGAGCGTTGACCTGCAGAATGTCAGGAACATTAACAGAGCGCCAAGTAGGCCAAATATGCCAGATACGACCATGCTATAGCCAGTCAGTGCATCATAGAGATTCGATTCCAACGACCACTTCCGCTGTAGATCGCAGCAAGTACGTACTTGGATATCGCTGAACAAAGAAGTGTTACACGTAGGATACTGGCTTAGGCAGGCAGATATCGTGTTGGCCATCTCACTTTGGATTGGCAAGAAACAGTGTCGGAATCCCAAGAATGCACGACCGAGCGGGTACAACGTACAAAAGCAATTTATGCTCATTTCTTCTCCTCTGATGTACAGTATTCATAAAGAGCGACCCGTCCTCATTGGATTCCATCAAGTATGGGTAAAACCCCATCGGGAATTGGTTTTTCTCACAATCCAGCTGACAATGAGCTTCAACAACAGCCGCGCGTCATAGTAGCCTCTAGACACTGCTATCTATGATTCCGAACAGGTATGTTCAAGCAAAGATCCAGTGGACACGATATCCACAACAAACACCATGGACAAATTTTACAGACTGTTTTTCAAACTTTTGGGTTATTCAAATCTCAATGTGCCTTATTAGGAGACCGATATTATTCCTTCCGGAGTTCATTCATAAACTGGGGAGTTTGAGTGTGAGATCACATAAAATAAATAATAAATTTCTGAAATATTCGTTCTTCAATTCACGTCAGAAAGCTCATTGTCAGAAGCCCGCCAAAATGAGTGGAGAAATGATGACCATGCTGACCGTGGTTAGGCAGGTTAGTTGCTTGGGTCCCGCTCAAGCTAACCTTCTGTCTACGTACTTGCATTTGCCATGCTGTGGTAAATTATGTAAAGCCCGTCGAGCATTTGTATAATTTACTGCAGCGTGACAAAAAGTTGGCCCTAGAAATCTCATAATACATACATTACGTAGATGGTTGACAACGATTCATGGTGAAATGATGAAAACTATTGACGAATTTAGTAGCAGACAGTTACCATTACAGTTGAAAACTTGATTGAAAAAGGACGAAGAACACATGTTATTTTTTAGGCAAATACGTAAGCACGTTCAGAAAGAACTGATCTGCACGCCAACATTGACAATAACTCCCAAATCAGATCTGTCAGGCGGATTGCCGGTGTTCGACAGCCTCTCGACCAGCGCAAAGGTAAGGATTCTACTCACTCATCCTCCTCTCCAGTCACCTATTCTCTGGTTAATTTTAGGCGGAACAGGTTCGCACGATTGCATAGCAACACACAAAAGCAGACCCTTAGTGGGGGGAAATAAGTTGGGAGGGGGGGTTTTGGGCCTTTGTATTTGTGGGTGACCAAAAAGTGTCGCATCGCACGCTTATTTGACGCATCGCATCGAACTATACTTCGGGCTTTAGTACCACTCTAAGCAACAAGCATTTCATAATTTTTGGTGTATACATGGAACAGGAATAGAGTACATCGACCCAGTGGGTGCATCTCGACTCGCTTATGGCGCTGCATTTTCACTGTACTTTCCAAAAGCGCAATGCGAATAGCATGGAAACAGCAATCATGATATGTACAATGAGCAAGCAGAACAGCTGCATGTCACATCACATCGATTTTCACAGAGTTTGTACTTGCCTTGCCTCTCCCCAAGTACTAGCTGTACAAACATTGATCGGGTTCGCTCATCGGAAATCACCGCCACAACCGAAGAGTACACGTCTACCACGTTATCACAGCACCCGACAATCATGACACGGCTCTGTCAAGAGACGGCAGACACGCCCTAACCGTACATGTAGTCCCCCGAACTGGTTCGATTTACCTTCATAGAACAAAATACCACAAGGTCTTCCGTCTTCTTCTGACTCGAAAAGAGAGTAATCTTTTGATAACCAGTCAACATAATGGAGGCAAGGGCCTATCGGCAATGACAAACATTACACACCACACCCACAAAAATGTCTTATACAAAAGAGCAAGATCAAGGACTTTGTTGATTTTAGTGCTGGCTAATAGTGTAAAGATTGCTCTGGCTTCTAAATTTGTGCATTTTATTAAAGATTTATAATATTGGCCTCTTTCGTCGCTGTATGTTACTGCTATGTGCAATATCTTAAAATTTTGCGCGCTTTTTTCTTGTATGCAAAATCATCACTTCGTGCGGGTACCACGTTATTGCTACCACCTTGTCGATCAATCATCACCATGCAAGTCAGATAAAACAATTTGAAAAAAAGATCTGGACCAGATGGAAAACTGGGCCCGAGTAAATTATGATTTTGCCGAACAATTCACCCTTCTCCAAACTGCACTCAAACTTTTCGCATACCATTTCTAATCCATCGTACAAACGAACTGTCAAGTTAATTTGTGTCTTCTGTGCCGAAAGAGAAAAGGGGCGGTGCCTTGCCTTCCTTCGAGTACCTGCACAAACATCGGCCTGGTTCACTCATTGTAAATCAAAGAAAAAAGACGAGTTGACTATTCGGTTTTCCGGATCTCACACACCTTGCGATAAAGGCTAAACAAATACCGAAGGAAAAGTTTAGTGATTCTCGCCGCCACCGTACCGACTAATCGTCGTCAGCCGGTGCACAGAAATAACGTGCCTAATAACAGTCCCAGTCAGAAAACGAACACTCGAGGTGCAGCTATGACCACTCCTCCCACTTCTAACGACTCACTCACTTTCCTTCGGCTTAATGTTAGCGGAAGAAAATACGCCATCAGTGAGATTACGATCAGGCGCAAATTGGACGGCTCGCTGTTCTCTTTTCTGCACAATTATGGGAATAACAATTCCGAAACGACGGTCAATGACGAGTATGTGACGGCGGGTTGTGTTCGATTGGGCAGTAATGAATATTACGTGGAACGGACACCTGGTCTATTCGAATTGATACTTCATTATGCTTACACGGGTCAGTTACACTGTCCAACTGGTGTGTGCGAGGCAATGCTTATGGACGAAATTAAATTTTGGCGCCTCCCCGAAAAGCTTCTCGAAGAATGCTGTCAAGATTTTGCGGAAAAAATTGGCGCTACGATTGTTGATTCCCGTGATGTGACTGAAGACCCTTCGGATACTCCGCCTGGCTATAAGACTCCATCAGAAAAGAATAGTCCTCTAAGTTCGAGGAGACATGGTGTCATATCGGCCAATCAGAGCGGTCGGAAGTACCAAGATTTTATTTGGCGCTTGTTTGATGACCCATCCTCGTCAATAGCAGCCAAGGTAAGGAAAGCTGATACGTTGAAGGATAGGGAGGCTAGTAAAGCCTGTAATACTTACAACAAACAGACGGTTCGAGGTGGAAGAGAGCCAGACAGGACTTAACGGAATCAGTAAAGCAGAAATTTTAAGACTGTTTGACGATCTGATCTTACCTGATGGGAGATCATTGTGACCCATACATAGTTTCACTTGGGGGATTTTCTTCGTCGAGACAGATGGATGAATGATCGTTCATTGATTTGTGCTCCCGGATGCTATGCATCAATGAATACCCTATAGACGCAAACTCTAGAAGTTCTTGGCCAGTGCAAAAATCAAAAAGCGTCACTCGAGCATACGAACAAAACCTGATTTTAACACACCCAAGCAAACCCTGATTTTTGACAGGCAGCAATACTGTAATAAAAAATACTGTATCGCGTCACACACTATCAACCCACACTATCTTATGTCCTTTTCAGATCTTGAACATTATTTGCGTATTTTTCATTTTCCTCTCCATTGCAAATCTGGTAATCAGCACGATTCCGACTCTGCATCATTGTACGGGCCATGAATTCTTGGGTATTGACGAGGAAAGTTCTCTATCAGATGATAATACCACTTTCGCCAATGACACAGCTTCGTTGATCAATGACGCATTGAGTTTTGCTAATGCCACATCGTCTATCGAAACTATTTCACCAACAGACTCCAGCACCAACACATCATCCGCCACACAAGCATTCCTGAGGCGAAGAACGATCAAAGACAAATTCTCGTACACTTGCGAAGGAGGTTTCGTATTTGACGTGATCGAAGCAGTATGCATTGCTTGGTTCACGCTCGAATTTGTCATTCGCTTGCTCACTTGCCCTGATAAGATTAATTTTTTAAAAAGTATAATGAATTTAATCGATCTATTCGCTACTTTACCATTTTATGTGGAATTACTGATTTGGACAAGTGGTGCCGAGGATAAGAGCGCTGCATTGCTTCAATTCCTTCGTGTCATGCGTATTGGCCGTGTGTTTCGCATCTTTCGATTGGCTCGCTATTTCGACAGTTTGCAAGTGATGGGTGAAACATTGTGGAATAGTCGATCCGAACTTGGATTGTTGATCATGTTCTTAGCCGTATCAACCGTTATCTTTTCAACCACTCTCTTTTATATCGAAAAGGACGTGGAAAATACAAAATATACCAGTATACCAGCTTCGTTCTGGTGGTAAGTAAAGCATAAAATTTTCTGGCAGCTGTTACCTGTATCTGGCCTTGGGCTCTTTCACGTTGTAGGTGCGTTGTCACATTGACTACAACTGGTAAGAAAAATTCTAAAATGCCAGCATATTCCGTTTGCCTTTTCGCTCCTGTTTAGGTTATGGCGACATGACACCAGATACAGAAATGGGTAAAGTTGTGGCTGGATGTGCGTGCATAACGGGCATTTTGATTTTGGCGTTCCCAGTATCGATCTTGGTGGAAAAATTTCGATCGCGGTATGAAAACAAACGCAAAGGCCGTTTATCGAAGATCGCCGCATATGTTTATCCTCCTTTACCAAGGAATAGTGCAAATAGTAAACATTAACATCAATATCTATCTCGAGGTTCAAAGTACATATTTTATGATATTCTGCATTTTATCGTGACCTTTTTTGGTCAGGCTTGATTGCAATATGGTATTAATTCGTACTCATACGTGTAAGCCTGCCAAGTCATTTCCATATTTTCTTTAGCCAGTCTTGCTTGGTCTCTTTCAAAGCTGGTGGGTGTGCATAAAAATTAGCCGTTTTTGTCGATGCTCACTGATCCGTGGTCGAAAATAGGCTCTTGGCGTGACAAGTAATAATCAGACCACAAGTGTAAATATCCTGATATTTAGAAAGTGAGACTATAAGTCAAGAATCATGCCAAAAATGATGGTGGCATTGGATGTGCTTTGTAAGTGACACTGTCGAACTTTTGAGAACCAAGATCCTCAAACACCCTGAATTATTTTAGATCTGCTCTTGCTGTTCGTTCCGTTTTGTCCAGCTGAATTCCACACAGCGTTTGGAAATATTGGGTGCTCGTACCGGAAAGGCGAGAAACCAGATTACGACGTCAGCTATTACCTGAATATTGCGCCAAAACCAGAACGAGCCCTAGTCAACTGTCTCCTCCTGTGTGATATCACTGGCTGCGACGTCCTGCGAATGGACGACGATGGAAAATGCCACTTGGCACGTCCTACAACTGGAATGAGATCATCTTTAGCACCCAAGCAAGGCGCGACAACATCGCGCTACCTGTACAACGTATCTTGCGAGAGCACTTTTGGTAAGAGGTCGAAGGGAGACTTGAAATACATGAATTCGATAAGGCACACTGAAAGTATGAACGAGCTCAGCAGAAGAATACTGTAGAAAGCCGTTGCTTTTCAGAGCATGGCACCCGACCAATCACGACCACCAAGACACTTCATGAAGTGCTTTCATCGTCCATTATGGGTACAACTTCATCTCATCTGGAGGAGAAGATCAGTGAGCGGACGACAGAAACCTTGCCAATATCTGCATCCACAGCGGAAATGGGGATGGTTTATGGCTCAACGCACATTCTTCCCACAAGAACCCCATCTGTTCCGGCGTCTAAAGGAACCACAGCCTATCCACAACTTACGGTGACTGAGAGCAGCAGCATAGGTACGGATACCTCGGCAGGCACAGCGAGTATTCTCAGCTCTAGAATTGCCACTGAATCGGCTGTTGGTGGTGGCACTGAAAGCACAGCGACTACATTTAATGTGGAAACTGGGCCGAGCAGTCCAAGTACGCCTACAAGTAGCTTTTCTCAGACTCATCAAGAACCAGTAGAAGCTAGCCCAACTCCGACTGGTCTCGCACCCGAGGGACAAATGGTCGGCGCAACCACAACGTTCAGGCCGGAGGCTCTACCCGCTGTCAATCAGTCCTCCTCGCCAGTGTCCGGGCAGCCTTCATACACGCCAACAGAGGCTGGGTCCTTCTCACCAGTCTCTCCTGCTGACACTGAACTACCATCCGCGCCTCCTGGACCAGAATCCACTTCTCTTGTAATTCTAGAAGGCTCATCTCCTGTCCCTGAAGCGTCGACCAGCCCTGGCAGCACGATTAAAACAACATCTTCAATTGCACAGGCCATATCACAGATGTAACCAGCGCACCCAGGCGGCGGGAGATAGTCGAGACCGAAGTCTCTAAGCAAAAAACTCCGACTGGAGGTAGGCAAGTCTCGCGACTATACCTGCTCTAGAAACATCAACCGAAGAGGTTGACGTCCCAGCCAGGGGAGCGTATCGATTACTCCCAACCGCCAGGCGTGCTGGTCACATTCCTCCCACCGTTGGAAAAATGGCGTCCCCGCCATTCTCCAACTGGGAGAACCAACACCCCAGTGGTGGTGCCTTATCAGCGCTAGGTGTTCCACCCACCGTCGCGCTAAGGCGCACCAAACGCTGGCCGAACCTTCTCCTCCCGGGTAGGTAATAGCGGAGTAGGTTTTGCCCGCTGGCCCCTGGTGCCTACGTGGAGGCAACCCAGACCGAAGTCTGGTAGGGAGTACACCTGCAGGGAACCCTCGGGCCACAGCAAGCGCAGGCGCGCCAGTCCGGCATTCACCACAACCACCCGGGCTAGCACACTAGTCCATAAGGGGCTTACATCCGAAGAAGGCCCTTTGGTTCGTGACGCCAGTGTAACCAGCGCACCCAGGCGGCGGGAGATAGTCGAGACCGAAGTCTCTAAGCAAAAAACTCCGACTGGAGGTAGGCAAGTCTCGCGACTATACCTGCTCTAGAAACATCAACCGAAGAGGTTGACGTCCCAGCCAGGGGAGCGTATCGATTACTCCCAACCGCCAGGCGTGCTGGTCACACAGAGTGCTCCCACCTTCGTGAACCCACTTGAACCTGAGCTGACCCATAAAGGCTACTCAACGACCACAGTGCAAAGCGCATCGCAAGCTGCAACCATTGCTGTTCAGACCAGGCCTGAGACTTCGGTGTCACCTGAATTGGCAATGATCCCAATAAACGTCACAATACCTGAAATCGAACCAGCAACTTTGGTTTCTAAAGGTGCGACAGTGACTGAGAGTTCTACTGTTCCTACGTCATCGGCTTCCAGCGTTTTTCCGTCAGAAGAATCACATCCTCCAGTCACCGTCACGCCTGCATCCACTCTACCTGAATCATCACCGTCAAGTTCTGTCACAGTATCCTCTTCCAGCAAGGGTCCTACGCTTATTCCTCCTGAAAAAGTTGAACCTACGACACTAGCCTCCTCCCTTCTTCCAACAGAAACCGCTTCAGAAACACACACAGAGCAGCATGAAGTATCTCCTTTCAACACTTTCTCTCCTTCCCCCAGCGCTAGTTCGTCACCTCCTGTTAATACTCTTTTGCCCCTCCCACGCCCTGTTCCAAGCCCAAGAACACAAGCTCAACGTACTTGCATTGTGTGCAATCACACCGAAGAGAGTGACGCACCGTTCTTGAGTGGTCAGTCAAAAGATGTAGTCACCTTCAGTGGGATCGGCCTGCTGGAATGCCAAGCTCGCTTTTTCTATGCTTACGGACCAGGAGCTAAGCAGGCTTTCAGTTTTCTTGCTTTTTTTGAGTCCAAGAACATCATAGACCAGAATATTTGTGAAATCCATCTTTCTGAATCCAATGAGCAAGAAAATGAGGGGAAGGGGACAGCCCTTGCGGATGACAGACAAGAGAAATACAACATCAAATATTACAGAAATATTAATTGCTACGAAGAAAAGAGCACTTTGATCTAGTGATAGCAAAATTGGTGAATTGCGACAAAAAGTAATAAAGACGAGGAATTGCTGGTTGATACGATAAACAGAAGTTGATGTGGTGGCACTGGGCATGAGTTTACAGGTTGCATCTCATCTTGAAACAATCCCCTAAATACTGTTCACCATTTCTTAAATCGCGTCAAAGCAAGTATCGCTCACAAATTTCTGCCAACCCTGTGCGTAAAAAGCTCACGATCAGCTCTTGCTCGAACTTGGTTCGCTGACTAAAGCGTCACAGTTGAAAAAATTGATTGCACCATCGTTTTCACCACAAAAACTGACTCATACTGTATGTGTTGATTGAAAAGTTTCAGAAATATCACCATCGCCTTTTTAAAAAGCCTAGTTTTTTCTCAGAATGTCACAAATTCAAAAAAACGCACTCGTTCATTTACCTACGAGCTAGGATCTACGCATTTCCGGTCACCATGATTATCACTGGCCAAAAACAGAAAAAACGCGAAGTATACCACAGTAAAACACATGAATATGAGAGGATATATAGCAAGACTTGCGAGAAATCTGCGGCATAAAATACAGCAAGTCTTCACTTTGTGTCTGAAACACTCTGCATATTCGATTTTCTTTTCAAATAATGCCTTACGACTGCCCTTTTTGTCTTGCACTGGACTTCGTGGTCCTTCGTCGAATTGGAAGCAGGAAACCGCACTTTCGGCTCCCCCTCTCGATTCCACCTGAGCTTTACCTCCACCTTCACCTTGTTCATAATCGTCCCTATCTTCATCCGTCTCTTCTTAAGCTATATGAGTGCTCGTTGGCGAGGTGTTTCGCCATCGATTGAGTTTCAAGAAGCACAATTTTATGGAGGAAATGAAGACAAAGATAAAACACGATCCCAGATATACATCCATGGCCTTGATCTAAGACTCTTGGACCGTAATGTAAGAATAGAAGAGCAAAGTTATTGCCAATATGACTTCCGATCATGTCCGAAAATTCACTTGTCCTTTCCATATAGAGAAGAAGCCAAGATGTGACAACAATCGCCGTTGCGGAAAGAAACAGCTGCACAAAATAAAAACCAGCATTCCGTTTGAAGAAAAAACGAAAGTCGGGGCGAGTGTAAGTGCCTGAAACAAGGAACGCATAATATTACTTTGGAACCGAAACCCTGCATGGTACCTGTCAGCATGGTAATATTGCGCCCGTGTGTTTTCACCTTGGTTACCTCGTATTCTGGTGATTCCAGGTACAGATCTAGAACAACTGGCTTCTCTTGGCGCCATTTGTATCGAACTTCTCTGACAGAGTGACCATCTGAAAAGTGACGGCTGGTTCGAGGCATATTTTATCAGAAATTCACAGAAAAAAGGAGCATAGCTCACAGTCTAGCAGCCAAGAGTTCTCAAAGATGTCAAGTTCATTGAAAGATTGAGTCACATGCCACTGCGTTACTGAAGTAGGAAGGCGTGGTATAGTACATGTTCGATACCTACTGTACAGTACATGATCTTCGGCTCCACTTATGCTTCATGAGTCAGGTAGGGTCAGGACCTCCGGCACAGCAACTTTTTTACACAACAGCCATGCTCTTGTGGCACTGCTGATATGGTCCGCATGAGTTAGAAATGTAGCAAGTGTGATAGGCATTTGACTAGTCTGTCCGGCCAATCAGTGCTTCAGGGAACGGGTCTGCCGCTCCTAGGTCGGGGCCAGCGCGAGGTCGGGGCCAGCTCCTAAGTCGGCGCCAAATCGAGGTCAAGTTGTAGGAAGCTGACTGTGGCTTCCTCAGAGCTATTGCGAAATACGAAAGCAACCCACGCTAGAGAGCAGTCTTTTGCTAGCCGCCGCGGGATCACGCACGAAGCAACCACACACGAGCACACACACAGCAATAGCTGACCGAGTCACTCATGAGACGGCACGGCGTCGAGCTGACAGGAAACAGGAAACAGTCTAGACAGGCAGACTAGGGTGCGGCCACGGGGCGGAAGGCAAGACACTTGCTCATGTCACTGGCATACATCCAATAAAGATGGGGTGTCTTCCTGACAGAAAAGAGTACTCAATGGCATAAGCTATGGCACTCATTGACATGGAATGATGCATTTCACAACAGTACACCCATCACAAAGTGTCCGGCTTGATTTCAGGCATCGGTAAAGGACTGGTCTTGATTTCCTGCTGCTGGTTTGAATTGCTCTGTGAGCATTTCGGCCCCAGGTGTCATGACCCCTTCGACGGCGACACGTGCGGCTGCTCTCCGAATTGTGAGTCTACTGTACACGGGCCTCTTGGTGTATGGATAAGAAACTCAGCACGAGGTGTCCGTGGGTAGCCAGCTCACCCAGGCGGCGGGAGATAGTACAGAAGTCGTGTAGAGTGTAGTGTAGAGACCGAAGCCTCTTGGGAAAAAACTCCGACTGGAGGAAGGCAAGTTTTGGCAGGAAGGATTTTGGTTGGATAGAATAACTGAGCTTGCTTGCCTCAATGATGGGAGCATGAGCTCGACAGCCGAGCCTCTGGCAGTCAAAGTCAAGTCAGACTCAAATGGGCTCCCCTAGAGGCGTCTCGTAATTATTGTAGTGGCCCCTACCGTCCTAGTTCATGTTCATGTTTTACCACATCACCAAACGCTTATGCGCACTCGTGGGTGAAGGGACACATTTTACACGAAATGAGTTACTTGGGAGACAGACGCCTAACCCACCAGGCCACGAGGCCGGATTACCAGGCCAAGAGGCCCTCGTGGCCTGGTGGCCTGCCTTTGCTGCAGGCCTTATCTAAGCCTCACTGCAGGGATAGAAACGCGAGTTTTCTAAAAAAGACACATCAAGAAATAAAAAAGTTACTTACAGCTCTCGATTGACAATACACAAGCTTGCTTATCGAAGGGATAATAGGATAGGTCCATGGGACACTCGGCTTTGATTGATAATCTAAAATAAAATCACTAAAATCAACATTCATTGCGTGAGCTTCACGCTTAAAAAATAATGTCTCGAAAAATTTAAGTGTTAAATGCAATAACCTTGCTTGCTATCGAGTTTACTCAAAAGCCTCTCCTCAAATATGTCACCCAATGTCAGGGACTCATTGCTACAGTACGTTGAAACTTGCGGCTCAGGCGTGCAAGGAGTAGCTTACTGCGGCTGAAATTGATCATTAGATCGTTGATTGCAGGTCAAGGGTGTCTGTAGGCTTCACGGAAGATACTCGGTAAACGGGAGTAACCGAGTAATCTGAATTTCGCTTTGCGGATCTCATTGAAGCAAGGAATGTTCTACGAAATACAGATAATCCATACGACCGTAGGGTTCGAGCCTTTGCTGGAGGTATGATGGGACAAGAAAGTTTACTTCCAGGTTGATAATTCTACTGTAAAAAAGTTGATCGGATTTCTATGTTTCTATAGAAGCCACTAGAAGTGACCATATTTCTTCGGATTTTGAGTCTCAGGAGTGTATCTGAAAGAACTATGGTATGAGTAATTTTTTGGTAGTTATCTTTGCGGTAATTTAGGGTTCAATTAACAGGACTACAAAATCGAGCTTTATTTCAGTGAGTATTGGCAGGACCCTCGTTTGGCTTATGATCCAGGATTACTCAACTCATGATCCACTCAAATTAGTCTTCACGAGAGCATAGTTGACGAGCTATGGACACCCTACACATATCTACCCTATGCGATCAAGTCGAAAAAGGCAGACAGTCGATCGATCACACACCGATCGCTGCTCAGGGTCGGGCCCGATGGCCATGTACTAGTCGAAGGTAAGTCTCCTTCAACAGCATGCTTAGCACTTGTGACCTACCGCACAATCTTACAGTCAGTGCCATTTTTAGTGCACGCTTCGAGTAGTCTAATACTCTTTTCTCATAAACCCAACAACAATGTAAAGCCATGCCATGTACTTCAAAATTATATCCAAAATCTAGAAACCTTACCCTTTGGCTTCATTTAAAATTGCTGCTTTTGTCAACAATGGAAGCCAAGTCAGCAAAAGCAGACTTTTAGACCTCACCACCATGGCCGTTCAAGTCTCTTTGACCAAAGCAATAGTCTTCTATCTCACAAACGAGGCAGCAGCGCTTCACCCAAAACGAGGCAATACTCCGTACTCGTTATCCCATGGGCAGCACTCGAAAAATAAAATTCCACTGTTTGATTGCCTTCTCTCTCCCATAGGCACTTTTCTGCAGCGTGTTCGAATGGGAAAAAATTACTTGGAAAATTATGTTAGCCACCTGAATGGGAATCAATATTTTAGGGTTCGTTTTGGCGATGCTTGTCGTTTGTGTTTTTAAAGTGCATCCTGAGGGTTACTATACCATCGTCTTTTGAAAACGGCAAAAAATATCTTGCCAACAGTTTCAAATAAAAATAACACAGGCAAAATGATTGTCTCCTGAAAGCAGCTGGTTTACAGCACTCCCGTAGTTTTTACAAGATTCGACATATTCCGCAAGACGAGGGATCTTTAAAAAATGACTCATCACTTCAGTTTTATGTCAATATTTGGTGTCCTCATCACAAAACCACTGGATAAATAAATTTGTCCTCCTTAGCAGTCCCAGGATGTGGGAAAATAGATTTCGTGTTTTTTCTTCCCTTTGGCTTATGTGCAGAGATAATATATACTGTACCTATTCACGAGAAAAAGAACAAAATGGAGTGTTCCAGGCGCCTTCGCAAAAAACTGATCAAATAAAATTATGAATCTAAAAACCGTTTTCTCGCTAATTTAGTCCGATAGGAAGAAATAATGATAAAATCTACTAAATTCTGAATTTCATGTGAATTGCATGAGCGCTTATCGTGGAAAATACTTCTTTGAGTTTGAGTTTTTCGCGTCTGGTACGCTGCAGCTTTTTAGTACATCTGTGTAAAGATGAATGCGAAATTCAAGTTTTTTGTGTATCCCTTAGTCGTTACTCCTTAGTTATTACAGACTATTGATGTACTGTAGAAAAATCAAAAAGTTGGTCTCTAAATCTTTGCTACGTTCAAATGTACTGGCCCTGGCTACTGCACGTTAGGTGCATTAGCACTTACTATGTGGCTGCATGGCCATGCCACGGACCTGATGGGCTTTTAACTTGTGGGCGGGGTCTTCCTGCCGCCATGTCTTAAAACTAAACAAGCTGCAGAAGAATGAGAGCGACTGGCGCCGTGAACACTACGTCATACCTGCACCGACTAAAACTGTCCGCAATGCGTTTTTTGCAAAGTCTGGTTGAAAAATACCAGGCTACAAAACTTCTTTATCTTCTGAGCCAAAAAGTCAGTTGCTTTGCCTTAGGGGCCGTTCAAATACGACGTCGTACGCCAGGGGGGAGGGCGCGTCAGCACCAAAACGACAAAAAAAACGACAAGGGGGGAGCGGGGTCAAAGGCAAAACGACATCGTTTTTACACTAGGTATTCCGGCGTTTTTCTTCCCTTTCGAACTCTTCTGCTAGAGCCTAATTGCGGTCAGATGAGCACAGGTCCGCCACTTTTGGGTCACCTATTCATGATCGGTTTGATTATAATAATGTGCATTGGCCAGACTCTGTTTGTTATAGGAAGCGGCCGCCTTGGTGCGGCGCGGTTTTAGCATTTGTCTCTCCATATTAGTCAGTAGCACGGCTGGACTAACCCTGCGTTCGATCCCTGGCGATGGAGGTCTGTTTGCGAACAATGAACCCTCTCTGACCTTGCACACCAGGGCGTGAGGGACTCAGCCAATAACATAGAGGTGCTGCGAGTGGAGAGACGGAAGCTAAACGAGGAGACAGTCTAAGGGGCAAGGCTCGAAGCCCGCCCGCCATCGTCCAAGAAAGTCGGTGTCCAATCGATGATGTCCTCATGTGGAGGTGCTCCTAGCGGGGACGCGCAGAGGGAAGCTGGTTTGTGAGCTGGTTCCCGCGTAGCCTCGCTTAGAAGGTTTGACTGCTGGCCAGCTGGAGGCAAAAACGGGCTTCGGTCCAAAACATTTTTTAAAGCAAAAAAGTTTAAGTTTGATAAAGAAAAATGTGCTCTATCATAAAGAGTTATTCGTTTTGCTTTTATACTGCTATTCGATTTTCGACGAGTGCATTTCAAAAATTGACAGACAATCTTTGGGAACTAAAGGCGTAGAGTCAAGCTGTGAAACAATCAGCACATTTTACCTCTACCAAATTGTTACTAAAATCAAATTACTAAATGTCTCTGCTGTAAACATTCCGAAAAACATTGTTGGAATGTATACCAATATAAGGATGGGAACATGCGGACTCGTACGAAGTATGGACATGAGCAGCGGCGGGGTGAAGTGCGCCGATGCTCATGAAATTTTTTGAAGTATGTCTTTACTCCCCCCTTTGCAGTTAAGGGGGGTATTGGCTTGTACGACGTCGAAAAGGGGGGGGGGGGTCAGGCGCAAAACGACAAAATACGATAGGGGGGAGGGGGGGTCAAAAATTGCTGATTTGCATACGACGTCGTTTTTAACCGGCCCCTTATTCAACATTTTTACAGCCCGCACCAGAAATACTAAGCTACGGTGTTGTTGGCATTCACGTGCTTAGGCACGATTCTGTCTGTTCGTCACGCGCGCCTATCCTGACAGCCCTACTCTGTCCCAGACGCAACAACAACATCCAATAGGACTTTCCCAGAACACGTGCCTGCTTTCCATACTGGCATAGTTCACGTGAGCTAAGTCACCCGCTTCCCGTGTTTCTATACTAACCTACCATTTCAATACAAAACCTTGTTGGACTTTGGCGTTGCAGATTTATCGTCTGTGCTCATGGAAAATGCACGTGCATGCAAAGAGAAGGGCATGCTATAAAGGCAGTGTCCGTATGAAGTGCCGGTCTTTTCGAATGTGCCGATGGACAGAATGGCCGCGACGAACTTGCTCGATGATCAAATCTGTGACGTGGAAGGATGGGAAATAGCCAACGGGCATCAGCCGTCCCCTGAATCTGCGAGTAGTGGGGATGAAACACGTCCTGTGGCCCCCAACTGTCCTGACGTTCTCTTGAAAGCGCAATTAACTGAGGCTATCAACAATGACTCCTTGCAATGTCCCACTTGCCTCAAGTCATTCAAATATTTGAAAAATTTGGGTTGCCGCTGTAATGCTTGTATGACTTGCGCTGAAAAATTGCTTCTGCAATGGCAAGAGGGCAAAGAGGACGAAGGAGAGGAGGGACCCTATCAAAGAACCCGTCTGTGTACAACTTGCGATCAAGAACATGTGGTCACGTCCGTCGTGCACAAGACCTTGAGACCCGTATTTTGTCCGCAGGCACTCAAGTGTATGTCGTGCCGTAACAAAAAGGATACGCAAGATGGATGGTGGTGTCAAGATTGCTCGGCCATTTTGTGCAGGTACAGTTCAGCTGGCAAGGTAGTGATCAGGTTAATCTGCCTTTGCGTGTTTCAGCAAATGCGCCCATAAGTCGCATCGTGATCATGCTACTGTAGAATTCGATCAGGATTATGATACTATCCGATTCTGCTGCTCGATGCTTCAGGCGGAAACTCAAGATACAGCGACCCGAATGAAAACTTTGACATGGAGTAAATTTGAAGAAATTTTCAAGTTCGCAATTCACTGAATTGAATTAGGTCCATAAATTGTTGATCTATCATTATTGATTTCAGAGTGTTGGAAGCAGCAATTGATGCCGGACTGGAGACTCAAAACAAACTCAGGCGTGCACGTTTAACTGACATCTTTGGCCATCGCTCAACCGCTCAATATTCGACTGACAGTGGAGTCGAAAAGATTTATAAACGACTTAGCGCAATGCAAAAACGAGCGAAACAACAGTTTCCATACGTCCTTGATGAAATTTTATCTTTGACGGGATTGGGATCAACTGAAAGCATTGCATTAAAAACAGATGTTGTGGCGGAGATGGTTCTTGATTTGTTGAAACAAGCGATCAGTCAGCTTACTATTGACGACTTCCAGCTTACTGTAAGTTGTTTAAAATTTTAAAAAACATAGAGTGCGGTAACACAAACGCCGGTTATTATCTTTAAGCGTCCTCAGTCACCGGCATCTGAAGAGCCAGAAGTCGAGGGGAGTCCTCCACCCACCATGTACGTTGGAGAATGCCCTCCAGCAACAACGGATGGAACAGACGCTGATGAACGACACTACTGAAGGGAATGTTAAGAGGGCACCATATCCTCTTGATATTCGCGTGTCTGAAATAATTGGGGATGGCGTTATGGATTCAGGAGTGGTTCAACATTTTAAGATATTTCTCAATTTGTGCCGTTTCAACTAAACACATGTGCATACTGTTACCATGCTAAAACAATTTCATGCGAAAGTGTTCAGTGTAAATAAATAAGCCAACATTTTAGTGTATACCTGTATCCTGTGGCTCTGACCCGCACACTATGAAGGAGGAGCACCTGGAACTCATTGTCGTATGCATCAAGGGCTTACCGTTCCGTACTCGACAGCTGCTTTATGCTCCGTCTAGCGACAGCGAGGTTGTAGCTAAAGAGGGTCACATGTACTGTAGATGCAATTATGGATGTTCTGCTCCATGTACAGTAGAGGCCTAAGCCCTGAGTGTATGACTTCCACGACCTACAGCATGCTCATTTCAAATTCATTCCAGTCCTGATAGACCTGATTTCTTCTAAAATTCTCCGGCGGTTACAAATAAGCGACCAATAGTCCACTGAAGCCTAAACTGAAGCAAGCTCCCAGCGATCTGAGCAAGCAAACTGCCCAGTTATTAAAGGAAATGGGTGAGCCTCGATTTCTCGGCAATTTCTGGAATCAGATATTTTCAGGCAGGTGTTTCTTATGGCAAAGAGCGTGATATTCAAACAATTGAATTATAGAGAGTAGGTGGGGCTACCCTTGTCGCTCACGAGCTGCCTAGTGCTGCATGGCTGACGATGAGTGGCCTTATGTTGTTCTTTCTCTGGGCCTATCGATTACGCGTCTTCACGTTTCCACGAAACGAACATGGCACAAGACATGACTCAGGTACAGGCAAGACAAAGACTTTATTCATAACAGTGATAAAAATGCTAATCGTCAGTGTTTTCACCACGATACGAGAAGCTGGTAACGACTATAAGCAAACCTGGAGAGAGAAACGACATGATCTGACATCTCATTATCATGATCTGAAGTCTGACATGAGTTCCTCTATCACAGCAGAATTTTCAGCCGTCCGGCGCGTGGCCGAGGGGACAAAGGCGTTGGATTGCGTGCTGCTAGTGATCTAGAATGATCGTTCATCCCTCACTAGTCTATAAGTTTTCCGTTTTTCTTTCTTTGTCGCGCATCATCATGTGACAGGTGATTAGTGGCTTTTCTAGTCGTCGTGGGCCTTCCTTGTCTTTTCTTCCTGCCCTTCGGAGAGGGGTTTTCCTCATAAATGAAATGGTGAATGGAATCGCAATGCAAAATTCCTTTTGCACAGAACGCAGCTAAATCCGTACAGCTGATATTTTTTTGGCAGTAGCTGTGCCGTACATAACATCCTCATGGTCCGATGCCGTTTAACGTCGTGCCAAACTGTTGAAGGCAAGAAAGAATGACCAGCGTCCAAAGCCTCCACCGATTGTACAATGGTCAGTGTTGCCTTCTACAGGTTCATTTACCTCCCCATAACCATTCTTGGCGAGCATCTCACCTTGGCAGCAGCAGAAATTAAGTGTCTTTACGGGGGCTTTCTTATAATCTAATCAGCGTTCGTTCGTTCTAAGCGTGTCATTTGGTTCCCATTTCCGCGCTCACTCGCCTAGAATCTATTTGTTTTCTCCTCCAAGTCGATAGAATGCGATGTCCTGGCGGCGCACAATTGATTTACATGGTGTACGTGATGGTCTGTATGCTACATACGGTTTCGTCATTCCACTGAAATCCGTCTGTTGCGTTTTGAATCTGTATTGTTCTTGGATTATGCATATCGCCAAGAGCTTGCCATAAATGCGCTTTTATGAAACACAGGCGCCCTGCGTTTCTTTTAGTGATGGGTCTCTCGAGGTCGGCTGTAGAGAATGGTAGCACGCCAACCAGTCAGGTTGCTGTTTCACAGCCTTTGACCTACTGTACGAGTCGAAGGTAGCATGATCAATTTTCATGTCTAATCATGAGTTATATGTCAAGGGGGAAACCTACCAACGGTCAATACCTCACAAGGAACCCCTTTTAAAATTTATACCTCACTTATATTTCCCTCGCTTATATCCCTCATATTATGTGAATTATAAGCACCCAAATCATTTTAACATTTACGATCCCCACCCTGTTTTTTCATTGCCCGCGTATGTTCAGTAAAATGCTTGTGTCCTGCCTGTTGTGTCATTTTGCTGCCTTGCCCCCTTCGAATCGACCGCACTGGCGGTTGCGTCGGTGTCTTTATTCTAAAACGCAAAAAACGAGGTTTTGAAGCGATGAAGAGAAAAAAGGAAACAAGACTGATCAAAGACCTGAAGCGAAAACGAATGCAAGGAAAAGAAAAACCCTGACGAAAAAACCGTGTTGATGCCAACGGCTGCAGAAAAAGCTGCGGAAGAGGAAAGCGGGAAGGTTGCATTACATGGCTTCTGTGATCTCAACTGGCAAGGGCTTGGGCCTGCGATAATGATACCTTCAATGAATAGTGCCTCCAGGAATGGCACAAAAGCTATTTTAGGCTTGAAGATATTTTAGCCTGCGATCAAGTAACAGGCCTGCGCAACCTCAGCCCAGCATGGTGTCTGTTTGCTGTACAGTAAGCGCACTGTGAAGCAAGCAATGATGTTTCAGTTGCCAGAAAAAAAGTGCAGAACAATTCTTGTCGTACAGAAAAAGACATGCCTAGCTGATCACATACAGTGCCTGTCAAAATTAACCGCCACCCCCCCCCCCCCCCCTAGTTTTTTGCATTTCGAGTTGTAAATGTTCACGGCCTGCCGCTAGGCGAATTCCGCTCTAACAGGATATCCCAGGACCATATCTAAACTGAGTGAGCTGAAAAATTTTATCAACAGTCATTTCTAACCGAGTCAATAGCCAAAATGCCATCCTTGGCGAGAAATGCACTTTTTCACCCGACGTGACATGGACGTGCTCAATCTTTTACATTCTTCCGCTGTGATCATATTCCATCCTTCAATCAATTTTTCCTTTAATTCCTCGATGTTGCGCGGTTTCTTCTTGATAATATAAGAGTTCAAAACGTGCCAATACAATACGAGTGCCTACTGCAGTATTCACTGTGCTCACGACGCAATGCGCTGCCCTCGTGGCCTGGTGGGTTAGGCGTCTGCCTCTCACTCCAGGTACGCAGTTACGGGTGAGTTGTAATCAGAGGACTCAGGAGGACGACCGTTCGGATCAGAGCTTTACTCGAGCACTGCCCAAAAGCTCATAAGTTCGAAAGTCCAAACACCAGACTGGCATGCTATTACAACCTAGTCCAAACAACGATCTTCACACGCAACCCTGATCTTTCCTACCCGGCACATTTCAACCATAACCTTCCATCTAATACCTCGTGCTACAGAGTGTTCGACTCCCGGTTGGGTAAATTATTTCGTGTACAATGTGTCTCTTCACTTTAGCGTGCGCATAAGCGATTGCTGGCACGAATTAAAAAACTGATGGTTAACCCCAAACGAGCCGCTGCTAAATTTTCAAATTTGTGGGCACATTTTGTACACCTGTAAACCTGTTGCTTCAGCCTCCCCGTTTTTCCCAAATAGCAACACTCGCAATCATCACTTTCTGTCTTCAGCGTGCCAACATCAAGATAAGAATAAGGTGACTAAAGGTAAGGTCGAAGATGCTGTTCTCACGCTGTAATCACTTCCCCCCCCCCCCCGCCAGGTAAGTCGTCAACATTCCCCACTAAGTGCATAAATAGCAACACAGATCAACTGGCCTCTGTGGCCAAACATGCGTGCATGTCACACCCTAAAGCGTATACGGTGCGGCAATTGGAGTTGTGTGAATTTGTTCACTTACTTCCCTCCTCTTATTGGCTATTGGCTGTATACTTGGCAAACGTCAGCAAAACAGGCAAAAACGCAATGTGTACGTATTTCTTTCTCTCCGTCTCATCTTACAAAAATCACGTACTGGTCGTGAGGTATGTACTTGCCAGTGTGGCGTGCGATACACAACACTTGGTGTAAGTCGCCTATATATAATAAACTATCACTTCCTAAAACTTGTCTGTGGGAGTGGGAATGGGCCTTAATCGACTTTTTAGTTAGATTTAAGGGGCAGAGCCCTTTTCTATGCATCCTGTCGACCTTTTCCCTCCCACAGATGCTTTAATACATTGTGCCCTTCTTCACTTTTGACTGTTCCAATTTTTTAGAAAGCAAAAGAAAATGGATGATTTTGAAGACGTGAACATTATTTACATTGAAATTTATGGCTCTTTCGATTTGCCGTGACAATGGCTCGGAGAGTGGACATGAATATTTCTGGGAAGTCGAATTTAAAAAGTGCGCGTAGGTGTGTGAAATTGTGTAACTGAATTGTGTCAAATGGATTACCCACCCTGTAACATACTTTACGTACAGTACATGACTTCTGTTCTCTTCTGTCTTTTTTTTATAATCATTTTACTGTACCAATGCACGGCGTTAAAGCATTCCAAAAAGATACATTTGATTATTGGTCTCCTTGTGTCATGTTAGCAGCTGAACCTGGCACCGGATCATGGCCCTAATCTCACACAGCATCACCAATGACACAGTACAGTAATATGATACACACACAAAAGAAAAAGAGAAACCATATATAAGCTCTATCCATTTAATCAATTTTTTGAAGGTTTTTTATCTTTTTTTATTTTGTTTATTTTGTTTATTTTATTTCATTTTTTATTGTGTTTCGTTAATTTCCCCAACGCCCTTATCTAACAAATCCACGGGAGACGGCTCTGCAAAATAATCCTGGAACATGAGCGGTGACAGAATGCACCTGGCTCGTTTGGTCAAAACTTTCAACCTCCTCCGCAGTGCATTCCACGAGTCCACTATCTTGTCCTCCTCCTCGAAGTCAGCCCTCGCATACCATATGCACCGTTGTGCTGACTGCAAAACCATGTTTGCAAAGCAGGCGATATGCTTGCGATGTAGGCCGGTTATTCCAAAAATCTTGTTCTCCTCCCTCAAAATCATTGAAGGGTCAACTTTTTTCAACAGAAACTCCACTTTTCCCCAGAATTCACGTGTCCTCGGACACTGGACGAAAATGTGGTACACATCCTCGTGCTTATCTGCTCCCTGCTTTTTACAGTACTTGCAGCGTGAATCAACCTCCAATGCAAAATGCGAGACTTTGCTTCTTGTGTACAGTGCCTTGTACAGTAGAGCGTAGTGTATACTTCGCGTATGACCATCGACGTGCTTGGTCCTATTGAGCCTCTAGTACGCCCTAAAGTCGATATGCTCGGTTCCCAACTTCCCCTTCCAATACTCCTGCATTGCTAGCGTAGCTTTCCCCGCCTTCTTTTCCATCATGTGCTCATACAGCAGCTTGGTCTTGACGTGTTTAATCGGATATGTTCTTGAATCCAATCCAACAGTGGCTTGATCCAATAAGCTGAATTTGGCTCTCTTCACAGCCCTGCGTATATCCCTGCACAGCTGAGGCACCATTATGCTGTGCCATTGGTTCAGGCCCGCATATCGCACTCTCTCAGAAAAAATCAAAGCACGCACTCCACGCAGCAGCCTGCTGTGCAGTCAGCCTGCGTAGAAGAAGCATCAATCTGAAAGCTAGCACCTTGGTATTCACGTCTGGATAGTTAACGCCTCCGAGGTCTCTGCACCGTTTTAAAATCAATTTATTCACCATGTTCGATTTAGATGGATGCCATAGATATGCATCCATATGTTTCTCAAAAAATCTCTGGAAATCAGCATCCGGCGCAAAAATCGATGCTAAGTACCACACTTTGGACAGAAAATAGGTGCTTAATGACATGGACTCTCCCAAAATATGATGTCTCACTGTGGGGACTCCTACTATGTCTGCTATGTATTTGTGCTCACGATCAGTCACATTGGTCGTTTGTAATTATGTATCTAATTCACTTGGAATGCCTCTGGTTCATGTTGTAAACGTTCCTTTGATTCTCACTGTCAGTACTGTAACAGGCGCTCAGTGCACGAACTATGCTTACCTGACCAAATTCTTCTCCTGTCTATATCGTTCTCCAAATCTATATCGTTGTTTTGTGGGATAGATATCGAAATCCTATCTATATACATATCTTTTTTCGAGTTCATATAAACACTAACTCCCGTGCAGATGTACATTTTTAGCCCTCCATACTGGTGGGCAATGATTGACGAACAAATCTTTGAGGCAGACGGAAAGGGTTCTTCCTTCGCAGTCAACCTGTTCGCAAGCCCGTTTGTTAACAAACACGCAACAGACGTTTACAGCAATGATGACAACGGAAAGAATAAGGGAGGACAAAATTGTAATAAAATCAAAAAGTGTTGCCAAAAATGTATTGCACAGGCATTATTTTACGCGCTCATATTTCACATAACAGTTTTACGACCAAGGGGCTTTCAAGGGGCCAAGACTGACTACTCTACTGAGCTGCTTCACACCTTTATTCCGTATCTACTACTGCAGATCTATGTGGCGCACGGAAGGAACAGCTGGAAACTATACACGGAAGGTGCATGGATTCACTTGGACGGCATGGAAAACAGGTGTCCAAGTGGTCTCTAGTTGTATGCACAAACGAACCTTTCGGCAAGAGGAATCTAGGCATTCAAATATGTTCATATCAACCTTCTTCACCTGGCAGTAGAGGATGCGTCGTTCAGCCTGTGTCCATACGATCTCTGCGCAGTCACGCCTATTTTAGAGCTAGCATAAATTAGTTCTTATGTGGTTTGGTTCACAAGTGAGAATTCACTGTACATGTATAGGTAGATTTCCTGTTTGGGTCACTAAATGACCTGCCGCTTCTCGCATCAAACAATTATCTTGTTCTATCGGAGTGACTTTCGCTATCTCTGTGTCGCTATCAGACTCTGTTGCCTTCTTACCACCTAAGCCATATCTCCTGACATTTTAATCGGAAGGTAGACTATGTTTTGCTTTTCTTGGACAGTAACCGAGCCGTCTTACCTTCTCTTAAAATTTTATGTTTTCCAAGGTCATTAGGTGCTATCTGCCTTCGTATATCACTCTTTTAACCATGTTTGGTTCGCGATCCGGACGTGGGATAATGACAAATGTGCGTCATAGGAAACACCTCTGCGCGTATGCTCTTTCCTGCCTAAATATCAGGAAAGGCTGAGTAAAATGGGGTGAAGAGGGCTGGGCATTATGTCACATGACCTTTAAGCAGAAAGGACCATCCGCTACTAATGAAGTTTTACCGACTTCTAGTCGAAAATAACCTTTCAGTTTTGACTGAAAGGACTTATTTAAAGGATCAATTAGCACGTTGATCCCGTCTTATATAAGGCGAACGCTCGATGGTCCTAGCACATCAGTTTAGCTAATCATTCTTCGGAAGCAAGACTCGGATCGCAATCAATTTATCTCCTACTGTCGACCAACTCCCGATCATGAAGGCAGCCCTGTCCATTGCCCTCGTTGCGTTTCTGCTCATGTGGTACTCCAGCGAAACTGAAGGCTTCGTGTTCGTCGTTCGCAAACTCCCGGCTAAAGTGAGATCAGAGAAGTAGGATAAAAGTCGAGTTATTCTGGTCTCCATAGATATTGACATTTTGCCTTCTAGGGCTCTCACTTCAGACAAGCTTCTAACCAACAAGAGAAGCGATGACGGCGGGCTGCAACAATTCGCACCAGATGCGCTGTTTCCTTTATCAGGAGGTGATAGACAATTTTCCTTTCAGATATTAGAAATCAGTTTCTGTTTTGTAGGAGATCCAGACGGGTCTGGCGAAGAATGATCTGTGCTCGAGCCGCTTAAAAAGCAACAGTCGGACCAGCCCGATTCAATGAAAATGGTAAAAGCCTCACATGACATTGTCATGCGTGTCTATCGTTTTCTCGATAAGTAGCGAAGTGAAACAGAAAGTAAAATGTTCAGAGGCTCCTCGTAATGAATCACTAGTGTCTCTGCAGAAAGAATGTTCAAGGCCCTGATGTACAGAAGCTCGTGGCAAAGACACACACACACACGGCTTTGTCAAAAAACAGATTGCAAAAGGCTTATTGTTAGTTTTATTGACAAAGAAAGCCAAGCGCAAGACTTGGATGAGACCTTGCATACAACAATTCAACTGCAGTCTGTTATATGCATACGAGTTTTGACGATAAGCACTCGCTTAACCGTAAACGATCTTACGATTAGACAAGATAGAGTTCCGATCAGGTTATTCTCCAAACAGTGAAGGCTCCATGAAGGGATAGTTGTTAGTTTTCACGGGGAGCGGCCAGTAAACGGAACTGGTTTACTGTAGAGCGCAGGTTTCATGCCCTACCTCCATCTTCATTCAGCCATAATTTATTATGGAGTGCATTTCGAAACACCAACAACAAGAACGGAGAATACATTTTCCCTTCAAAAATATGAAAAAGCTACTTTTGTAGAATTAAACTGCAAGCCCTCAGCATTAACCTTTCTTATACAGGGTTTTCATAAGGTCACGGCCGATTTTGTGTGTCGCATACTGTAGCGAATTTCTAATTCCGTCTCGCTTTTTCTCTGGGAAACGAACCTTTCGCATCCTCTTCTCGCTCGCTATAAACCAAAACAGCCGACACTGAGATAGGGAAGCCATTTTGTCAGAAGAATTTCAGGCAAGAACCTCATTTCAATAAAGTTAACAATAATCTTTTGCAAAGTATACGGAGTTCTTGTTTTTGATAAAAAAGCATGCAACATGTGTTGACGTATGTGAGACCTGGGTGTATTCAATGAGTGGAAAGACAAAGGGAAGTGCTGGCCCCTCCATCAAATGGTCGGTGCTTTTCCAGCTTCTGCGAGCACAGAGAATCTGGACCTAACGATATCCATCTGGCCAGCAGTGGCTTTTTGACACCGCCTATTTGGTAACAGCGAACTCTGACGATCATGGTCATTCTGCATATAGTATTGCTGGGTTTCAGGGTACTTCTTTGGTTTTATGAAGCTCAACGCAAACCCAAACAAATTATTATTTTCTGAGCTGTGAGGTTAGCGAGCTATGACGGACTACTGTATATATGTGTACCACAATGTCATTTTCATATTGATGCACTGCACTGCGATACCAGAGAAATTAAACAAACGCATTCTAAATTTGAGTTTAGCACGCTTTGCAATAGGTAGCAATTTTGTCTTTTTCTAAATTTCAAATTCAAGGCCAACAAACACGAATTTATGGGCACTCTTTAGTTTCCAATAAAATTCCGAGCGATTCCGTTGAACCACAAGTACGAATTCTGTATATAACTTACCAAATAGTTAAGCATTATTTCTGATAGCGTAACTAGGCTCACTAATGTAGTTCGAACAAGTTGTGGAAAAGTGTGCGCGCGGCCCACAAACCTTACCGTTTTTCAACCCAACTTCTAGCTAAACTTTCATGTTTTCTCCGCCAATTTCTAACGTCGTCGTCAAAGGCAAAAATATTCTTTCGTTTAGGCATAACGTTGGGCCTACGTCATTTTTACTGGAAAATAACATACTTTAGTACTTTAGTAAAGATACTTGCTGCTAAGATTTAAAAATGTAGAAAGAAGCCTCGACACCTATTCGAAAGAAAGACTCATTAAATGACGTCGAATATTGCGATGAAGGGCAACAAATTCCGAGGGTTATTTCTGATACCGTAACAGCTGTAAAACATCGGCCTTAAATCCACCCGAGCGTAATGGAAATATGCAAAATTCAAATCAATAGTAAGTATGCCTTTGTCGATTTTTTTTCTCAAGGAGTATCCCAGAGATGTGAAATTAGTTAGTTTTGCCGCCGAGGTGTGGGAGCTTCCATAGTACCTAAGACAGCATGCGCTGGCTAAATATGCCCAAGCTGCGTTTTTTTATCAGCGAACTCCACTTCTTTTGTGCGCGGAGTGATTTTCCCTGCTTTTTTAAGCACATCAATACGACGATCGATGTTTTTAGATTTTTTTAGGATGAAAAAGAAATCTGCGACTCCGGCGAAGAAAGATTCGGAAGAAACCGTTGAATACCCCGGTGAGCGCCAAGAAATACCGACTGTCATTCCAAAATGACAACGAAGAAAACCGGCAAAATTCTAATCAATAGTAAGTATGGCTTTGTCATTTGTGTCCAGGGGAGGAAGATCGCAAAGCTCAGTATTTGCAACGTCTGACTGTCATGGGAATGAAAATGAGTGCTTCCTAGTTTTGTTTTTGAGGCGCATTGCTAGCGCTAGGGTCACTTGCCTGGTGAAGTATACTACGCACGAATTTCAGTTTCAGATCTTGGACGTTTAACGAAGCTTGATTTATTCAACCAAGAATTTTCGAAAATAGTAAAGTAAGCTAAGCACGTATTTTTGACTGATATCAGATCTGAAACTTATGATAAGGTGCCTGGAACCGTATGCATATGATAGAGAACCATCCCTTCCTTTTACTATATACTGTACCCGCTAAAACGCGTTTCGTTTGTTTTTCTGCCAAATTTTTTGTTTTTGTTAGGGTTAACCCTCGAACTAGGGACTACTACTATAGCGACGATTTAGTTCTTACACCCAATATCATAAGATCTCGGAAATGTAATAAACTTTGTTGTTTTTGTTAGGTTGAAATATAACATTTAGAGCTGATAATTTTTCCCGTTTTCGCATTTTTTTCAAATAGACGTACCACGAACATGCGCATTTTTGAAAAACATACTGATTTATTTAGGTTTAAATGCTAGTTTACGAGTGCTTTCTTACGTTTAAGAATTTACATTAGTGCCAAGTTAAGGATTGTCGGACAAAAATTGCTTGTAAAGACTTGACTTATAAAGAAGTGACCACTTTCGACGTAGGTTTATAAATGTTATGGTTGTTGTTTGTGAGTGTGCGACAGATCTTCTTCGCACTCGTACTGGTTTCGGACTGATCGTACAAGCGAGCGGTCGAAGGTCTTCAATAGCCCAAGCCTGGTAGAAAGGCTTATTCCTGCAGAGTATCGATCACTAAGACCCCGATTCCTCAACAAACCTCTCAGGCGTGTTTGCCGCGCCTCCCAAGGGTGCGTGCAACTGCTCTGTGCAATGATACACTAGCCTGGCTGCTGGTCGAATGCACCCGGTCCTAAAGTGCCTACGCTGACGAGCAGTTCCACAGTCGGTGGCGCAGTAAAGACTTCCGTCAACACCACGGGATCCTTTACGAAGCACGACAATGCAGACGATGTCTTAACAGTCCTAGATCTTACACACAGACAAATCCGCAGACAAACCAAGTACCTGCCCCGGAGTCAACCCCTGAACTTTTGCAGCATGAACCGAAGGGAACGACGACCGCAGAGGCCCTTTGAGAGTATGCTAATCGAAGTCCCTGGCTGGCGCCTGGCCTGCCCCACAGTTCTGCCAATAGGGTGGACCACATGGAGGGGTGGCTTCCTTCGAAGGGAGAGCCCCGATCTCTCCAGGCGGCCTGCTCTTATACCGCCTTGCTCCTCCTCACCGAGCCAACTGCCCAAGGCACACCCCCAAGAACTCCAGGCGGCCCCAAGCGGCAATGGTCACAACATAATTTATCGGCCAGATATGTACTGTAATGTACAGTATACTCTTAATATAGTACAGTCGAGTCCACTTATAGTCAAACCGGATAATTTCACACTTCGGTTATTATCACAGGTTTCCAAAGTCCCGAATTTTCGCCCTGTACTTTGTATGTATTTTGAGTTCGCTATATTATCACACTGAATTCGGCCTAGTCCGCGTATTGCCACATAAATTTCGTGGCCAAGAGGAATAAATATAAATATTAAAAAAGGTCACATTTATAGTCTTGGCAGTCTGGGAAAAAAGCAAAATCGTCCAAAACTAGGATTTCTCGCAAGAAACGCGTATAGTCAGGGGCGGGGAAGTTTCTGCCTTCCTTTGATTACAGAAACTGTCTGAAAAGTGTTGCGTCTTTCATAAGTTTGGGATTATACGAAAATGGTTACAAAAGGGTGATAAAACTCAGAGAAGTAAAGTTTTGGCCATTTTAGTGTGGACTTCGGCTTAAGTCACAGTCCGGATATTGTCACATTTTCTTTCCGTCCGACTGAGTGATACTAAGAGGACTCGACTGTATTCGATTTGGCAATGCCCGTTTTTAAAACTTCTGACTTTACTCAGTCGCAGTATCCTTTTAGTCCGCTGATCAGAGCTCATTGTCGATATAAAAAAAGCCTAGGGTCAGCACATCGAAGAAGAAGCCTAATTTTCGCTTTACGGACCACAGTTATTGTGCACACATCTAATACCTGCGCCCTATTTAGGGAATTTTAGCCAATGATGATCGATCAATTCAGCTGTGAAATCATTGAATTCTGACGCGGAAAAAAGCATTTGAAAGTCTTTTCAAGGTTTACAATGTAGGCTATTACTGATCAGCGCACCTGATCAAAAGCTACCATTATTGATCCGTTTTGGCTAAAATTGCCTAAATGGGGTTCATTTATCTCACATTTGCATAATAATCTATGGTCACAGGGTAAAATTTTTAGCTGTTTTGTGATATAGTAACCCTAGGATACTATTTCATTGGAAAAAATAGTGTTGGACTGTTTTAATAATTTGCCCATGATCGATTATGTGACTGATCACGACTGGTTACGGGCGGTTTTTGTTAAATATCTCATGAACGGTTACAGCTAGGCTCGTTTTAAAAAAATTCGGATTCTTCAGAAAGTAGCGATCATTTTTGTATTTTTAAAATTGTTCTAGACCCAAACATAAGCAAGTTATTATTTTTTGACCAGAAGTGACCACTTTTCACCTTTTATGTGCTATATTTCCATATAAAGGCATTTTAAAAAATTTTACTCCGACTAAGTCAATCAGTTTCGTGAGTACTCTCGATAGAGCACATAAAAAAGGGTGGTCAAAAAAGTCGACTGGCAAAGTATATTTCATATTGGTCGAGTCTGTCAGAAACCCTCTCTTAATGATGTTCTTACCAAGTATGGGCAAGGTCGGCTAGGTTAGGGGGACAGGAGAGATGGCTGAGATGAATGCTGGCCGCGCAGCGCCACGGCGCGTAGCGCGCGCCAGCGGTACGCACAGGGGGTGCGGGGCCGGGGGAAACTTTTATAAATTACTGCTTTTTACGCATTTTCCTGTTGTGGAAGCTATGCTTCAAAATTTTATATCATTCAGTATTTCCTTGACTTGAATGCCCTTCTTAGAAATGTTTGACTGATTCTGGAAATAAAAAGCAACGCATTGGTTCTTTGACTTATTATCATAACGTTTTTTCTGAGTATTGAGAGCCTACTAAGAAGCACAGCACATTCAAATCCAAGCTTGATTGAAAGATCTTGCTTGGCTCCGAATATTGTGATCCTGAGAAGCCTCCGCCTGGGGTTGTTGCGCACTAGATGGTCGGTCGATGCTGGGTCAGACTGGTGGCAGTTTCACTCTTCTATCATACCACATCGGGCTTTTACGCTTGCAGGAATTATGCTTGATTCGCATGAATGAAATCAGTAGTCGGGAGGATTATGTGAGATTATCTGGCGACGCATGTATTTGATTTTGTACTATTGTTGGCAGTTTCTCGTGCGGACGTGATGTTTTTAATTTTCCGTCTTCAATAGAATAGCGAGCAGATATTTTATGTAAGTGCAGTGTCCGTGGTCATGAGATTAGAATTCGCAATCAATGGCAGTGTTGGTGACAATTGGCTAGGATGGCATTTCGAAGACTTCAAAGTAAAACAGCAATGGGCAGCTGCGCACAGATTGCTATCAGGCTTGGCAACTGAGAGCAGTCACAGTTAGGATGATGTTTCAGGCTTTGAAGGTGCTGGCGTGGATCACTCGCAGAGGCTGACAGAAAGTTTATATAGCCGCGATTGATATCAGGCATAAACTGTATATTGATATATATATATTTACATCAGCATCCGAAACTAGGTGTGTAGCCCCCATGACCCCCTCTAGGCTTGGAAAATTGTCAATTTCGAGATGTTATTTTGAAAAACTGGGCTGACCTCCCGTCTGAACGAGCCAGAAATCAGTGACACCAATAGGAAAGCCAAGAAATTCCTGACTCCCCCCCCCTGGATAAGCAGAAAGTTAGCTCCTGAAATTGACCCCACTTCGCAGTTTTGCTATTTTTAAAAAGAAGTGCGAATGTAAAGCTCATTTAAAAATACGTTTGGTTTATGATGATGCGTAGAACTTCATCTTATCAGTTATACCATATTGGTAGAGCTAGGCTTATATGCAGTATTCTCATTTGCATGCGCAAGCATAGCAATTACAGTCGACTCCACTTAATTGCATATCGGATAATCGCATAAATCGCTTTATTGCATAAAATTTTTAAGTCCTGATTCTTTTCCTATACCCGCTATGTTAAAAATCTTCGCATAATTGAATATCAGATAAACGCATAACCTTTAACAGAACGGCGCATATGCTACATATGCACCAGATAATTGCATAGCGCCATCGGATATTCGAATAACGGGCTTGTCAGTTTCCTACGCTTCCAGTCTCAGATTAGATTAGATTAGAAAGTCAACGCCGTCATTTAGTAGTGACGTTCATTGTCAATTCCAGTTCTTTTCTGGAAGGTCGATCTTTGCATTTGCCATGACGGCAACGACCAGTCAAATTCATAGTTCAAAAAAACGCAAGGATTTAAGTTTGAAAGAAAAAATTGAGGTTGTTGATAAGTCTGAACAACGATTGAGTCAAGCTGAAATCGATTTCTGATGCTCTGAATGCTATCCATATTCTGCAAAGGCTCTTTTTTGAGCCGTGAAAATTCCAGTCTCGATGTTTTATTTATTTTCTATGATGGCGATTTGCTATGCACCTTGATTTGTGGAGGTAAAATATCACAGATAATAGTCTAAGTTGAGGCTAAATTGCACAAGAAAAACCAGTGCTCTTGAACCGCAGGTTTAGAACTGAAACCGAAAAAACCGAGAGCAAAGCCGAGCCGATTAGCAAGAACCGAAACCGAAACCGATCGACACATATCGAACTGATCCAACCGTGAGTCATTTTGTCATCAGGAGTGCGGAGTCCGTCCATAACAGACGGAACGGAACGCGAAAAAGCAGCCATTGTTCCAGTTCTGCTACCATGTCTTATCGTACGTAGCCTAGCCGGGCCTCATGCGCGAAAACTGTAGCCTAGCGGCAGTTTGAATTCACTACCTCTTTGACATGGGGTATGCTACACCATGTCCCATCCTGCAACGCTTGCCTCTCAGAAGTGCTCGGTGGGAGCTCTATCACTACTAATGGTACCTAAAATTAGAGGTGTGTCTCCATTTTCTCTTGACTCATCATGCCATACCCAATCACAAACATCGTTCGTCGTCCCTCGTTCTTTAAGTGAGGCAAGCCTCGGTAAGGGAGAAACTATACAGTATTTCAGTTCGTGCGAAGTTCGCACGAGATCAGTCCAGGAGTATAGCTGCAAATCACATGTCAGTTCAATCTCAGGTCAGTTTCGACGGAGTTCGTGCGGAGTGCGCGCGTAAAACCTCTTCAGCCTCTTTGCATCTCTTTTCTTCAGGGAATTAAACCTTGTCGCGTGAATGTGAACAAACACTGATGTAAATTTTAATTTTTTGTAGTTTACCAATGATTGCGATACGTTTCTGTAGGTGATCTTACAAAAAATTTTAAAAAAGGTCAGCACTCTGTTTTTTCAAAAACCAAAAAACACACCACCTAAAAAATTTTATTTTTAATTTTAGGATTTTATAATTTAGAACTAATTTTAGACCTAGAGAGAACCTAATTTTAGAACATCAGATATCGATAGGCAACCCAAAAAACTGCACATTAGGCATAGCATCCCGATTGCATGGAAATTCAGGTGCATGATTTCATCGAATCAGTACCTAAGGCTCGATATAAAACTTGCCATCCCTGTTCAGCAATGATATCTTGCAATGGGCGCAATTTTTCAACATTGCTAGCCTTGGCAGCTACGATGGTAGTATAACTCCATCGGCGCCGTCGATCACCGTTATCGCTGGGAAAATCCTAAGTGAGGCCGGTATGTGTTTCCTTGATGTGTTATTTAAAGCACTTTTTTTAAGAAGACAGGCAAAACATCAATCGTTCATGATTATTTAATTCATGATTAAGCTTGCACGTGACCATGCGTATTACAAACGCTGCCACTCTCGCGATCACACCGGTGATAATTTTACATCTACTATGCCGCACGGTGGAAATTACTAAAAAGTAATGCAAGATGACTCCTAAAATTAAAATTCCCGCGGTTTTTAATTATTGTCTATCTGCTTATGACAAAGTTGCCCAAGTCTATAGATTTGTGCGCGCAGTCATCTCGTCAAATTTGTCTGTTCTTCGCACTACATATTTCAGTTTCGTTAGGATCGTCGACGTGTTGTTTTTTGACGTGTTGACGTGTGAAATTTCGTTGAATTTATTCAAAAAAGGCTGACCGAAGGTAATAAAGTAAGCTAAGCATTCATTCTTGATTGATATCAGATCTAAAACTTGTGATAAGGTGCCCGGTGATATGCATATGATTAGAGGACCAACCCTTCCTTTTTCTACCCGCTTGAACGCTTTCACGGATGCTCGCGCAGGCATAGCGACCACAGTGACTGACTTGGCGACAGCTGGGGGTGGATCAGCGCAACAACTGCCGCTGAAGGCAGCTGCTTATGACACGCCTTTCGCGTACTGTAATCGCTACATTAGCCGTTTCGGGAAACAGGTCTTTGGACGAATAGCCCGCGATGGCAGAAGGGATTTTAAGCTGAATCTCTTCATTACATTTTACCAGAATATGTGCCCAACAAAAAAATGAAATGTTTTTGGCGTTCCGGTTTGTGTGAAGCGAGCGCGCGCTGTAACTTTCTTTCGGATTAGAGGAGGATGGTCGGAACAAAACTTTACTTTGGAAAATCATTATAAGGGTTTTAGGAGTGGACTATTTGCGTGAGAAGTTTTGTCGCGATAGAGCGCGATGGATTTAACACTCACAGTACGGCCTAGGGAGGATAAACTCGCCAATCGTTCACTTTACACTGCGATTTTTCCCCTTTTTACGCCTAGTTCGCTTCGCTGCGGCTCATTCTTCGTTCCTGTCGTTGGCTAGATAGGTCCTTTGCTTAGTTTTGTCCGTAAAGGCAGTGTAACGAAGCCTCTGTTATACTCAGTCGCTTACTGTCGGCCGACCTGGGCGGTCGGTCCTTGCAAACTCTCTTCAACTTAACGCTTTCGCAGAGCCTCTCTCGCTGCAAGCTTAGCTAATCGGCAGCTCAGCTTAGCTTAGCTAATCGGAAGCCGGCCTAGCTAACCGTTTTTTAATGCTTGAATTACTATACTTTGGTCTTTTCAGGTTTGAAATCGTCTCGATTTTTGTCCCGTTAAGTGAAAAGGCGAAAGAGGAAATTTCAAGTAAGTAACGTTACATTTGTAAGATTTGTGCGTAGGTATAGTGGTGGGAAGGTACTGTGTCTTTAGTCGCCTTTAGGTGGTCGATCGTCATCAGTGATTTTTTCAATTCGATTCGATTCGGCGACTCGACGCAAGTTGATCGAAATCGCAAGAAATCGTTTTGTGTGGTTCAACTAGCATCGATAAAGAAAACTTCACGTAAGCACCTTTGTAAGATTTGTGCGCAGGTGTAGTCGTGGGCAGGTACCTTTGTAATGCCTCCAAAGCGCCAGAAGCAACATTTGTTGGCCCTTGCTGCTCAAAGGGCTTTGGGTGGTAGAAAGGAGGGAAAGGAAGGCCATAATGAGAAGGAAGTCACTACGGCTGCGATCCCAAACGTTGGCCCATCCTCTATGTTAGTTTCGCGTACTCAGAGTAGCAGTCAAGATGTTCCGCATGTGATGTTTGATGAAGAGACTGCTCAGGTCTCGCGTGGACTGGAACACGACTTAGAGACGGCTTCTCTGGATTTGGCGGGACCAGCGCAGGGCGTCGAGGGATCTTCTCCGGACTTGGTGGGGCCAGCGCAGGGCGTCGAGGGATCTTCTCCGGACTTGGTGGGGCCAGCGCAGGAAGTGTCTGTTAAACTGAAACAAATGCGGATTGGGACCTCGGGGAAACACGGGCTGCTTCCTAATCTCTCAACTAGAATGCAGGACTCACGATTTGTTGAAATATGCCCAGGATTTCGGCACAGTTTTTCGCAGTACTCGATTCTGGCTACTCCTTCTTCTGACTGCAGCGGCCTGTATTTGGCGTTGGCTAGTTTCCTGAAACCAAGCCCTAGTGGACGATGCACCACGCAGATGGATATTAGGTCAGCCATGAAATCGTTTTATATGACATACGCGTTGGCCAATGACGCTGTGAGCCAACTCTTGGATGGCAGGACTCCGTCAGACTACATAAATGAGACGGGCCTTGTTCGCTCTGGCAAAGGTTCTTGCGTCGAGGTACTGGTTGCTGCGACCTTGTTTCAAAGTCCTATCTACGTTTTCAAAAAGCGCGAACATTGTCGGAACAACTTGTTTGTTTGTTTTTCTGCCAAATTTTTCGTTTCTGTTAGGTTTAACCCTTTAACTAGAGATAGCTACTATGGCGACGATTTAGTTTTTACACCCAATTTCATAGGCCTAGAAAATGGCATAAACTTTGTTGTTTTTGAAAGGTCAAAATGAAACATTTGGAGCTTACTGTACCATTTTTTCGTTTCGCATATGTATCTATTTTACAAATGGACGTATCTCGCCCACTTGCGTTTTTAAAGAACATATTTATTTAGGTGTAAATGCTGGTTTGATAGTGGGGCGTTACTTTTAGAATTTAAAATTGGTGTCAAGTTGAGCATTGTGGGACAAAAATTGCCCGTATTTAACTTTGATTTTTCAAAAAAGTGACCACTTTGACGTAAGTTCATAAGTTATCTGCCAGATATGCAATGCTCTTGATATAGCATTCGAATAATCTGGAAGTTTTCCCACGAACATCATAAGTTTCATTCGATTTCGAGTTTTTGGGACGCGCGCAAGTGCTTAAATTGGCAATCCCGTTTTCAGAACTTCAGACCTTACTCAGCCCCAGTAGCTTTTTAGTCCACAGACCTTCTGATCAGGAGCTCATTGTCGATTTTAAAAAATGTAAACGTTTAAATCACCTTCAAACGCGCGACCCAAAAAGCACAAATGGAAGAAACTGACAGTTTAAAAAAAAATTCTGAATTGTAGCATGTTCAGGCGAGTCATTTGCCTATTCACCCGCGGCTTGAAGCTTTTTAGTAAAGATACTCTCTGTTTTTAGATCTTAACAATGGAGAAAAAAGCGCTACTCCTATTTTTAGAAGTCCAGAAGGAATTATCAATTATCCCGATGAGGGTGAAGAAATCCCGACTGCCATTCCACCGACTACATCAAAACCACCAGAAGATCCGCTGGATCCTAACAAAATGCAAAAAGGCGACGATACTGATCCGCAAAATCCGACTCAACAGTGAGTAGGGCTCAAAGAAAACATAGGGGTCAAAGGTCAAAGTTCACTAGTCCGCGACGACACAAAAGATAAGACTTTTGGGACCTCGCGCACATACCAGCCATTGAATGCCCACAAACCAGCGTAGAATGCCATAGCGATGCTTCTAGGGCTGGTAGTCGTTCCTTCCCATGAATTCTGAAACGGCTCCATATAAACTAAAAAAAGTCCAATGCAATCAAGTTTTTTTGTCCAACTTAGTAGAGAAGACCTCACCTCTTCCCAGGAAAAGTAAGACGATGCCTGTCAACATGATCAATGTGAAAGCTGATAACTTCGCTATAGTGAATAGTCTTACTTGTTGCAGGTGAACATAATATTTCCAATCGATTTTATTTCTGGGTGCATATTTTTGTCGTTTTCCCCTTTATTATCAATCCAGTTGACATGGGTGAGGCACTTTTTTTGAAAAATGTCACAGCGGTCGAGTGATTTTTTGTTTCTTTCAGAAACCATGAAACCATATACCCTTGACAAATTCGCTAGTGAATTTTCGCGCACACTTGAAAAAATGAAGATGTCTCAATTTGGTTTTCAGGAAAATTCACATTCGTTCGAAAAGAATCGAAACATACATTATTTAATTTTTTGTTGAAATTAATTTTTTTGAAGCGCAAAGCTAGAATTAAAACCCGCAAAAACTCTGGCCGATTGAAAGCTTTTGTTTGTGGTGGATCTTTGTTCTTTACCTTCTCTGTTCGGTTCGTTGAGATACAGTATAAGCGCCAATCGCAGTTTTTGTGTAAAGAACTGGAAGGAAATTAGTTTCCATATTTAGCTTCTTGAAATTCCGGAATCTTATTGTATGCTAACAAGCGTTTTTTTTTCATGGCAAAATTTTCTGCGTGATAAGAATATCCTAACCGTACAGTGATAAGAATGCTTGTGATGCATGTACCCTGGTTTGCATGTGTGGCCTCCAAGTACAACTCCATATTTTTCAAAATATTAACTACAGTCTACTCTAATGCGTTTTAGAGTCTCCGCCAGACGGGCCTGTCGTTGTGGTCTTGTTGAAGTCTATGCTACAATCTCGCAGGTCGATAATGGATCGGGTGTCACAGCAGATATACAGACAGGGTGAGAGAGAGAGAGTAACTATAGGATGCAGCATTCCACAAAGAACAGGTGACTGACAGCACAAGAATACACGAGCAGATATTCTAATACATTCTAATTCTAATGTAGGAGACAACGTCGAGGATCTGAGGAAGCTAGAGCAGTAGCCCTGGTCTTCACCATTCGTGGTCTGAGCGAAATCGTTGGCCTCCACTTGTGAGCGTACTTACCCTGCAAGTATTGTGTTTTCTTGGAATAAAATACAAACTAACCCACCGTGTATTTGCTGTCGTAGGCGCAAGGCCATTTGCAGTAGGCGCAGTCACACCCCATAGCGGTAACATCATTTGGTTCAGGGCTCTTCCTTTTCCCGTCGGCGATCTGGTCTGTGAGTGAGAGCGAAAGCCACCGAACCAGAACCTCGAGAGATCCTTCCTACAATCCTTCCCATTGGTTTGGCCCGTGACGCTTTGTGGACCGCTCGAGTGTTACGTTTGTCCTTTTAGCATCAATAGGCCGTCCAATTTGTCTCTTTCCCCCCAGTTTCTTAGAAACGATCTAGCTACAGTACTTGAAGTGGTGTGCTCAGCTGGCCTGAAAAGCAGTAACTGATACGCCCTGGACCATGGCCGTCAGTATCCAGAGGCTGATCGTGAGTATGATTGGAGGGATACGAAGAGTATGACCAAGCTTCGCTAATTGCGAGCGCCGAACGCGGTTTTGACCAACGGCAGCAGGCGGCCAAACCGCCATCCACGCAATGCGGGCAGCCCAAACCAAGATTGGCAACAAGGACACAAGGAGGACCTGCAAGGAGTTAAGAAGTCTGGATCCGTCCTTTGTGGATCAGGTCCGCAAGCAGCTGCAAGAGAAACAAGCAAAGAAAGACGAAAGAATGGCTCAAAATCAAGCAGTCAATAATCAAGCAGTTTGTGTCAATCGTGTCAAGAGTTCAAGGAGCACAAACCCCAGAAGAATTACTGCGTGCACCAGCCGAACATCGTGTAGTAAATACTCCAAGTAACTTTGGACGACGAGAAAAGTTCCAGGGACTCGCTGAATTTGCGTCAAGCAACCTTGCCCTGAGAAGTGCTGCGATATTCCTTTGTCATATCTCGAGAGCAAATACAGGTACAGTATCTCTAATCATGGAGGAGAGAACAGGCGAAATCGAGTCGATGTCTGCAGGCTCCCCAAATTTCGAGGCTTCATCCGGTTGAAATGCTTGGCTCGCCCTAGGACAGGACTACGGCTGACCAGAGGATAGCCCAAGCCACAGGAGCCAACCCACGCGGTCCACGCACACTTCTTGATACGTTCACTATCCCACACAGAGAAAGCCGTGTAGACTCACAATCCGGGGAGCAGCCGCACGTGTCATCCGTCAAAGGGGTTCTGACGGACCTGACGATGAGACCGAAGTGCTCATAGAGCAAGTTCAGACCAGGAATTCTAGACTAGTTCTCTACCGATGCCTGCAACCAGACCAGTCACTCGACCTCAACCTCGGTCTCATGCTGGCCCTGACTTAGGAGAGGCGGACGGTTCCCTGAACCAGTGCACGAATAGGTCAGATGGCGTAGTACATGCATAGTACATGCCTATTACACGGTAACCTGCGGCGAGTATCGGTGCTATGTTACACAGGTGCCGTTCTGTCATTTGTCAGGGAGCAAGTCTTGGAACCAATATAAAGAGTAACGAGTCGATCGCAGCTGCGAATGATACGAACAACGCGAAAGTAGTCGCAGCCAATAAAGAAAGTTTAGAAATCTTACTGTGGTGCGGCATTAATCGACTTAGTGATACAGGGAGTGAAATCGGATGCTATCCCTGTCCTGACCGCTCCCAAATGTGTCTTTGATGTCCTGGTGGGACAAGATTTTCTCAGGTGTACCTGCAAAGCAGTTATTGATCAAGGTAAAAATGTCATTTCTTTTCATGCAAGAGCCTGGGCGAGCCAGCCGCATCTCGAATATTGCAAAAATGGGAACAAAATGACTCTTCGACCTTGATATATACAATATATATTGTTCATTTATTCATGATACTCTGCACGTCATGCCAGTATTTCCCCTGAAAAAGCGTGGCATAACAAACTCTAACAATGACAATCAAGTTGACAATGTTGTTTGTTCCGACAGCGCATCCGTGTCGAACGGAACAGAGATGTTTCGGGCTTGTTATAGCACAATACAGCAATTTATGTGCGTCTTTTTTATGAATCGCGCAACATAATTATTTTCGTGCCAATAATCAGAGGCACGGGATGTTCTAGAAAACCAGCTTTTCAGAGTGACACAGATCATCGATAATAATGACGCCACTGACGCACGAATGTAACTCGAACGACTTGCGTCAATGCTCCTTCGACTGTATGCCAAAAATACCAGCACCATGAGGGGAGATCCAGCGCCATTGATAATCATCCCTGTATTATAGTTCCGTGCTCGAACCTTTGCTCAGGTGGAAAGAAGTCCTTTGAGTGCGCTCTGCTTGACGGCCAGGACACTGGGTACAAATTTTTCATATTCTTACCGCCGAGCAGTTAGACTCAACTAAAGTTCATTGCGTCGTATCGAAATATCACCGCCTCTGCAGCTCGATATGGGCAACAGAGACACAACTTAGGCATATCGATATCGCAGTATCGTTCTATCATATTTTTGACAACGATCTAGCCTGAAAGTTATTCTCATTCTCATCCTGACTGTTCACTATAGCAAGCAACCATTTGCATATCATGGTCAGTTTTGGCTAAAATCAATAAAGTGTCCCAAAATCTTTTTTTGAAGAGGCGTAACGAAAGGATGGGGCTGAGGTGGGTATATTTAAGCACAATTTCCACTCTTGCTGGCAGTATACGAGTGCTGTGCGATCAATGAAATATCGATGGCGGGTGCGCGACAGTGTGATCACTTACAGTGGCTTGCAGGTGTGGTGTTTGAGAAAATGAGCCACAAGCGGTGACAACTCATGAACGAAGGCGAGGGCACAACTCGACGCGTTCTGCACATTGATGAAATTGCGCAGTCTAGCAAATAGGTCGTGGCTGTGGCTTGAAGCATCTTAGCTAATACAGCTGCAAATGACAGGATCCCGACAGGAAATGAATGTTTAGGCATTGCCAATAATCGCGCTCGGTGCCCAACCTTGTTATCCTGTCATCTGAATCCCTCAAGTTGAAGTTGGCGCGGAAATGATCCAGCTGCTGCCCTCACAGCAGCTTGATGACTTGTCGTGTCCAGCCTTGGCAGCTTCCACCAATATAGCCATGTTATAAACCCCTATCTCGAAAACTTTCCTCCCCCACAACACTATTGCACTACTCACTAGACCACATTGACACAAGCAACCACACTAAGTGGACTGAGGCAATTTTAAAAGGACTGCATGGCCAGGAGCACGAAAGGAAACCAACAGGCGTAATTACTTTGGTCTGACTGCCGGTCTTCTGAATACTCGTCAGTAAGGGCATGCTATGGCAAATTCAGGTGGTAGAGCTTTGACAATAGATTTCTGCATACTGAAATAAAAGCAGGTTGGTAATGTCTATTGGACACCCGACTTGCTCGTCTCAATTTTTTATCACCTTCTCTTTGCCTCATTTTTCCTCTCCTGCACATCATTCATTACCTGTGCCCTACAGGGTCTTTTATTGTGCTGGTGCATGACAGTGGATTCCGATGCCGATTATTACAGTATACTGCAAGAACGCAAAGAACATTCGAAAGAGCACCACCAGTAAGAAATTCTGTGATATTGGATCTAATCAAAGCATTAAAAAATTCCTTTACGCTCGCCCAAATTTTGGCATGTTGCACTGGGCTGATGGAGCTCCCGCTGTATCCATGCGTCTGAGGGCTTGAGGTACTTTTTGATGAAAGGTCAGTTGCGCCGCACGGTCAGCGTAACAAATAATTTTCAATGCCTATAGCTTTTATTTGAGCAACTGTTTTTAAATAATGCACGGCTCAGTCATGGTCGATTTGAAATTTGGTCGGTTCAATTCCAAAACAGGGGATGCCAGCACCAGTGTGGTATAGCTAGTGGAGCGTATGGCCATAAATTCATTTTGATTACAGTTATAATTGGTCATTAGAGAGAGAACAGTAAACTCTAGAAAACTGAGAAGATGTATATCAATCCTTTGCTGACGCAGAATACTCAAATTTACTTTTCTCCTCTTTAAAATAGAAACGATCCGCCCTCTCTACCGCTTCGATAACATTGTATGGGCATTAGCAAACACTTCACATATTGCTGCTGAACATCCATCTGACGATTCCCATTCCTATTGCCAGTGCTAATCTGACCATCGTTAACTGACTTCGGCTGGGCAACGACGGGAACCAATGTCAGTGGCTTGTTTTGAGCCGTTCGAGTACCCAATCTAAAATCGTTTGCTGATATTTTAAAATCCAGGAGCTTCAAAAGATATACAAGCTCTGACTTACAAAAAACGCTCCCGATTAGATCTAATTAGCATTGAACTAGATAAACGCAATGCCGATGCTTGTATCAGACACATGCTGCTAATCACGATCAGAACGGAGCCCGTTAATGCCATTATATCAGGTGTCTTGAGAAAAAGCCGGACGCAGCCGACTGTGGCAGCCTCGCGTACGACAATGGATGGCAGCTCCTTCGAACGATGAATAAAAGGCGAGGGGGGTAGATAAAATTCTAATTCTAATTCTAGCACAAACGTCGGCACATTCATTATCGTTACGCCCACTACTAGCTTATTGATCCAAGCAACATTTACGCCTTTATTATTATTATCCATGCTTCCGGCTAATCCAAGGCCGTTAATCACATCAAGTGCAGTGTAGGTGGGAGTCCTCTGCGTAGAGCTTTGCAGCTTCAAGGTTTCAGGGAAATGAAAAGGTTGCCTTTATCATCACTGTCACCATAATATAGTACATGTACCATGCATGGGTGTGCTTATAAAGTCATTACGGCTGTGCCTTGTTAGGACTGGTGTTGACGAAGGAGCTTACGGATGGCCATCAGCCTCCAGGCGGACAAGATGCTCTTTGTCCTGGTTATTTATGATTTTAGAAATGTCTTTCTCCAAGCAATCCCGTGATGCACGCCATGTCAGGATGAGGAACGAGCTGACCATATAGCCCTAAAAGGATATCGGAAGACCTACTCTATCTTAGTTTTCTTTTCAAGGCATTCATCACATCACTGCTAATTGAAAATGCCAGAAATAACCAAGCTGACAGTGAGCCTGGTGTTTCCCTCGGTTTTTAATGTTTCCAAATTTTTCCGACCTTTATTGATGTGCAGCAGACACAATGGTATTTATTTTGTGTAACACATGTTCAAAATTTTATGGGTCCCACAGAAGAGTGCATGGAGTGAAAAAGTTTCTTTCTTCGCGTTTGGGAATGAGACAGATTATTTTTGTGAGCACTCTCAATAATGAGTGTGTCTGACAATCAAGTTATAACCTATTGTAGAAGATTGATCAGCCTAATTCTAAAGAGGTATCGTAGAGAAAGAGAAAGAGAGAAGCTGTCATAGTCCTGGTACATTTGCTGTCCAACCAGTCCATCTTGCCAAACGGCCTCTTTCGCTAGCCTTGCGCGCAAAATTTGCGAAGTTTTTGCAGCCTTAAAAGTGTTATAAAATGAAAAACAAAACAAAGCAAAATTAGTGAGTACCTGATCATAAATTTTTGATGGGTTCAACGTCAAACTCAACAATCGCAAAAAGGAGAGGCCTAATAGGCATGCAATGTAGACAGAGAATTTAACTTCTTTTGTAGTCATTATTTCATAGGCCATTAAGATAATGGCTGGAATAAAAGCTGCCAGCATAATAGAGACATAAAAGCCAAAGGTGCTATTAGCTTTTTCGAGTGCACTTGAAAGACATGCGTGAGAGTCGATCCAATTTTGTAAGATCTCAGAGTTTAATTTAGGAGCAGTTCGAATACATCGATTTAAATACTGCACCTCAGCAAATATGAAATGGCAATGCAAGGTGAATATGGCATTGGCCAGTGCCCACCATCCAATTTTGATAGCGATAGCGAACACGGTGAATGGTACAAATACGGGTTACCAGAGGCCAGCTCACGTCGATAGTTATCACAGATTAGCATGGCTAAAAATAGTCCGATCCAGGTGACCACAGTGGTCACAGTCACACAAATACCATAAATCTGATGATATCTCGCCCTACTGGCTTTGCCCGCTTTATCAGATATCGCTGTAATCAATGACCTCAACTGCCTCAAATCTCCTTTCCATTGCCAACGAATAAGGAAGAGGCCTGCAACCAAACACTCCCCAGACATTATGCACACGCACAACAGCCAAGTCGCTCTCGGACTGAACGTTGGTTCATTGTTATAATAGCGGGCCGTGATCACAAGAGAGAACCAAACCGATAAGACAAGAACAGTCAAGATAACCAGCCTGCAAAACCGAAACCACTTTTTGTCGCACAATCGTCGGGGAACATAGCCCCCGAATAAGGAGAGGAGGAAATGGATCGGTTTTAGCAAGGTTTTGCTATGGTGCGCGAATCCTCTCTGCCCAGCGTCCATTTCAATAACATGCATGGGCAGAAGTTTAGACCCTGGTGCCTAATCTGGCATTCGTGACTCCATATGATGCTCGACTAGGGCGGCAACCAAAGTTCGCATGTGGGATGTAAAACTAAGTACTTTGAAAATCCAGGAAGCTTTTTAGAGAGAAACTGAATAGCTGTAATTATATTACAGAAAAGGCTTATACGTGAGATTAGCTGCAGAAGAACCAATACATGTTTACAGTGTGCAGGCAAAGGATGTGGACCCTAGCTTAGGCTAGCTATGATGTGTTTTTGACCCGCGTCAGTCGTGAGAGGCAAGGCGACTTGGAGAAAATTATTGATCTCCCTTAAATGGGAAACGTCAACCACTCTGGTTGATGTTTCAGCCGGGGTCGGAAGACTCGCCATGTTCCAATCGGAGAATGTCCCACCGACTTCGGTCAGTTGCATCATTTCCCACCCCGCCTATCGGAGGGTTGCAACAGCGTCAGAAATGTCAGAACAGGAAATCATTGAGTGCTCAGTGTTGCATCTGCACGAATGAATTTTGGTTGGTATAGGAGCCCGCATAAGTACAGATGAGGAACTTGTCCTGATATGGCGTGATTTTCGGGTGATAATTCGGGCCAATGGAAATAAAAGGGTGGCGTAGATTTTCCACCAAGCTTGACAAGCGTAAGTAGGGGGACCGTGAAATCGGCGGGAAAAACGTCTGACTGGGGCAAGGCGCAAGGCAGTTCTTGCGACTATGACTGTGGCTGAAACATCAAGCCGATGGGGAGATCGATTACTCTCTCCCACTCGCCATGGCCTACCAGGCACGAGAGTGCAGTTGTAGGTTGAGTAAATGTAGGATGTACCGAATGTACAATGCACTGCACTGCACTTTTTGCTTCAAATTTATGCATATATATGCTCTTATGCTGTAGTGTACAGTAGGACATATTCTTGAACGTCCAATGGATGCGGAATCCAATTTTCCAAAGTGGTAGCATACAGCACTTCTGTTTGGCTTTGGAGGCCTAAAGAAAAATGGAAGAGTCCGTCTGGCACTGGGGTATTTACTGTAGTTGTGTTGATACTGTTTTAACAAAAAGATTCAGTTCCAGTTAAACTGAATCTCCGAGTAGAATCAGCTTCAGTTACTTAACTTAATCTTAAAAGATTTAGTTTTAACTGAGTGATTCAGTTTTTTCTTTAACAAATCTTCATATCTATTGTATGTGTATGGGTGTCCAGCGAGTAAAAATCTTTGTTTTCCTTCACATAGGTGACCGCTTTTTCGCATTTAAATATTTAGCAGCTGAGACCAAGGCGGTTGTAACTTTAAGGTGTTTCTAAAAAAATGATTGGAATTAAAGAACCTTCTTTTTGATTTGTGTCAATTGAATTATGTCATATCATACTTTCTCCATAGCTAAGCGCTATACAGCGCACTCGAGGGCTAAGGAACACATATTTGACAATCACTTTGTACCGAGGCGGGAGTCGAACCCTCTCCTCGAAGTGCGCATCCAACGTGAGAGGCAGACGCCTTAACCCGCCTAGGCCACGACCCTGGTCATGGAGAAAGGACACCTTTCCAGCATGGCGCTCATTCTAGTGAAAACTCTTTCACTCACGATCAGCGCTGACGTGGCAGGGGCTGATACCACTGCAATATTGTAAAGATTTGGAAATTTTTCTTTATTCAGGAATTCAAATGGATCCATTTCGTTTGCAGCCGCTCATGGAATTTTTACGGTTGACGCCAGCTCGCGATCAATAAGATTGTACGGGCAACGTCTCACTGACAATGAGCTTCGTTTCTCCATGATCTTTGCACGAACAGCCGAAAACAGATCACGAATTGTAAGTTGTAGAAGACGCGGTATTTTGAAAACTGGGTCCAACTGATTCTAAACAGATTACTCACGCTGACGCCCAATGACCAGCGCCTAGTTCGCCTAGCGTCTACTCGGCCAGAAGGCAGTAGGCAGCACCTATATGACCCGTCTAGTGATCATGATGGGGATTAGTTTGCATTACATTAATGCGTGTTATCGATTGCATTGTGCCTATGTTTTATCGCAATCAGTCAGCCCCTTTTCCAAGACTGTTGTGAGCAAAAATGCAACTGGATGTTTTGAATCTGATGAGAATGCCCACGCTCATTGCATCAGCGACTACAGTCTAGAGAGTCCTGTAGGACTCACGGGTACCAAAAGGATTAATCAAGGAATCTCTCGCTGCCGACGCAACATCCGTTTTTAGCCCGGCTTCTCCTGGCTAGCTATGTAGCTATGAGTAGGCCTTGTGTGCGTCAGCAATTGCATTTGTATCGCAGCTGGAGAACAACTGCCAAGTGCTGGTTTTATAAAGGGGCCGCCTATATTCGTTGGGAGCCCCTGTTCCGTCGTATATTTTCACGTGGGAATAGTTTGTTGTAGTACCCGTCTCGCGCTCCTCTCCGCCAGCCCGCCACGCCGAGACGTCGGTATTATTGACACAAAGGCTTGGGTGGTTGGAAATGCGATACTAGTAGTACCTGGGAAAGTGGTATACCTAGTTTTGAACTCCCCTGTCGCCACGACAACTACGATAAATCGTCGCTGTTCACCGTTTCGATAGGACGACCCGTCTCGTCTCGACGATAATCCCCTCTCCTTCGTGCGACGTCGACGGAAACGAGCATCGCTGCGCGCAGGTCGCCCGCCCTTCACGTGCACCACTCGAGTAAGGATGCCGTAAAAGTCATTCGTTTGCTCTTATTGAGATGTCGACTAGTTTTTTCAAAATATAATCTTATGATACGACCCGAAACTTTTTGCATTTCCCCTCTCACTTTTCAATCTAATGTCGTTCAGCATTTGAAGCGTTTTTCATTACAGGCGTTCAAGGAATAAAGAGCAATAATGAGTGACGACGAAAGAAGCGAACCCCCGGTCTATCAGAAAACGACCACATCGGGAATTGTGAACAACAAAGATGAGGAGGAGGAGAAAGCCGAGGGGGGAGTCGCCTTGAAAGCAAATATCAATTTATTTGGTGCCGTCATGGTGGTTATCGGATGTATCATCGGAAGTGGCATCTTTATTTCTCCCAAAGGAGTTCATGAAAGTAAGTACTGACCTGCAGGGGAGGATAGCAAAACTTGGGGTAGCTCTCAACAGCGTAGTGTGTAATGGCTGCTCATGACTACAGCCTCAGATACTTGAGACCAGTGCCTCTGCCCAGTTCAGAATGGGTGAACTGCAAGCACTACTGTACTCATCCTTGTCGGGTACCAGTGCTCGAAGACATATTCCTACATTGAGTAGTCATAATCAAATCTAACATATTTGGAAACACTCTCAGAACAACCAGTCATCTCAGGCTGGCACTTGTCAGACATAGAGCCCCATAGAGCCCGTGTGCACAGACGAATTGCACTTTATTTACGCTCGCTCACGATTAGCCGTAACGCGGCTGATGTAATTGGCTTCGTTGCTGTTGTTACTGTTTTGACTCAATTTCTTCATCAGAAACGGGGCTTTGGTGTTTTTAGTGCGAGCTTTGATTGTTTTCGGCTTTTTCTGAACAACTTGAGTCCTGTACTAATCGAGTCTTTTTCAGATGCTGGAAGCCTGGGTCTCTCTTTGATCGTATGGCTCATCTGCGGCGTGTTCACAATGGTGGGCGCGTATTGCTACGCCGAGTTGGGCACCTTCATTAGAAAAAGTGGGGGCGATTACGCTTATGTTTTCGCAGCTTTTGGTCCATTAATTGCTTTCATCCGTCTCTGGGCCGAATGCATTATTGTTAGGTAAGTGCGGCATATATGAGTCTAGCTGTAGTAATGAGAGGGTTGGAGGCGTCGTCTTGATGCGCTTTATGGAAGGGGCTCGGCTCCCGCTTGGATCAAATGCTTTTTCTGTGCTCTCATACCCTGCCGTGCGTTTATGCAGGTGTTCCAGTATCTGCATTTGGCAGAAGGACAAACCATGAAATGGAATCAAAGCTAATAAAGTTTTGAGGCGGGGGTTGGATAGTGAATTCATGCAGCAATTGATCTGGCTCGTGAGAGAAGTGGTTCGTTCGTGGTCAATTTTTGTGACCATGACTCCATCATTAGATATTGCTAGCGATTGGATTTCCCCAATTCACTCTCAAGTGTTACTTGAATCTCCTCAGGTGTTTTGCCCAACTTCAGCTGTGACTCAACCAGCCCTATTTTCTAGTCTAGCAATGTATCTCTGTTTCAGGCCCTGCACGATGACCGCTGTTGCTTTAACGTTTGCCATTTATATTCTCCGTCCATTTTTTCCACATTGCGATCCACCCCACGGAGCGCCCCAACTGTTGGCCGCCGGCTGTTTAGGTATAGGCCACCTGCGACGAGTCATTTTCACAAATTCCTGAATCTATTCTTTCATTCCAGTCCTCTTGACATTGATCAACATGATGAGCGTGCCGAAAGCAAAACTAGTTCAAAACGTCTTCACTATCGCGAAGTTATTAGCCTTGACATTGATCATTTTGACAGGCATCGTCTTACTTTGCCTGGGAGGAGGTAAGGTCTATTTTTCAAAATTGGACATAAAGACATGATTGAAGTGGACTTTTTTCAGTTTATGTGGAGCCGTTTCAGAATGCATGGGAAGGAACGACTACCAGTCCTGGAAGCATCGCTATGGCATTCTATGCTGGTTTGTGGGCATTCAACGGCTGGTATGTGCGCGGGGTCCCAAAAGTCTTATCTTATGTGGCTTCTTGGGCCAGTGAACTTTGACCTTTGACCCCTACGTGTTCTTTAGGAACTATCTGAACGTGGTCACTGAAGAGTTGGAAAATCCTGTCCGAAACCTGCCTATCGCAATTATCGTCAGTTGCACAGCATCGACCATCATCTACGTCCTGACCAACATTGCCTTCTACGCTGGTGTTAGTGAACGAGAGCTATTGGAGAGTCCAGCCGTTGCGGTGGCATTCGCCGATCGCTTTTACGGGGTCATGGCATGGATTATGCCCATATGTGTAGCCATGTCTTGCTTCGGTACTGTCAATGGATTTTTACTGACTTCGTCGAGGTGCGTAGTTTTCAGTTTGGAGTCAGAAAAAATGAATAATAGTTCGGTGTCTCCTTTTAAAAAAGATAAGATAACAGCCTTCCTATGTTTTAAGGCTGTTCTACGTGGCTGCCAGGGAAGATCAAATGCCCGTCGTGCTCAGCTATGTTAGTCCTCAATTCGAGACACCCATGCCGGCCGTTATCATTACGGTAAAAGGTTTTTCGCTGTTTTTTCTTATCTACAGTAAGGCTGACTATGATTACATAACCGTTTAGGGTCTGTTGAGTTTATTTTACCTCTTCCTGAGCGGGAATATCTATACTTTGATGAACTACGTCCAAATCGTCAATTGGCTGGCCATCGGCGTGGCCACGGCTGGTCTAATAGTATTGAGATATCGTATGCCACCAAGTAAATACGAAAGACCCATCAAGGTAACAGATGGCTTGTGTTATCGAGCCGCTTTATATTTACATTTCGGACATGTTTCTTGTTGCAGGTGAACATAATATTTCCAATCGTTTTCATTGCTGGGTGCATATTTTTGGTAGTTTTCCCCTTTATTGTTAATCCAGTTGACATGGGTATGGCACTTTTTTGGAGAATTCCACAGCGATGGATGATTATTTGTTTCTTTCAGCTATCGGTTTGGGCATTATGTTGACCAGTGTCCCTGTTTATTTCCTTTTTATCGCATGGAAGTCAAAACCGACCAGTGTGCAAGAACTAATTAGTAAGATTACCTTTTTTAACTAATTTTTGATGGAAATTAAGTTTTCTGATGTTTTTCCCAGATTCGGGCACAGTTGGCCTTCAGAAATTATTATTAATCGTTCCAACTGACAAGAAGGAATAAGGGAGGGGCCTCTCAGTGATGTGTTTATGTTGGTCATTTTTGATTTTGCGAAGGATTACAGCGTGTCTTTTGTTCGTTGATAAGCTGTCATGCTGATTCCTTTGTGGAATAGTCTTGTTGAATCTGAATTATGGTTAGGTGGAAAGAAAAACATCGAAGGAAATATTACTAATCAGCTGATTGAAAGGGTCTAGTCAAGAAATGAAGAACACATGATGGACAGGTAGACAGTTGAACCATCGTCGTCGGATTAGAAGAAATATAGGCCGATCTTGCAAGCAGAATCATGGCTTCCTGATATTGATGCCTGCATGCGATAGAAATACGCGCATGTTCATTGTCTGTTGACCAACCACTCGTCTTTCATTGCTTACAATCATCCAAAAAGCCTTAGTTAATTTCATATGAAACCTTATACCCTAGACAAATTCGAAGCAACCATGAAAATGGGGGCTCGGGCGCGCTAAATTCATTTCGCACCAAAGCTTTTGCATGAAATGCCGTCTTTTCCCACCAGTGTGCAAGAATTTCTCAGAACTCTTCCCTGGACTTCCATCCTCATTTGGACCGTCGGTGTCTCAGTCCTCGCTACAGCGACGTTACGCGAGCTTTTACCGTTGCTAGAAGACTATACTTATAACAATGTGGCCACACAGATCGAAGTTCGAAGGAACGAAAACGTACACAGGCCGAATCTTTCAGTTTGCTTATCTTATCATAGCGGAGCCACTCGAAATATTGTAGCGTCTATTAATAAAAATGAGTCATTGGACGATTGTATCTCATGTCGAGCCATGACCGACAATTTTTGGGATATTTGGACTCAGATTACACAAAAATCGAATGAAAAAATCGATGAGAAAATGCTAACAACTTTAATTTTGAATAGATTATTTGAACAAGATGATAAGACTCTTGCTGAGACTCTTTCCATTAATCAATCTAATTTTAACTGGAATGAACCAATTTTTGACTCGATTTGGATATTATTTGCTTGCATATCCCATCAAGACATCACATCCACTATCGCGGTACCTAACGTCTTATTCCTGCGTAGTCCTTGCGATGGTTTACACCTTGAAAAGATTCGCTGTATACCTCGAAGTACGGTCGACAAACTATTTTCGTATATTGTCAGTTTTATGGACCTATATTTAAAAATTCGTGTAGTCACTTTGAACAATGAGGTTTACCAAGATAGTCTGTCAAATCGGGTCGAAGACTTTGCTATAAAAGGCTACTATTCCTGTTTCATGCTAAGATCTGACTCTATACAAGAAACATACACTTTTACCTCTTTCCCTGATCAACTCACGCCACCCCCTTGGAATCGAACGGAACGACAAAATATTTTTTCTGTATTTGAAGACAGGACAACATTGTATTCCTTTACCAAAAGCGAGTCAGGACTGTATCCGAACGACAGAAGGCATGAATTGTCGAATGATGAGGAAGTAGCGTTTTCTTTTCAAATAGATTCTCGGGTTATCGAGACCCGAGCCACTTCTTCGTGCAATCGTAACAACACGGCCACTGATATCTGCTTGGCCATGAAACAGCTTGAAAAGGCAATAAAATATTGCCAATGCGTGCCGTTCATCCATAGATATCTGCTGTTCAGAAACACCTTTAGCCTGCCCTATTGTAACACTTCTCATTATGCGTATTGCCGAGGACACTTACATAAAAACATTTCGCTGGATCAAGAGAAATGTAAAAACAAATGTGAACATTCATTTTATACTTGGCGAAGATTTAGTCGTACAGTTTACAAGCATGATTGGAATTGGGGATTTAGAATCAATATAACTGATTCTAATTCTCCTTTTGTCGAGTTTAAACTGGTTGCTAGAGACTCGCCAGAGAAATTTTTATCTCAAATAGGTGGCATAGTGAATCTTTATTTAGGATTTAGTGGTGTATCAATTTGTTCCTTCATCATTTATTGTATCGATCGCTTCAAACAATACTGAACTCAGAAGAAACGTCGGGAAGATTTGCAGCGCGGGCATGAACAATCGTATGGTCTGAATTATCGAAGAGGTGATGTGTTGGACACTGCAGTCAAGAGAAGCGAAGATGCAGCCGTCAGTGAACTAGTTCAAGCAAAAGTGAATGAAGCTATGGAAAAACTAAAAGAGGACCTGATAGCAATACTAGACGAGAGGGACAGGCGTCTGATGCATGCTGACAAGATTGTGTAGCTGAGGAGCAGGAGGTTTCGGACTTTTTGCTAGCGACAGTAATACAGGAGGTCGTTTTCTATTTCCTGAATGATATGGGCAGTAAGACAATGCGGCCGGCACACATGTTTTTGGAAACGGATGAAATCGCATCAGTTTTGTCTTCGAAAACTGCTTTGCGATCTCTGATCGCGAGTGAGTGAATGAGCAACAAGCAATTAGGCGATACTGTGGTATTTTAATGTAAATCTTTCAAAAGGTGAATAAATCGGGGTAGCCTGTGATAATAAACTGTACTGTAGGTAAGCAGGTCCTGTAAAACCTGTTTTCGAGGTCTTTCTATTGCCAGGAGCACACATGTGCAGTAATAAAGGTGCAAGATTTTCATTTTTCGTGACGGCTCTGCTGTGCAGGGTGAAAGCAAGTTATCATTTGCTGTATCTGAACAAATATCTTAACTGGCCCAAATCGTCTCACTCGGACTAGAGAAGCAAAAAGGATAAATGTGCAGAGCTCAGCTGACAGGAACACGCATGGTTGATCTCATGTCTGTTAGGCATGTTGTTGCTTAAACACCGTCGCTTTTTGAAAGTGAGATGTATATCAAGAGTGAATACTGTACGCGTATTCGCAAAGAATAGAAAATGAAATAAAGCAATGCTGAATACTATTTCTGTCTTCACTTTCATAGATTCGAAATTCATATATGCTGTAATGGTCACATTCTATCACAAGCTCATTTCCTCTGACTTGTCAGGATTTAGTGCCCTCCTCCTAACAAAGCTGAATGGCCACTCGGTAGGACCACTGACAAAAGGCCATTTGGCTTGTTAGCTGAAGACGATGAAGACAAGCTCGCAATCTCCAGTTTCAGTTCTTGATGTAATTTGATAGCAGCAGCGAACTCAGGAGTTTTTTCGAATTCCAAGTCGCACCTGAAGGAGAAAGATTTACTGTAGAAAGTTGAAGACTACTGTAGAAGTTCATGAAGACTTACTGGTTGCTGGCAGGGCAGCACATAGCGAGAGAGGAACCTTGAGACTCGCGAGTGTTCAATTCATGAATTAGGCTAATCAGTTCAGCTTTTAGACGCTCGAACTGCTTCTTGTTATCCTAGAAATTGCGTTCATGCTTCATATGTCAAAAAAGGTAAAGTTGCCCGCTCACAGAGGCAATTGTGGTTGATGAAGCAGTAGTAGCGATGGTGGTAGGTGGATCTTCAATAATGATGCTCCCTGTGTCTGTAGAGGTTTGACGTTTATGGCGCCTGCCTCCACGGCCATTGCGCCAAAAACCACTACCACTTCCATGTCCACTACCTAATCCATGACCACGTCCATATCCATGTCCACTGCCATCTCGTTCGTGCGAGTTACTGTTTTCTCTCTTTAATGAAATCAAAATGGACAGATTTATGTTTGGTACTGACTGAGGATGCATTTAGCTTACGGAACCAGACCCACTAGTTCCTGCAGGAGTTGGTGATGTGGTTGCAGCATCTGTTGCAGGGTCCTCAATGATTATGCCGCCACTGTCCGTTGACGTCTGACGCTTGGAACGCTTTCCTTTGTTCTTGCCTTTACCCTTTCCTGATTCAGTTGATTTCTCATTCGACTTGGACTGGCCCTAAAAAATCTCAGACATTAATATCGCTGGTTCAAAAATCATTTAAATCATGATACTTACAGATGAACTGCCTCCAGCAGCAGAAGTAGTTGGTGCTACAGTCGGGGGGTCAGTTAGAGGATCCTCAATAATGATGCCACCACTGTCAGTCGATGTCTGACGCTTGGAACGCTTTCCTTTATCCTTAGTTTTCTCATCGCTTTCACCTGATTCACTGGATTCTGAGTTGGACTCGCTCTGAAAACTAAGAAATACGTCACAGGCCTTTTTTGTTTCAATCATGCATGCTTACAGAGGAGCTGCCTCCAGCAGCAGTAGTAGTAGTAGGCGCTTCAGTCGGAAGGTCAGTTGGAGGATCCTCAATGATGATGCCACCACTGTCCGTTGATGTCTGACGCTTGGAACGCTTCCATTTATTCTTAGTTTTTCCGTTGGTTTCACCTGATTCACTGGATTCCGAGTTGGACTCACTCTGAAAACTGAGATCTGTATCACAGGCATTTTTGTCATGATCATGTGAGCTTACAGAGGAGCTGTCTCCAGCTGCAACAGTAGTTGGGGCTTTAGTTGGTGGATCCGTTGGCGGGTCCTCAATGATGATGCCACCACTGTCGGTCGATGTTTGACGTTTGGGACGCTTCCCTTTACTTTTGCCTTTCCCCTTTCCCGACTCGCTAGATTTCTCATTTGACTTGGATTGGCCCTAAAAAATCTTAGAGATAAATATCGCTCGTTCAAAAATTATTTAAAAATCATGATACTTACTGACGAGCTACCTCCAGCTGCAGTAGTCGTTGGTGCCACAGTTGGAGCATCCGTTGGCGGGTCCTCAATGATGATGCCACCACTGTCCGTTGACGTCTGGCGCTTGGAACGCTTTCCTTTACCATTGGCTTTTCCATTTCCTTCACCTGATTCACTAGATTCTGAGTTGGATTCACCCTGAAAATTGAAATCTGTATCGCAGATATTTTTCTTTCAAACATGTATCTTACTGAGGAGCTGCCGCCAGCAGCAGCAGTAGTAGTAGGTGCTTCAGTCGGGGGATCCGTTGGCGGGTCCTCAATGATGATGCCACCACTGTCCGTTGATGTCTGACGTTTAGACCGCTCTCCTTCATCTTTAGCTTTTCCATTTCCTTCCCCTGATTCACTAGATTCTGAGTTGGACTCACTCTGAAAACTGAGATCTGTATCACAGGCATTTTTGTCAAGATCATGTGAGCTTACAGAGGAGCTGTCTCCAGCTGCAACAGTAGTTGGGGCTTCAGTTGGTGGATCCGTTGGCGGGTCCTCAATGATGATGCCACCACTGTCCGTTGATGTCTGACGTTTAGACCGCTTTCCTTTATCTTTAGCTTTTCCATTTCCTTCCCCTGATTCACTAGATTCTGAGTTGGATTCACTCTGTAAACTGAGATCTGTGTCACAAGCATTTTTTTTACTCATGTACGTATGCTTACCGAGCTGCCTCCAGCAGCAGTAGTAGTTGCTGCTGTAGTTGGTGGGTCAGTTGGAGGATCTTCAATGATGATGCCACCACTGTCAGTTGAAGTTTGACGTTTGCCTCGTCGGTTCTTATCTTTTCTATTGAATCTACCTGAGCCATGATCCCGCCGACCCGTGCCTGAGCCTCCTTGCCCATGGCCCCAGTGATTATCGTCTTCAGCGCTCTAAATTTTTTTAAAATTAAGATATGATATTCCGCTGTGATTTCTGCCTTGTACACTTACAGATGAGCCACTAGGCGCAGTTGTCGGCGCTGTCGTTGGAGCATCAGTAGGAGGATCTTCAATGATTATGCCACCGCTGTCTGTCGATGTCTGGCGCTTAGGACGCTTTCCTTTGTTCTTGCCTTTCCCCTTGCCTGATTCGCTTGATTTCTCACTCGATGATGATTTACCCTAGAAAGAAGATCTAGACATAGTTTTCGAATATAATACTGCGATATGATGCTGTGCTGCTTACGGATGCAGGTGAAGTAGTTGGTGCAACGGTTGGAGAATCTGTTGGAGGATCCTCAATGATGATGCCGCCACTATCAGTTGATGTCTGACGTTTGGCCCGTATCTTTAATGAAGCTAACAGGCTGTTGCAACGAACTTTCTAAAAAAATTTTAACAACCTGATTGGACCTCGTTCGCTGTCTTTTTCTTATTGCCCTTACCAGTTCTTGGCTATAGGCAACCAGTGCTGTCGTATTGCCCAGGGCGCGTTGCAGACATTCGACTTTCTTTGTACGTCTGGCATGATCATATTCAAGCAGCTTGACCACCTTTTCTGCTATCGCTTTTTGATTATCGTTTAGCTTGGGGGGCCATTTCGAATTGATTTTGGCTGCAATTTCTTCGCTCCGTTTTCGTAGAGCCGCTGCATCGTTCAGAGTTTGAAGCAGCGTGCTGCATGTTTGCTTAGAGTCATCCTGAAAATTAGGGCGCAAAGGTCAATCCAAGACAAATATAGTAGCATAACAGAATATCATACCGCTTTCGCGAAGCCAATGGATGAAACGAGAATGGCTATGAATATTAGTAAATTCATGGCTATTCTTCGAATTTTCGCCGCACCGTTACATTGGCATCTGACAAAAGACTAGAAGAGTCGCTGAAATTTATAGGGCCTGGTCGGGATTAGGCCACAGTCTATTCAATTGATGATGAACCTGTTTTTCGACTTAGCAACGCCCCTGAATCTGATACTTCGTTTGACAGGTATCATCATCGATAATTGGTTGACTGGTACTATGTCATCTATTGTTCACCAGTAATCCAGGCAAATAAGTGACTGTGAGAGTTTCGATTTGACGAATGCATGAATGACAGGTTTACGCTTTGGATAAACATATGACGAAACTGTGGCTCAATGGCATGGAAAATCGGCTTGATGCATATACACAGTTTGATACCCAAGTAACTTTATTTCCATGGCTCTTTTTCCTTCCTGGTTTTTCGTGATGCTTGTTAAAAAGCGATAATAACGAGTTACTGTGAGTGTGCCAAGCGCGCTGTGGCTCTGGAAAGTACCCGATGTTTGTACTTCTGCTTCAGCCGCACCGCACAGGTGGTTCGTCGTTTTTGCATTATGTGCGGATCGTTTTCGATGTGGTCCAGAGATAGTCTCGAAAAGGCGCAGTGTGACGCTAGTTTACTCGTTGATCAACCGTAGCAGATTCTATGAAAACTGACAAACAAAATTTTGTTTGCCTGTCCCAATCTAGTCGTGGCACACTGACGAGAGGGTTATTAGAGTTACTCTTTCCAAAAAATGTATTTCTGCTGTGATTGATAAGTGACAGAGTGAAGGCGGGTTGCCTGCCAATCACTCCTCTGTCTGGAGGACGATGGTAGCGTATAGGTTACAGGACGACAATCGGTACACTGCCGTATAATTCGAATGTACTGTGCTGTTACAGTACAGATGGCTTTGCGGAGTATGGGCGGGGTCGGCTTCGATGAACTGAGGGCGTTACAAACTGTACAAAAGACCTACAGTATTGTTATGTCCATTCGTGCATCAGTTAGTCAAAGCTTGCACAAGGCTAGTCGCCGATTGAATCGACTCTGATATGTTTGAAATACCGCCTTCGCCGATTGCGCCAGGTGTAAATACAACCTAATCTTTTACAGTCATGCTTTGTTCTTTTTCAACACCTTGCGCGTCCAAGTCACAATATTGTAAATATTTCGCATAAAGACCTCAAAATTGATTAGTCCTCATTCTGGAAAAGGTCTTCCTCATCATCTTCAATGGGGCTATCCCTAGCAATATTGTTTTTTACAGCTGCACTTTGTTGTTCCTTCTGGCACTGGCGACGTTGTTCCAACATGTCGAATTGGATTTGTCGAATTTGATCATGCAAATCGGACAGTTCGAATTTCAGGTGGCAGCTAAAAGATTAAACTGTTGGCGATCGAATGAATAATCAAATGGATTCCACAGCTTACTAATGAATTTCTGAACAGCAATGTACAATGTTCTTGCATTGTTGCTGTTTTTGTTGGACCTGTCTTTGACACGCGTTGCCCTTGCCTTGGGCCCTTCCTTTTCCATGTCCTTTTCCCCTACCGTTTCCGCGCCCGCCCCCGTTTCGTCCATTGCCACCCTCTGTTTCTTCTCCATGTTGGCCGTTGGCGCTCAGTGTTGCACCCGCATCGACAGTTTGACGCTTGCTTCGTTGCCCATCGTCGGACGACGATGGTTCGCATTTTGCCTAAATAGCACAGCCATTCTAATTTTGCATGGAATCTACTAAGGTCTTGGAACTCACGCTTTGTCGAGGAGGCACAGGCAAGGCTTGGTTGGCCCGTCCCTTCACACAGTCGATCATCATTTGCTGTTGTTGAAGTTTCTTTTCGTTTAATTGCTTCGCCTTATCACTGATAATAACTCTGCATTTTGCACCTGGTCTATTGGCTGATGTTCCATTGCCGCCGTTGTTATTTTCGTTTTGATTCTTGCAGTCTTGGGCTAACTTTAGTGCTTCTTCATAACATTGAACGGCTGATTGGCAGTACTTTGATCCGCTTTCCTTAAAAATTGGTCAGGCTTTATCCGAAGCCTTAAAGGTGTGCTGTAAAATTCGCCAGAAAGAGATGGAAGCACTACTCACGAAAACGCAACTCACGAGTTTGATTTGAAAAGAAACCAAAAGCCGGAGAGTTCATGAAAGTAGTCATTTTTCATCGGCCATTTTGTCACCATGTCTTGTGATTTTGTTAGTAGCCAAGCCAAATCGAGCAGGCTCTGCTCCTACTCATTTACAGTGTGCCTATGCTAACAATACGGGTGAATTACACAATTTACATCTAGTAAGCTCACAGTTTAAAAAGATTTGAAAAGGCGATAGTTAGTTTCCCGTCAAAATATTTTTAAAAATATTAGCCCTTACTTGAGCTGAAGAAGTCGCTATAAAAGCTAACAGTCCCAAACCAATCAAGCAAAACGTCTTCATGTCCAAAATTTAGCTGAAAACTACCTCGTACTTGCTCTGACACTGACAATGGTACCCTCACACTCGGTTTTTATGTTAGACGAAGCGGATGTCGAATCGCACTTTTCATGCATACACAAGTGACAAATCGTCGTTTGCTTTGCATAAACTAGATCTATAACAACGCATGACTGATGCCAAAGACCTTTTACGTCACAAGACTAGTATTTGCCTGTGCATCATGTCTGATCGCGCCCAGGAGAGACAGCCCAAGAAACTGGTGGACATAACGCCCACCTTGAGGGAAGGCGATGAATTTTAAAATGGCAAATATGCTTAGTGCAGGTTATGTTAACGTGCCAGGTAAAATATGCGATTGATTCGTGCGCGACTGGATTCATGTGGGAGGTAATAGATGCCACAAATAAGGACCCAGCTGACTCTCACGTGCTGTGCTGTGATGAGCTGGACAAGTCATCTCAATAATAAGTAAACGTGAAAACAAAAAGTCAGACAGTAATCGTTTGATGATCGGGTAGCTTCTAGTCTAAGTTTTTTGCATTTATTGTAAGACATTGGAGAGACCCAATGCTCTTATCTTTTTAACTAGGTCATCAACGTTCGACAACTAGCACAACAAAACATATTACTCCTACATAAAGTTCAGCAATGGCAGTGCGGCTGACGCAAATTTGTCCTTCCTAAGCTATTTCTACCATCGTATCAAAGAGAAAAAGGTCACTGCTGTGCTTCGAGTTTACATAAGACAACGCCTATTAGCTTTGATGTTCCCAGTTAAGCGTATGTTTCGGCTTAGCACTGCTTCAAGGCGCGTGACATCCCCAAAATGAGGAATTCCCAAGTTGGCCCAGCAAGTCTCGAAAATCAAGAACAGTTTCGACCATCGAAAAAATCAAATCGACGATGGGCTTTGATTCTGACAGTATTCACGGTCTCAGTAGCCATAGCAATTATTGTGATTTTGGCTGTGGTCTTAGTCGATACAACAAATGAGACACCAATGCCAAAGATTCAAGCTGAGTATCAGAAACAGGCCGAAATCATAATAAAATATTCGACCGAGGGCGATGGCAAAGGCAAGGCCTTCGAATGGGTTGCCAACATATCAGACGCATTTGGACATAGGAAGATCGGGAGCGATGCCTTGGAGCGAGCTATCGACCATAACGTGGACCAGTTCAAGAATGAATATGGCTTGTCTAATGTGCATACAGAGAACGCCACTTTACCACTTTGGGTGAGTAGGCATGGCCTGCACTGATGGACTACTGTATACTAGGAAAAACCCCCATTGGAGACCGGAAGCGGAAAGTACTACAGGCAGGCCTCCAAGTCGTAGAAGCCAAGTATCCAACAATCAAAAGCGTACCTGGTACACCCAGACAGGAGGGTGCCGGTGAACAAGTAAAATCATCAGGTCATCTCTTCTGCTCTTTCTAGATCCGCGGTGACGAAGTGGTTTATTTAATGCACCCACGCGTCAAGAAATTGGCCATTCTTGGTCTCGGATCCACCATTGGAACCGATGGGAAGAACCTGACTGGCGAAGCGATCGTCGTTACATCTTGGGATGATTTGGCCAAAAATTGCGAAAAGGCCCGAGATAAGATCGTAGTTTTCAATCCCCCTTGGGAAGGGTCTTATGGTAAGGCGTCAGGGTATCGAGGCCGCGGTGCCAGCGCAGCCAGTGGATGTGGTGCTAAGGCTGCTTTGATCAGAACGGCAGCCTCGTTTTCAATCGACAGTCCGCACACGGGTCAGCAGTACTATAATGATAGCGTACCCAGAATACCAGCGATCAGTTTATCAACCGAGGACGCTGATCTTTTGGAAAGGATACAAATGAGGGGAGAGAAAATTATCATCAGCATGAACATCACGTCGAGGAATGATGACAGTCATAGCATTATCAGCAGAAACACGATCTTCGACTTGACCGGTGCCACACTCCCCAAGGAGATAGTTATGATCAGCGGCCACTTTGACAGTTGGGATGTCGGATCTGGTGCCATGGATAATGGAGCCGGAGCATCCATAGCCTTACGAGTAAGCCACCAAAAACTTGACTGACGGCCTCTTGATCTTTGACTATTTTAGGCCATAGTGAACCTAAAGCGACTAATCGATCAAGGACAGTTGCGCGCCCCAAAACGCACGATCCGTGGGATTCATTGGACGGCAGAAGAACCAGGACTGTTAGGCTCTGCCCAGTATTATGCCTCGTACGTCAACGACACCAAAGGCGAGAAATACGTCTTTTTACACGAAGCTGACGAAGGTTTTTTCCGACCCATGACCCTCAGCTTCTCTGGAACGGCTGCGGCTAGAATCATGTTCCGTGATCAGATTTTCCCTCTACTGCGATCCATGAACTTGACTCTGACAACTGGATGTCTGGGCGACACTGACTGGTGGGCCAACGATGGCGTGCCTGGAATGATGTTGGCCAGCACAGGGATTGGCTACGAACGCTATTTCGCATTCCATCACAGCGAAGGGGACACTCCTTCAGTCTATGGCAGGTACGACTTGGACGTGCCTGCAGCAATCTGGGGCGTTACTGCCTATGTGATAGCAGATATGGATGAAACATTGCCTGCTGGACCTAGAGAAGAGAATTGTCATTAGCTGAGCTTTGGTGGACTAGCATTTTAGGCGGTAGCGTCAGAGTTCCGTTATTTTCAGCTTCGTGGTTGTTCTGGTCACTGAATAGGCCCCGCACTAGCGCCTGTATGTCCAATCGGTAGCTGTAATAAACCATCTATCTATCTAATAGAAAGAGAAAGTTTTTTTGTATCTCTACCGACACAAACTCGCCTTTTGGATGACGCAAAATCAAGCACTCATTTCAGACTTTGCACCATGCGAAGACATTGTTGTTATCACAAGGTGATAGTAGCTGTCTCGTCTTTTTGGCTTACTTTGACACGCATTCTGCTGCAGCATACCATGTCGCTTCAGCTAGGTACATTGTAGCTACTCTAACTTTTTACTCTGATCTACCAGACGGTGAGTGAAACGAAAAACTTTAGTCTTAGCCACTTTTTGAGGCCCTTTTTTCAACTACTGCGCAGCTACTTGACAATCCACACCTCATGCAAATAATCTAAATAAACTGGACCACCTGTTCAAGCAAAAGTAAAAACTTTTTGCTCAAATTTATCCATTTGGGCGGAAAAGAAGACAAACGCAGCTGGAGCAGGTGGTGGGAGTGTTTCCTGGCATTTGCTTTTCATATAAGGAGAGTCGGCGAAAACTTTGTCGCAGAGGAAAGAAATGGCTTTGGGTAAGGCACTGATTTGCTTGAGCCTAGTGCTGCTCTACGTCGTTCAAAATGACAGCACTCGGTCGAGACCTGTTGAACGGGTGCAGGTAAGTAGTATAATACGAGTGGATATCTGATCTGCACCTATCAGAGCCTTGATTGAGAGAACTGGTCTGCCTCTCCTAGGCTAGGCCGAGAGCGAGATCGAGGTCGAGTGTCCCATCGCTAGCCAGAAGGATGGGCCAAATCTACGCAGCGGCTGCCAGGATCCCAGAAGGGTAGGCAGGACAGCAACCAACCCGCCCACAAACCAACAAAGGGTCAAGTCAATTGCACTTACGCGGCCAGATGAACTTGATCGTGCCTACCTTGGTTCGCTAACCTATTTGGCGGCAGCAGGGTTTGGTTATGGCAATCTCCCGGTTTCCCCTTATCCTGCTGCCTTCACCTGACTGACCTGGACATTTCGTCTGCTGCTCCCCTTAGCTGTAGGTGCCCCGCATTTCACGAAGGAGCAATTGGCGTGGATACATTATCTGCACCTATCAGTGCACTGGTTCAGAGAACTGGTCTGCCTCTCCTAGGTCAGGGCCAGACACGAGACCGAGTGACTGGTTTGGTTTGCAGGCATCGAGTAGTTACGTACTTAGTTCCTGGTCTGAATTGCACTTAACGCAAGCTGGATCTGGGACCATCAGTACCTCCGTCACAGTCGATACATGCGGCCGCCCTCCGGATTGTGAGCCTAAACGGCCCTTGTGTGCGGTTGGTGAATAAGCCGTACAAAAGGTGTCGTAGACTTTGTGGGCTCGTTCATGTGGCTTAGGCCGTCCATTAGCTTGTCTTAGTGCACCCTAAGTTAGGCCAAAGATTTAAGCAGGTCATACTCGGTCGTTCGGCGATCAAGGAATAACATTAACCGTTTTCAGTCGATGCCCGCTTCCAATTCAACGACTCTTCGACCAACACCTTCCCCGCTCGCCTCAAATGTTATAGAAGGTAATGTCCCTCCTGCAAACCGTTGGAGCACCTTACTACCTCTGATTTGCAGGCGATCAAAATGAAGTGACCATCAGAAAAACAAGAAGTTGTGGTCTGTTGGCCTTGTTGGGCCGTGGACGCGGATGAGGTTAGAGAATGAGGTATGCAACAGCATATCTCGTTTTGGTCCCACCCGCATACATACTCACAATCAGTGACGTCATGCACTCAAACAACTGTGATTGTGGTGAATGACTGATGAGCAATATGCTTGGTGGACCTGGAGCTTCACTTATTCGTCTTGTGAAATGTGGAGCCACCTATTTTCTAACTAGTTAGCGCCATGTTTTTCTTATGTTTGCTTCAAATCCTTGTACAGAATAACAAGTAAATTATACGCTAAAAATACTTGCCCCATGGTGCGTGTCTGTAGGCAGCTGCTTGGAGTTCTTGTTACCCCTGACGACTTCGCTCTGACAGGATCGACCAGCATAATCTCCGCATTTTCTAGAAAACTAACTTGCGAAAACACGTAAATTAAGTAAATAACTTGTCAGCTAGAACTACAAGAAGATTGAAATGATTTCGACTTGATTTGGTTAATGTTTTTCACTCGCCGTCGATCCATCCATAGTGTTGTATCACTTACTTCGAAGCCAGGCGCGACTCTTCTATACCCTGATTGAATTGACCACGTTGCCAGCAGTCTCACAATGACGCCTAAACTGTGCAGATTCCCATTTCAGTGCAGAACATTTGCCTGTTATATTCGCTTGCCCTTGATATTACTCCAAATGATCGGGATTGGTCGATGTCCAAATCAAGGTCGAGAAATAGTTCGATATATTTACACTCTCTACTCAACATTGGCCATCCTTACCTTAATAATCCTCACAATTCTTGCTATCACCTTTGTGGACTGGACGAAGGGACTTTTCGACAAGAATACAGCTTATTTTCTTTCCATGGCTGTCTGGACTGTCCAGTCGACTTCTACCGCTGTTGCGATCTCGTACTCTGTACATCGATGTAGGTTCGAAGACCTTATTCGTTCTTGGGAGGAATACGAATTTGATGATCTGCTCGCTGATAAACATCGAAAATACATCAAAAAACGGATGACTCTAGTATTATTCTATATACTAGTAATGCTGGTCATTCTGACCATATTTAGTGCAGTGCAAAGTATCAGTAAATTACCCGACATGACATCGACCATCGGATTACAATTTAATGAAGGTGTTCGATACGGAATCTTTGTCTTGTGCACCATTTTCTTTGATATCCTCTGGTACGCCCCTCAATATTTATTTTTTGTGGTCTCCATTCACGTCTCGTCTTGTTGGCGCGCTTTTGATACCCGAATCCGAAATATGGTAGCTCCGTATGGAAGAATTCTACGATTTACTGTCAAAAGACACAAGCAGTTGTCTGACTTTGTTGAAAAAGTGAATGCGGCGTTTGGAATGTACGCATTCGTCACGCTTTCTACAAGCATAGCAAATGTCATATTCATCCTGCATCCATTCACTTTTGCAAAAAGTTTGCGTCATTTCGAGATGATTGTGATCTCCATTTGGCTAGTTGCTAATTTAATGATGATGGTCATTTTTGCATCGGCATCCTCGATTAATGAAGCTGCGGAAAAGGTTACCAGTGCACTTTACGCCAGGTACAGTGAATTCTATTTATTTTGGGATGATACAAACAAAAATACCAGCAATCTGAGTAATGAAACTTCTATTGTATTAGAAAATATGAGAATAACTAAAATCGGTGTTTCTCCTTGTGGTGTATTTACAATTTCGCGGAAGTTTTTTGTGACTGTGTTCTCAATTATGCTCAGTTACTATTTGGTTTTAGTCCAGTTCGTTTATCAACCTGTGGCGCCGTGTAGTGGTGGAAATGGGAGTGAGTTAGTGTCATGACCATGTGAAGATGTGTGTCATTTGATTACGTGTTTTGCCTGCTCACCTGCCAGTACAACAGGTGGATGATCTGCGATCGTCAGGCATACTGTAGCTGGTCATGCACAACCGCAGAAGCAGTGTGACCGCTGAGGAAAACAGGATATGTGGGACACTGATACATGCAATATTTGCTTCACAAAGACTGGGTGCTACAAAATGTGCACTACATAGATCCAAGAATAAACATGATTATCACGGTCTGGACATAAATGATTGCAGATCGAATGTCTGATCCATGCTTACCACCACACTGCAAAGATAGGCAGGCAATACAAGGAGCCTGTCTTTACTGGTCACCAACCACAATCTGGCTGATTGATTCGATGAATGGACAGATGCTGATCACGTTCCCAGTATCGCTGGTATCTTCATATAACTCATTCAAAAAGATCTGGTCATCCGTCACATTTGTCTTGGCGTTGCCAATGTAGAGGCCGAGCAGGAAGTTAGTGTTCTCGAACGACCCCATTACCCCACTGCCCAACAAGATGGGTGCATTCACTTGTTTCTTAATGGAGATATAGTCGGTGAGTGCGCCACCGTCTGTCACGCTGGCAAGGAGAGCGATGGACTCATGTCGATCATTTTGCATTGCCCCAATTACAAGACGACATTCTTGCATCAGAAATTTCTCGCAAAGACTCTTACTCCAAGGAATATTGGCTGGTTGCAATGCTGTGGTCCAATCATCCCGGACAAATGGGATATTCAGCTTAACCAGTGCCAGGTCGACACTGGAGTTGTTATCAACGTCCTTGGTCTCCACGATGCTGACATTTTTGCTACAGGATGTCTGCGGATTGACGGAAAGTGGACGCAAAAATTTCACTTCGCTTTCTTGGTGCTTTAGTTCACCAATGCACGATTTTGTTGTCAGAAACCAGCTGGAAGAGAATTTGATTGCGTTTCACCGCTCGAGCCAAAATAAACTAAACTTACTGCTTGCTCACTATCACACCATCGCACGCCCCATATTCATGCTCAAAACGCACTTGCCATGGGACCCATAGGACAAGCTGACTTTGATCCAGGATGCTTCCAGTTTCATCTTTTGGGCACGCAGCTTGTTCAACAGTGGCTGCAAACACGGCATTCTCGCAACACTGACCAACTTTGCGTACGGCCTGGACGTTAGGAGGGAAGACGCTGGGAGGGCACCTGGACACTGCACTCACTTCCCCATTTCTGCAAGTGCCCACTGTGGAGCACCTTTGATTAAACTGTTCTCCATGCGCTACATATCTGTATCTCATTTCTTCCAGGACATAGGGGTGCATGTAACCATTTTTGACAAAGCAGTCTGATTCAGACTGGCGTTCCAAAGTTACAGGACGTTTGGTCATGGACCCAGTCGTAGTAGGCGGCCCCAAAGTTACGGTGTAAGATTCAGTTGGGGGAAACGTCGGTTCTCCAGTGGTCGAGTTCTCGATCGTCGCATTGAGGCAGCGAATAGCCCATTGGTCACTTCGCAGGGCCGTGATCGTCGCATTGCTCTGAAAAGGAACTTTTCCCATCATTCACAATGGCACAATCACAACTGTCTGATCGGCAAGAGCAGAACGACATTATACGAGCCACCCCTGACCCTCCCCCTTTTTCCAGCAGTGATCTGTTGGGAAGCTGGTTCACTTACGACTGGTCATTTTTGACAGCCCCAAACGACTGGGGTTTCATGTTTTGGTTCAATTCCCGCTCAGACCCCAAGTTTGTGAAATGTATTTGACTTTTACATTCTCAGCACATTTGTTTGTCTTGACTGAGCAAAGGACCCCTAGAACGCCCCTCTTAGCGTTATGCGTCATACCGCGTATGTCAGACCAGTGATCGTGGCACCATCAGGCACATGAACGACGTATATCATTTCGGACAGACCAGCCACCTCTCCAAAGTCGTACTCTGCCAAAACTGTTGTGTAACGAATGGACTCATTTCGTGGAGTCATCTCGAACTGAGGAATCGTGTCGACATAATAGAGGGGGTCTAGCACATCCTCGGATGCATTAGTTATGCTAAATCGGCAAAAGAACACTGAGCGCATGATTTGATCCTGCGCATTGGCGAGCCCCAAGCCGAACATTACGAAAAAAATCAAAATAGCCATTTTCCGTTTGCAGTCTTCCGCCGTCTTAAAAATTATAAAAGTGTAGACTTTCAAACTCCAAGCTAGCATTTTATTATGAAGAGCAGAAAGGAAACCAGTTTTTGTGGTAACAAGCTTCCAGCTAAAGTGACAAACATTCATAAGTTTATAAAGTAGCAAAGCAAGTTGTTTTGTTGAGCTGAGTTTTGAATCATTGGTTTGAGTACCACATTTTTCTTTGAGACTGTGTACGTATACTTGTTTGATGTGTTTTCTTTGAGTGTGCTCGAAAAGTGCTTATTCGACTTCGAGTAAGGGTACGTGGACAATGTATAAAGAAGCGTGGTATAGGCCTAAATGCATGCCAAAATCTAGAATCTGAAACTTGTTCTGAGAGCAACTGCAAGGAAGGGAGCACAGTTCAAACAAGCTTGGTGAATCAGTAAGGAAGGCAGACTTTAAATTTTCTTTAGAAAAACTAGTAGTATCTGGAAATCGAGTATTGAATGCCTCCCTTACCGTTCTCTGCACGAAAATTGCATTCACAAAGCAGCTTACAGAACTTGCTAACATTTTGTTGCATACTGTAACTCTTACCACAGCTCGCGAGAGCTAAGCGAAGACTCGACCGCTTTCGCGGGTTGCCTTTTACGAGACTCCAATAATCTGGACTATGGGTGGTGCACAAAGGCATAGCAATGACTAATACGCATATGAATAGACGCACTGTAGACTAAACACACTTACTAGGCCATCTGCCTGGTCGCCCAATGCCTGGACACATTTTCTGCCTTTCTTACAGTACATCATCAAGCAACGGGAGCGAGAGCGCCAGACACACCCCTGCCGCCACCAGAAGTGGAACTCGTAACTGCAGAAGGTGACGATCCTGACCCGAACAACTTGCCCAACCAGGGGACAGCCTTTTCAACCATGACTCGACATTGGCTACTGATCACAAATGGCATGAACGTGTTGCCGAGCGCGCTCATTTGCAATACCGAATTTAGGATGGGTGCTAGAAGTTTCGCCTCGCAATCATTGAAATATGGTACCACGTAGGCCGCCGTGTAAAAAGCCACTTCGCTGAATGTGCTGATGGCGACGAACGTAGATTGGCATACAGTCAGCTGCACTAAGGTCTTTTCGTTCAACTTTTTCACCTTGTCTTCTTTCGTTTTTTTCCCATTTTTGTCGCCTTTACGGCCAGTCATTGTCGACACTGCCTTCTGCCTCGATTGGAACATTCGCACTACCAGAACATTGCACACGACCAGAGTTACAACGCCGAACGTGCGAACTGCATTGCAGAAATAAGCCAGTCCATTCGAAAGTGGGCTTTCCAAATACACATAGTTCGGTTCAATCACAAAATGCCCATCCATTTCTCCAATATTTAATAGAAATATATTGTACACGTTTGACACAAAGGAGCACACACTCGACCCTACCAAGGCCACCAACTGGTGTCGCCGATGTTTGATATTCTTGTAGACGAACGGCTTGACCAGGGCGAAGGCCCGGTCAGCGGACATGCTGACTGATAAGAGCATGGAATTGACTGACATCCACTCGCTCAGCGGTATGGCCGCGTGGGCAGTGAACCACATAAGGCAGTAGGTGGACAAGTACCACCCTGCACCTTCGCCCTCCACGCCGCCCCATAAGAATGCGAATGAGAATAGTGCAAAGGCAATAATTTCCAATGTTTCATTGATAATTAGAAAAGTTTGATAAGCGTAAGCTTGTTCAGTTTTGGACTGTTTATGCACAGCTATCAGCAACAGTATGTGGCCGCCCATACCCAAAATGACATATATCGGCATGACGATATAATATGACGCGAAATGGATTATTTCAGCCGATTTCCAAAAAAGGTCTGGTTTTTGACACACTGATACTGATGAGACATTAGGAAAAGATTCGTTGACGGACATCGCAGCCACTTTCTAAAAGCTGCTGGACAGGAGAAATACTTTAGCTGCACTGAACAAGCTAGGCTGTTGTTGACTGTTGGTTCGGCGCGGAAGCAGAAAAGTAAAGTCTAAGAGTTCGATTAATATTTGAGAGGATTATATTTCTGGCCGTATGGCGGGGGAACAGCAATTTATGAAGGCAGGTGGAAAGTTTTAATCAACAAAGCCGAATTTCCATTGCTTCGAGCTTTATCAATATTTAGAAGAAAAGTAAGGCCTATGACGTGAGAAAGTATGATCTTACTTCAAGCTATGTGTAAGTCACATCGAGAACGCACTGGTCTGGTTCGGGTGAAACTGGATGGACATTTTCTAATATCTTAATCAGTCACTATAGGACCATACGGTACCATGATATTCCTTCCTGACACACATCAGCCAGTCTCCTGGTGAGGGTCATCAGTCAACTCAACAGGCGCCTAATGACGGCCCCTGACCACCTGCCATGCGCATAGCACAGTCGAATCGATCGTAAGCGACAATGCAAAGTAGTTGTTTAAGTGGGCTTGAGTGACGACTGCAATTTGTCTCCAGAATGGTGATGGTTCTCTCGAGGACTGTCCTAAAGAAAGGTAGCGAATTTAAAAAGTTGGCTTGATTGGTCTTTAAGTTACAGTTAGCGTCAAAGAAGCTATGATCGTGAATTTAATCCTGAGTGCATATGTAGCTTCCCGCATCCTTGCTTGCTATACAGTCCCTAATATCTGACTATGTAACCCTCGTGCTGGGACATCAACCTCTCGGGTTGATGTTTCGGTCGCAGGTCCTAGGCTGTTTTGGTCCCGTCCCGCCGATTCTGTCCTGCGCCTGCCAGGCTTGGTTACACTTATTGCTGGTGAGACACCATCATGGGTTGGAGCCAGCGTCATACTATGCTCGCTATGCTTATCGTACGGCGTGGCAGGGAGATGCCACAGTAATGGATAAGCTATTGATTGATCCGTCTGTTCACAGTGCAATAGGCTTCATAGCCGTACATCAGAGAAAGTACCGAGTACTCTCAAAAACTCTCCTGGCAGGAGGCCTAGTCGTAGGAGGCCGAGACATCTGCCTCGCCTCCGAGGTGCGTATCAAGAGGCCAACGACGATAGCTGATACACTGTACGTGGGGGCCAGTCAAGGCAACCAAGTGCACTACCTTCTCCACAGCACGAACACACCTATTATGCCAGTAATCTCTTGCACGAATATTCCTAAAAGTCTAGACTTTTAGACCCAATGTATCTCTCCCCATGATTGTTGCTTCCACGTCTTGTCCACAGTAGATACGTGGCGACCTTGACCTTTGACAGGAAGACCAACTGGTACCTTTCCCGTTCTGATAGCTATGACTTATTCTTTAAAACTTGGAGAGTTAATTAAAATTGACCAATGGCATCAAAGAGCGATCTTATGTTTCGAACTCTCCTAAAGTGTCCCCGATATTTGCCTAGTTATCGACAAAACTTTTGAGAAACTCTCACGACATCAGTGTCCACTGGCTCTGTCTCGGGCAGCCGACTCTATCTCTAAGGCTCTAGCCAAATATGCACGGATCGTTCTGAACGAAAAACCGTCCTCAAGCTTCTCCATATCTCACCCACCCGCTCCTGAAACAGGTGCCACCCTGTGACTTTTTCAACTTGTTTTATATAGCTGGCTCCCGCAGTGATGGCCCTCAGCAGGGCAGATGTAGGCATTAGGTAGAAAGCATGAAAGGCACTTTTCGTACAAATCTGCACATTTACTTCAGGGAGTTGAATACACCCGCACATAAAACATACTCCTGTAAAACAAGTACTGTAAGCACACAACGCATAAAGCTGACAGTAATGCGATAAGCCGCAAGCTAAAACATTATGCCAACACGAGAACACCAGTGGCTAAAATACGCGCTCGCACCTGACCTAGTGGACAGTCGAATCCATACAGCCTCCACAGTTCGACCATCAGGGCCTCACACCATCTCTTTCCTCTCGACCGCATATCCTTCATCATTCAATTTCCCACCTTCCGTAAAATCGCCAAACAGCTGTCCTCCCGTGTACTGTCTCGTGTCGTATGGTCCAGGGCGTGCGAATATGCACTGCGGACGTCGAAAGAAACCAGCGACCGCGTATGCCTAAAATGGAGAGCTCACGTCTCATGTGCCTGAAATGGAGTGTGAATATGCTACGCGATTGATGAAAATACGAGTAAACTCTGGGCACCTATCCCAACGATGAATAAACTATTTGAAGATGTAACCAATTTTAGGTAAATTCAACTTCTTGTTTTTTCAAATTTGAGTTACCGCACAAAAGTCCTAAACCGTTTTGCCTTTTGTCAGCCAGAAGTCACGATACCATAACCGAGTGCACCGCGATGTGTCACTTGGCTAAGGCGTTGGTCCCGCATTGCTTGGGCCAGCAACCCTGACTGGGAGGCCGCAGTTCTGTTCAGGCTGAGGACAGCAGTTTAGTAAGCCAGTCGCTGCCTTGCACACCTAGCTCTGGGCGACTCACCCCGTACGGTCAAGTGGCGGACGCCGAACGAGTGTAGGATAATGTAAATGGTTATAGAACACCAGTCAAAAATCACTCCCTTCTAGCCCAGTATCATCCTGGGATGCTGGTGCTGGCACAAGGTGCCATTTTGTGGAGACACACAGAGCTTCTTAGAGAAGAATGCCAAAGTAGTATCAGGAAATAGGGCCACGAGCACCAGTCGGGAAGGACCCTCTCTTCTCGCCCCCTACATCATTGGGCTCTGGTGCCGGCACAGGATGCAATATGCGGATGTGCTTCGTGGATGCGTTGGAGGCTGCCATTTGAGCTGGTCACCTTACAGCTTCGCTTATCATAGCATGACTGCTGGCCGGCTATAAGCGGAATGGGTAGGAAGTCCCGTGGGGGAACTAGGGTGACGTGGGGCTGAACCCACAAAATTTTTTCCTAAAAAATAAAGCCATACGATAAGCCAGGTCGTGAGGCGACCAACTCAAATGGCAGCCTCCAACGCCCCCCAGAAGCACATCCGCCCACCTCATCCTGTGCCAGCACCAGAGCCATCCGACGTCGCGGGCGAGAAGGGGGGACCTTCCCAACTGGTGCTCGAGAACCTATTTCCTGGTTCTCTACTACTTTGGCATTCTTCTATGAGAAACTTTGAGCCGCCAGGGGCCACCGCCAAACATTGCCGTCAAAGACTGTCCCCACTACACTGAGAATTGGCGTACCAAACTGCGGCCAGCTCCTGGTCAGAGCTAATCATGAGCCAAGCACTAAGGGACCAACGCATACCCGGCAGATTTTGAGACACCTACCACGTTAGGGACTACGATCCACCTCACAGTCAGTGCGGATTGCGCCTTTACAAGCAGCCCCCTTAATCTAGCAGATTCAATAACCGCAAGCCAATTACCGTGACAACAGCCATAATCGTGCCCAAAATAAAACCAGATAAAACGTCACTCCAATGATGCTTATAATCGGATACTCGACTCAGTGTGGTCCCCACGGTCAACATCAAAGCAGCAAACTGGAGAACGTGCTTGGTCAGCAGGCCGCCAACTGGCCAAATCATTCGACAATGCAGATAAAGCTAAAAAACAAGTCAACTGTCATTTCTCGATCTCAAACAAATAACGCACCAGCTTACGATAAAATAAACCATTGTATAGGCGCTGAATGACGAATGGCCGGACGGGAAGGACACTCTCGCGTGTCTGATCTTACTCGGCTTGCCAGTACAAACTAGGGCGTCAGGTGAGATGTAAGCGTACGGATCACCGCTGCAGTAGACGGTCAGATTCGGTTTGCACACGTCCAAAAAATGAGGTCTCAGACGACCAATCGTGTACTTGCCCAAATCGGTCAGAAGAAAATTCAGGGCCATGCCAAAAAAGAAGTAACCTAAAAAGGATAGGACTTCCATGTTGATGAGGTCATATATTTGGTCCATGTTGATAAGCATGCACGAGCCTTTGCAAGTTGTGGTACACCGTTTGCTTTTGGGATGAAGCCGCACGGGTGTTTATGGACCTATGGCGCGGGAAGACCAAATAAATAGTTATGCGATTTCGCGCCATTTTTTAATTGAAATTGAATCTAGCATAAGAAACCCAGGGCAGCTAACCAAGTCTTCCGACCCGGTCCCGTGGTTGAAACATTACTGGTGATGTTTCAATCCCGGACCAGGTCCACGAAGTCAGCAGCTGAAACATCATTACAAGCAACCACCTCTTAATCTAGCAGAGCAGCAATGGTGTTTTAGCTGCTGACTCCGTGCAGAGAATCAATTGCCAGACGAGCCTTTACATTGGGAGGGTCTGTTTAAAAAAACAGGCCACCAAATTAGAATCGCTCCCATCACTTTTTAAAGGGATCGGGGTAAAGGCGGTTATAAATTTAAAAAATTTTTGGAGGAAATCCAAAAAACGAGATAATGCAAAGAATTTTCAAATAAAAAGGCTTCAAGAGCAAGCTGTGTGGTCGATGTTGACAAAAAGCAAGCCATACCTAGATAGATGTACAGTGACACCACATAAGGAGAAATCGGTCGGCCGAGGAGGGTGTACCGCGGTTTTACGCGTTCGCCGCCATGGAAAACTCGCGGTTCAAGGACGAATATTCTGTATGCTTCAACTGCTGCTATCTGAAACACGAAATATGCAGACACTTATTTACACATAGTAAGTAGCGACTATCGGTTTACCGTGACTAATGGCAGTAATGTGCCGACAGAGTAGAGCAGTGCCGATGACACTGTCCCCTCCTTGTACGGGTACCGAATGCTTGTGTCGCTGCAATAGAACCCACGCTCGTAGGGCACAGCGTAGGCGAACATAACGGGAATCGGTATCCATACTAAAAGGAAGAGTGAAGAATTAGATTAGATAATTAGACACTGCTGAACATAGGCAATTCAAACTTAGAGCAGCTGCTGTAAATCCGTCGTGGAAACAGCGGCTTACGTGTCCTGACAATCCTTGTCTTATGCACAGTCGACCTCGGATAACTGCTACCGATCGGGACACAATAAAAAGTTGCAGCAATCGTACGCATAGCCAAAAAACTAGGGAATGATAACCTATTGCAACTATCCGAAGTCGACTGGAATAGGTGAGTTTGGCCTGTCTATGGAAAAGGTAGTGGATAGGAAAAGGTAGTGCCTTAAGTGGCCGCCATCAGGGTAAAATGCCATTGTAGCCCACGGATAGCGGGCCATGACAACATGGAGGGCTTATTGGTGTCCCCTGACTGGGAGATGTCAACCCCTCAGGGTTGACGTTTCAGCTGCAGGTATAATCCCGGGACTTGTCTTGTTCCAGTCAAAGTTATTTGTCCAGAGACTTCCCACCTACCCAATGGTTGCACCTTGGTTAGCCACTCAATCCGCTCCTCCAAGCGAGGCAGACCCCCGTCGGGTTGATGCCTGTGGCTCCTACGACTTGGAGGCCTGCCTGGAAGGTTTTAAGGGTATCCGCTCCCCGCGGTACCTTCTCCAATGCAGGGCTATCTAGCCAATTACACTCGATACAGAGACCCGAAAAATCACAGGTACAGTGTTGGCTCGATGTAAGGAAGATCTTGTGGCAAGCAAAGGTGTCAAAGTATATCCATCCGCTCCCAGCAGTATCTTCTCTATGCACATCTATCCAGCCTATTACACTCACAAAGAGACTCCATACCTGACCGAACATTCGGTCGCACCTGGTATGAGGCTTAGTGGTCATCAGATGATATCATAGGCAGCAGCCCATTCCAGATTTAGTTTAGCTCTTCTCTGCTGGATAAGCCAAAATTTTCAGCCCAATTTCATATTATACTGCAATGAGATTGGAGATGGATCATAAACCCGTCGCACAAGCTAACCTTTGTGCTCCAGCCCATGTGATACGCTCTAACTGGGCTAATGTGGGCACACTAACCTGAGCTCTCTCCTGGTATTTGCTAGTGGTGACACATTTGTACCATCTCTCGCCGATAGGACACGGAAAATTTATGGTGCATCGCCAAAGTGGACAGCACCCCCATCATCCTTCGCCAGAACCCCCAGGCCTGGTGTCCAACCCAGCCTGCTGATTGAATCGGAATCGATCGATCGATCGATCAAACAAGGCTTATCAGACTTAGTTTATCGACCGATCGATCAAAGCCATCAAAATCACTTACGTGCCGCCAACCAAATAAAATCGACCACTATTCGAACGAGCGGAATGGTTTGCATCGTTTCGAGCACAAGTCAGCCGTTCAGAGAAGCAAACAGAGTCGTCCCAGCCTGTCGCACGCGAGTTTGTAGCTGGCACACGACGGCCACCCACGTCGAAAAACTGCGCCAGGCACCCTGAAAAGGAGCAGTGTTGACTTTAGCATAAAAGCACTGTACATACAGTACAGAAAGTAATGACGACAGCAAGCCGCCTTCATGAGGCTGATTGGACCATGAGTCGTAACAGTCATCACCCTATCCCACACGAAATCTGCCCAGGTCCACCCAACTGCAAGTCATTGAACAGAAATGAAAAACAGCGCCAAGGGAATCAGAACTCTAACCATTTCTGAATCACAGCTACCCAGCTATTCATCCTTTTTAGACTAACTTTCATGAACACGCAGTACCGATAGCACTGACGTCGAGTCCGCATGTGCACAATTATTCACTCGTGAGCCTACACGCTTGCCAACGAAAAGGATACAGAATCCCCGATCGATAAAACTGGGGGTTTCGCAAAAGGACGAAGTGAGGTGGGACGCAACGAACGACTTAGTTGATGAGAGTCGCTCAAAATCAGACTGGTCTACTCTTATGAAAGTACGGTATATGATTGTGCTCACTAGTGGAACCAACTCACCCAGCAAGCATGGCAACTGGCACTAAAAATAAGTGAGGACTAGGTATTCCTATGCCCGATTGCACGGCTAACAGAAACACGATTTTTTTTGTCTGGAAGTTGTGCAAATATGAAAATACCAGAATAAAAAACATAATCCTATGATGTATGTAAAAGAAAGAGATGGGACAATGAAAAAAGCACGAGTCAAACGACCTAACCATCCCCCCCTCGGGAGAGTATCAAGATGAGAAGACGACAGCCGTCACCCTGGGGCGCAGACACGGCTAACAAAATAACTTGGTCCCCACATGGAGTGGCAGGCCGGGGTCAAACGACGAACCCCACATCACAGCGCTGTAAAGGCGCATTTATAGTCGACAAAATTTCTACTCCTACCCCTAGGGTCGGTGTAATAGCATACGCTTAAGTATATGGCCATTACACCTACCCTAGGGGTAGGAGTAGAAATTTTGTCGACTATAAATGCGCCTTAAGCGTCAAAAATTCAGGATATGGCGCAGATACTCGCCAAAAAAAGTACAGGACGTCGACATTACCATCCAAGTAGTCCGGAACATCCAGGGGACTGGTTTCCGGAACACTTGTGTATTCTAGTGTAAGTTTGGTTCTGGATAAACCAGGCACGTCAAGGAGAGCTTGAAATGCTCGTCTGGCATCTGTTTTCTTGATTTTATGCTCGAGAAGCAGTCTGCTAAGGGACATCACCAAACAAACTTTTGAATGCAGGTCAGATAAGGATGGTATTAGAACAATAGCGAGAGTCTTATTCGAAAACAGATGATGGCAAATAGAATGCAACGCCGCGTGTGCTTACAGTAGATTACAGGCAGACTGGCTCAGGCTAAGAAAAGATGCTTGTTGCAGGGCAGTTGACGTCACGTTATGCTCTATGTGGTTGGTTTGGCGCTCGTCTACCAGAATTGCAAGATAGCGAGTGGCTGGAGACTCGTCCAGGTTCGAACCCCCAAACCCTCGCAAATGTTGCCATGGGTGACTCATCCAGCGCTGTCGAGGTGCTCCGAGTGGAGGGACAGAAGCCAAACGAGGAGACTTGGTTGTAGAACACCGACAGGGTTCGAAGCCCACCCGGCATCGTCCAAGGTAGTCGGTGTCCAGTCCAGGGTGCCTCGAGGGGAGGTGCTTCTTGTGGAGACAGGCATGGGGACGCTGCTGAGTGTGCCGGTTCCCGCACAGCCTTGCTTAGAGGGCTTGACTGTTGGCCAGCTACAGGCAAAAACGGGCTTCAACCCCAGGGTCGACCGTACCGGGTGGTACGGCACGGGTACGGCACTGAAAATAGGCTAGTACGGCCGTACCGAGTTTTATAATGTTTTGTGTGTGATTTCGCTGCGGTGTGTGCCGGCCCAAGCACAGCCTTGCCTACAAGGTGTTGACTGATAGCCGGATAAACGTGTTTGATTCACAAAAATTATAGTAAAAACCACATAAAGTGCATCTTACGGTGAGTATCCCAACTAGCCGCGTCCATCTCAAATTACCATCTGTCTCCGTGTTTAGGGTTATAGTGTACGGACTTTGCTATTGAGGGCAGCCCCCAAGTCGGTGCCTCACAGAAATGTCCTATATGGTCTGTGCTTGTAACTTCAAACACGGGCTCATCTCAATTTCGACGGTAGGCGACAATTGCACGGTGGAGCCCTATTTCCATTGTTCCGTAATCGCCCATGTATGTGTTCGTGAACCATTCCAGGATTGGCTCGAGCTCATCTGTTAGGTGATTTTCGAGTGCAGCCACAGCATGTAGAACATCAGCCTGTGGTACAAACGCAACTGAAGTGACTATTTTAGCTTCCAGTGCGAATTGAGCGTCGGTGCTGTAGCGACCCAAAAGATGTATACCAGACGAACGTTTGAGCAGATTTTGAACCAAGTGAAAGAAACAGCCTCGAATGTGCGTGTCAGGAAATTCTGCCCGTAGTGCTTGATGGATGGCGATTTCGTAGTCCACGTTGATGGTCTGTGGGTTCATTTGTGGCCGCAGATCTTTGACCATTCGAAACACTTTGGATGGTCAAAGGCGGGTCTATGTCTCCGGCGTCTTGTTAGGCAACAAACAATAGAGCACGGGGAACACGAAGCCCTGCTCACGTCGAGCCAAGATGACGAAGATCTGTGCGAAAAGCGGGGGAGAAAGCAGGAAAGTGCCATCCATGAACAATTCGCTCATCTGATTCGCCCACGTTCCATGATTCTCACGGGCAAAGACAAGGATGTGTTGCGGATCAGGTTCACCTGCACCTGAATCTGCAAGCAGAAAAAGCTCTTGGTGACCTTCATATGCTTCATAATGCATGTATTCTTTTGGAATTACAATCTTCACGAGCTTCTGGATTCTGTGTTGCTCTTTGGTTCCTATTCCGAATGCGTTCCGAATTCGCCATAACATCACGTTTTGGCATCTGACCTTGCACTGCTGGAGGGATGTTAGCGATTACTTGTTCCCGGATTTGAGCAGGCATTTCCTTAGTAGACCTGGCAATCTTCTTGGCATTCGTACTGATACGCTGCATTTCAACCCAAACTGCATCTCCAGTTGCCCGGCAGGTATGCTGAGCTTTTTCTGAGTGAAATGACCTGTCGTGCACATTGGTCCAAGTACGCCCATTGCATCCATCGTTCTTCTTGTCGCATCGCCAAAACTGAATTTCTCCGGATTTGTTCAGCTAGTCTTTGACGTACTGTACATATACCCATTGCGTGTATACTTCTCGTTATTGCGCTGCGTTTCAATCCGAAAATTGTCTATCTTGCTCAAAACTGTTCATTTAAACCAAGTGGCGCAGCCGCACGCACAAGAGACAACAAACAACGCAAAGACTGCTTAAGATAGTAATATCGCCTACTCGTCCGCCGCCTAGTTTACCTGGCGCCTACTTGTCGTCGTTAGTTGTCCGTCGCCAAGTTGACCATCGCCTACTTGACCCTGCCCCAACGCCGGTCGGTGTGCTCAGTCGAGGTGAAGGAACACGTTACACAAAATTATTTACCGACCCCGCGAGTCCTACACTCGCCCGTAATTGCGCACCTGGAGTGAGAGGCAGACACCAAGCCCACCCATACCAGGTCACGAGCCGCCATAGTCAAGACAGATCAGTCCAACTTGAAGGGAGGGTCAAGTCATAGTATGCCGCGTCCACAGCATCAAAGACGAAACCATCGGCCATTCATGATGTCTTTTCCCAAAAAAGCGAGACACCAAATAATGCACATCTACTGCTCATTGTTGAGGTACAAACAATATCTCTTGTGAAAGTGAGATCTGACCAACTGTGGGGGCAAATAACTTCGTGCGCGCTCATATTCCTCAGACATAATTTGTATGACATATATTTTAAAACTCAAATGATTACGCACACTTTTTTCTGCCATCAATTATATACGATTCTGTCAGTCTACAGTTCTGTACATACGTCGCAATATTAAGTGTTTTAGTCGTTTTATTAACCTAATTGGAATCATTTTTGTGCCAATCTATGTCCTTCCGCCCAATAAATTCTGAGGGAAACTTTTACTCATCAGTTCAACATATTGCTCATAGGTCCTCAGTGATTCTCCATTTACACAACTGATCGTGAGTAGATGCCCTGCGGCATGCCAAAATTTTGTCTCGTTCATTTTTGATTAAAGAGTTTTAATTTACTCGCGTGTGCCCCACCCGGTGCCTCCCTATTTCCTTTCCAGAAATCTGACTTATAGCTTCACGCGGTGTCTCTTCGAACTATGGGAAGATTATACACGGAATCGCGAAAAATCGTGAGCTTAAGTCGTGTCTGCTCTCTAGAAAATGGACGCGAGAAAACTTTTACTTGTTCGACAATGCATCCATAATGAGAAAATGAAGTCGGCAAACGTATGGTAAAGTAGTTTCTGCCAGGAAGCTCTTATCTTGACAATACTCCTGTTCTGGTACCAAACTTTTTATTGCATGGTCTGTAGTGCGAGCGCCATGAACTCCTCCAATACTGCCAGCCCTGCCTCGTCGGCCGTCTCCATTACGGTCTATGAGATCTGGATACAGCTAATAGTGTTCTACTTGATTATGGGAGGGTTCCTTTCCACCAAGTATCCTGATATGCGTGGGCATCTGGCGACGGAAGGAACTACGAACCAGGTTCTTCATCATCGTCGGTTGCCTGTCCTTCACCAGAGCTGCGATCGGAATGGGTTCCGTGGTTATGGTAGCGTTTCGATCGCTTCGAACGGTGGGCATCGTGAGTACGAATCAAAGACGAATAGTATGTCTTTCGGTTCACTTGCTCATCCTGTACAATCTGACTGCAGAGTTGGGAATTTTATGTTTTTTGGTCATCGATCGCATGATCGCAATCACTTGGATCAATTATTATCGGCATCTAAATACTAAATCAGCGTTTACAATATGCGTGATCTTGTACATGGGAATAGCACTGGCCAAGTTGGTCCCATCCTATATGGACGACAGTTTGCTGGGCACAGTCGTGTGCACTAACCTCTACTCGTTTCTCAGCGAAGGTTTCAATGCGTACAGCGCCAACGTCGACCTTATCTTGGTATTCGTGGTCCTCATTTTCTACTGCATTCTCATATTTTATCTCAAATTGCGCATCAACGCCATCAAGGAAGCGGCCAACAGAAGCGAGGCAGGCAAAGTGGCGCTACAACGTCAGCTCAAGCTGATGCCCATGTTGAGAAACCTGGTGATGATGCATTGCGGGCTGGCACTCACGTCCAAGCTGTTCTTGTGGTTAGCCAATGTGATACCGCAGCACCAACAGCGATTGGTTTTCATGGGTGGAAATCTGCAAGCGGTCGATCTGTTCGCCAATGTGGTTGCTCTGCTGATCACCAACGCCGACGTCCGAGCAGCAGCTATTCCGTTCTTCAGAAACCAAGTAGCTGCTTTGGAACCATCCCAAAGTATTAAGGCACAGACAATATCTCTTGCGAAAGTGAGAGCTAGCAGTCAAAGGTAGAGGCGCACAAGACATAGTTTCAGGCAGTCTTTGTGTCCGTCACGGAGTCTCTTTGTGTCTGTGAGGGGTGCACTCACTGGCACTATCATTTTACGAGGTTTTCGCATAAATAAGGCTGCACAGTATTTACGAACATGTGTCCGACTTTAGGGCAGCATCCATCACATTCTGTTTGAAAAACTGACTGTGAGAGGACGGCTTGAAGCCATCCCAAACTACAAAGGTTCAGTCAGTATCTTTCGTGAAAGCGAGATCTTGCCAAATGTGGCGGCATATAAATTCATGCACGCTTATATACCTAGTCAGACATAAATTGTATGACATATTTGAAAGCTCAAATGATGGCGCACAGTTTTTTCTGCCACAATTTTTCAAAGATGCAGTCAGTTTACAGTTCTGTATGTCGCAATATCCAGTGATTTATTTTTCTTTTAGAAACCTAATTGGAATCATTTTTGTTACAGTCCTAATCCTAGCCACCGAAGAAATTCTAAAGAAAACTCTGCAACATCGGTTCCACATATTACTCCTGTGTCGCAAGTATTCTCTATTTGCACAACAAACTGGATTCCCAGCGGCAAAGGTTACAGTTTCTCCTCGTTCTTTTTACAATAGAAACTTCTCAATTACTTGGTAGTGCCTCACCCGCTGCCTCCGTATTTCCGTTCCAGAAATCTTTTTGCTTCATGCGGTGTCTTTTCGAACTATGTAAAGATTATACACGGAATCACGAAAAGTCGCGAGCTTATGTCGTCGCTGCTCTCTAGAAAATGACCCCGAGAAAAGTCTTCCTCGTTGGACAATACATCCATAATGAGCAGGTGAAATCGACAAACGTATGGTGTAGTAGTTCCTATAGGAAAGCGCCTATCTTGACAATACTCCTGTTTTTACATCTACTGTAGATTACCGAACTTCAGTAGTGCATGGTCTATGATTTTCTTGTCGTCTCAGATGGTTTAAGGGTCCTTTACTGGACAATCACATCTGGTCGCGATGGACAATGACGCACTCATGGCAAACGTTAAGCCATAGACCCAAAGCTACAGTGCTCGATTCCTCCTTCATTTCTGTTTGAGCATGTTAGCACAGCCGAAATCACTTATTATCCTTTCCACGAGGGTACAAAGACTCTTACGTTCGGAAGGACGAAACTCAAGGGAAGAACTCCGTAAAGAGCTTGCATCTGATCTCATACTGTATGCGAGTATGCAGTGGCGTAGGATATGGTACATACACATGCCCCTGCCAGCATCAATGATTGTAAGATTTATGAAACTGAGACCGGGGACTACTGAAAAAAAACTCCTTTTAGAGATGTGTGTCAAATATCCTGCACCCTAGTCATGGTGACAGTGGGGCCGAAAGAATTTCCAAAGAAATAACACGCTGTGCCTCTGTTAGGTGCAGCCTATTTGGTGTGGTGCGTAAAGTTCTGATAAAGTTTTATAAAAGAAGATGCACTGGCGCACAATTTTTTGCAAACTTTTGATGGCAATTAATCGGCAACCTACTATATGAGCGCTCTCATTTATCCTTGGGGGCGCGGTAGCGTTTCCATGTAGTACATGTGCCACACCAACAACGATATCTCAACAGCCTGATACCGTACGGCAATGGGGTTCTTGATGAAATTTGGTGGTAGCCAGAATGCTCGTCAGTGTGTGTGCGGAGTGTACGATTTCAAATATTGCTGCTTATGCTTCATTTTGGTAACTCAAATTTTGTTAAAAACCTGAGATTAGTAACAATACGGTAAGCCGCAAAGGATATTGTGGTACAGGTACAGTAGATACAGTGGCCATATGTGTTCTGTTGTGTATGCCTGGTGGGGTAAAAGCGACATCATAAATTTCATTGTACAAATGTAGCCATGAGCAGCTTTGTTTCATGGTCAGTCATTATCCATGGGGGCGCGGTAGCGTCCCCCATGTAGTACATGTGCCACACCAAAAACGATATCTCAACAGCCTGATGTCATGAAGCAATAAAATTTCGTTTCTTAGTGTAACTCCACACTAGATTAAGTTCTACCTACGGAATTTGCGAGACCTTTTTCTGTTCGGGCCCCACTCATACTAGGGGTGCGAGGGCGAAAACCCCGACCTGGTTATTTATTTTCACTATAACTCGCGGACCATGCAGCCAAAACCAATGAAATTTGATGTGGACATAGGGGACTAGTTGGGAAAGGCGCGTACCGAAAATCTTTTGAAAATCTTCACTGGTTATTCTTCTATGGGCAGAAACGTGCCGCGTCATACATGTGTGTATGTCTGTACGTATGTATGTATGGACCCGATAGATCACAACGCCGATCGGGAGCTGTGTGAGAGCGGGGGATCCAGCTATATGCTCAAACGACAAAGTAACATCATTGCTGGTGCCTTTTGGCATTGATTTTGACCACGCATTGCCCCAGATCTCTGTAGGGTCCTCAGAAGGGGGTGAACTCGGGCAAAATTATCATTTTTTGCACTTTTGAACCTCGTAAAAACCGCCTGGAGAGGCGTAGGGTAAATTTTTAAGGCTCGATCGAGTCAGGAAGGTGCGGGGAGCAATTCCTGAACAAAAAAGTCACTTGTTATAAAAGTTTAAAGTTTTGATTTTTTGTTGGGGGGTCCATTTCAACATAAAAACTCAAATAATTTGGAAACGCAGAAAAATTCTGCAGGATATGACTTGGTGGCTCATCGAGGATATACAGGGACATAGGACTCATGGAATTTCTGCAATATTAATACATATATATACGAAAAAACCCATGTCTAGTTTTTAAAATGGCGGGAAATTCAAAATGTGAAGTTGTCATGCCTTAAAAAAGAGTGATATTTTTTAAAAAATCGTTCTTCCTTCGCTTTATTATTAAAGAACTTGGCAATTAAACGGCGAAAATGCAGGTTATAATCAAGGATTAAGGATGCACTGAAAACGAGGTTAAAATGTTATGCCGTGAATGGCAGCGTGGAAAAATTGACTAGAGATAATGCTGCAACATATTTTATGAAATTTGGTCATTTGAATACTGCTTGTCACTAACCATCAAATTTGACTTGGGCACATCATGTTCATGTTCATGTTTTCCACATCACCTAACGCTTATGCGCACTCGAGGGTGAAGGGACACATTTCACACGACACGATTTACCAGCCCAACATGTTGAAAATCAATGAGACTGCAATAAAAGGGATCCTCATGACATACAGAACTGACCTGATGTTTGCTGAACAGTCTACAGTGCAACGTCTAGTCTGAAGGAAATGTTGTATTTCCCAGAACTACTAGTACTCAGACACGTGAAAACGAGTGCCTAACCTTAGCTAAGTCAGAGAGATTTATTGGAAGACTCGTCATGGTTGTCGAGCGACAAAACAATGGCCACTGATTTTAATCTCTTGCGCATGCGTAGAAGCGCATTTTGTAGAATGGTTCTATGTATTTGCACTCACGATTGCATGTGCTCGAACGCGGCCAGTCCTCGAGGGGGTAGATTAGGTGGGTGGAGGAGAGTCAGGACTGAAAAAGGAAAGGAATAAGCAAAAAATTCATGAAATGAAACTGGGAAAGGTAGTACATGTGGTTTGATGCGCCTTCGGAGCAGGCCAGTCCAGGCTGACAAAAGGTGATCAAGAAAGATCCTGCCTGGCCCTGGCTGGTCACATGTACTCGCGGTTTTAGGGTTGACAAGTAGACCATAACAGCTAGCCTCATTTATGTCACTGGCCATGCCAGATGCTACTCTGAGGAATGCTGATGCACCAAGGTATTGTTCCAGAAGCAGCGGATCTTGCATGCTTCCGCTTGATGCTTTCGTGAGCGCGATAAAATCAAGCACAAGGAGCAAGTCCGGCACCTTATTTCGCATTGCATATACATGAATAAGGGAATGCGCAATAAATAGGGAGTGAGCCGTCATTTCCCATTTGTATCAAATATATTCTGGTCGAATGTCCATTTGCTATCTCTGAATGCCAAGGATATGCGAATCTTGCAATACTGCGTCTGGCGCCAGGATGATGATCCCTTCAGCTATTGGCAATAGACCCCAAAAGGTGCACAGCCGTTTAACTCTCCAAAAATGTCAGGGCCTCAAGAATGGGTAGCTACTGTAGATCTAGCTGGGTGGCTTCTGCTGACCAGACGTATAAATCTCGCAGGAGGGTACTCAAGTAAAACTTTCCCGCAAAGCATAATGGCTTAGGGACTTTAGAGGAAGCTTGTTTCACGACTTCCAAATGCTTTACTATGGACCCGATTACAAGTTTATAAAATCATAGCATTTTAGCTTTGAGCCCCAGAGTTCACGGGGCGCTGCACCTAACAAGTACCGTATACAATAGTAAGGAACTGGGTTATCCACTGCACAAGGTAATATAGATCAGGGAAAGAAGATTATCCTGTTTTATCGACTCCCCACTGACACGAGGCAACAGAAAGACAACGCGTTTGCGATCCAAAAGCAGTGTCAGCAAAGGCTAGCGTAGACACATCGACAGGTCGAAGCGTATACACGCAAGAAATAGACCATTTCCTCATGCATAAATCATGAGATGGAGCCAACTCTCATGAGCAGTTATAATGAAAGAATTTACTCGGCTTTAAATAGTTGTCATTACAATTTAACTGCCTGAAGTCGCATATCTCAGTTCTCAGGCAATCTGGCAGACGACAAAACATAACGACTCACTGACTCACGACAACGAGCTAAAACTCTGAACACTGTTTTTAGAATATGTTCCAACAGGGACTGAACGAGAGAAAAAAGTTTTCCTGCATGTAAACTGAAATATATTATCTGCCACTATACACTTGTGTGTTCAACATTCCAAGCGTGTGTTACGTAGGTTCCTTGCCCTATCCTGCTTCGGCTAAGTGCTGGATAATCTGTGGATATGTGAAGAACATCCGCAGCAGGAGAACACCAGTGCTCACCGAATTCCTCTGCAGACCCGAATTCCATGAGTCACCAAATTCATCTTCACTTTAAAATAATATTTATTAGCTCTTATAAATTCCATGCATTGGGTCAAAAGCGCCAGGCACGCATAACATCCCAGTGTCTGAATTTCTTTGTGCCCCATTGCTGCTAGAATGTCTTACGAAGCTGCACATTCATGAAAATCCCAGCCTGAGTAGGAGATTGCGCAATTGAAAGAGAGACCTGTCCTGCAAGTATAATTACATTTTTCACAACACAGTCCCTAAAATATCCACTATACAAGAGCTGCAGATGTGAGCATTTTCTAGCAGCCACCTTCCCCAAGCTGGTGACATAAATGAGGCTAGTTGTTATGGTCTACTTGTCAACCCTAAAACCGCGAGTACATGTGACCAGCCAGAGCCAGGCAGGATCTTTCTTGATCACCTTTTGTCAGCCTGGACTGGCCTGCTCCGAAGGCGCATCAGACCACATGTACTACCTTTCCCAGTTTCATTTCATGAATTTTTTGCTAATTTATCTGATATTCAACTGGATGAGCACATTATTATTCACAGTATAATAAAAATTGAAAATAAACAGGTCGATATAAACAACTAGAAAAGTTTTTTGTAACAAATGCGCAAAAGATATTTGGCAAAAAGAATATACAAAATTTCGTAAAAAAATGTATACTATAGCATAAAAAATATGGTATGAGATATATTAATAAAATATGGAATAAAATGTAGCATTAAAAGTTTTTGAAGCAGTTTCAGAGTAACTTAACTATACTACTAAAGTATGGAAACATCGCAGAGACGAATCAAAAGTACAGTTTGATCCAATGCGTTAAAAGCGACGTCTTTGTCATTATTCACATCAGCGCTTTACCAAAAGGTGTTTCATGTTCATGTTCATATTTTACCACATCAGCAAACGCTTTTGCGCACTCGAGGGTGGAGGGAGGTGGTTAGCATGCTATACTTCACTGTACCAAAAGACTTATAATCACCGCTCAGAACTCTACTCTGAGCCGTAGTGGTTAGTTGCTACCTTCACAAAAATTATTCCTCGGCACCTCGAATGGTTTGGAAACAAATCCATCCCATATGTATCAGGGCACGCTTATTATCAATTTATCAATCAAGTGCCTCCAACTATCGTTTCCTCACGAGTTTCCTCACATGAATGATAATAAGGTTAGAAACACGGTTAAAAACTGTCGCAAAAAGAGCCGCGGACAAGCTTGAATAATGTAGTTTATGAAGTAAACTTTTTCAACAAATGTCAACAAAGCGACCGAATATTTTGCATTTTCTGTTCCGGTCTCCCGTCGATTCTACTCATTGCCGTTTTGACCAATAGGCCACAATCGACTTTTTTTGAAAATTGAAAACGCAAGGAGAAAAACCCCGCTTGGCTTTAGGAATGGAAACACAGTAGGAAAAACACACAATATGCATAAACACAATGCGTTCTCGTGCACCGTTGCGAAAATTCGAGCAAATAAGTCAGGGAACACACTACATTCTAAACTGACAAACGCTGTATAGCAGGGAGGAACAAACTACCAAGTAGATTTCCTTACACTTGTCGAAGTTTGTGTTGGTCCAACGCTGGAACGGACTGGGATTTTTTAACTGACAACGCAAATTATTTCTCATTATTTCCAAAATAGCTCCTCGAAACTTTTTCATAAATATAGTATAAGCTATAAACAGACCTCCGCGCAAAGTACGTAAGCTAGCACTGTATCCTCTAGAGCTCTGACAACTATATCCAGCACAGCCATCGGCCTGAAAGCGTAGTAAATGTAGAAAAATGAGCAAGAATAGGTCTCTGTAAAAGCCTGTTTCGCGGCATTGATAACGTGCACTACGGCTGACACTGCCCCACGTCGAATATCATCATGCCCATATCAATCAGTTTAAAACGAGCTAAATATATCATTTTCTGGTACTCTTTCGCCGCGGCGTCATCCGAGACTAAGTTAGCTAGCTGCAAACTACGTTTTCTCAGCTGTTTAATGATCGTAATGCTAAAACCTATCAATGAAATAATCACCAAGATTTTGATGGGAACTATGATAAATATGACATACATGTATATAAGATATGTATATAAGATAAATTCTATTCTGACCTAACCAGTTCAACTGCACGTCCTCACCCGTCTGTGTCAAGGACGCTTCAACCAGCCACACAAACTTTTGGCAACCAGTCAAGACTGAGCCTATCATCGATGCAGTGATAATATTCCTTTCTGATATTCGATTATACTTGGCTGGATAAGTCACGGCGAAGAAGCGGTCAAAGGTCAATGCGGCTGAGAGGATACAAACAGTCAGTTTACACATGCGCATAAAAGTGGGCATGATTCTTTGACCTAACATATTCGACCAGAAAAGAGACATTTGATGTTTGAAAACTAAATCTCTGAAAACGTAGCCATTAGAAGTGGTTCCGACACTAAATATGGCTTGGCCAATAAGAAAAAGAGCGATAGTACGTAAAAAAAAAGAAAGTAGTGCCAGTCATGTTTGGAATTTTAATGGTCAAGAACAGGAAAAGGTTTCCTAAAATACCTGTTGGCACAAGACACGTCTGCGACAGCCACGGGCTTTGTACAAAACTTCACTACGAAAACTCTCTAGCGCCAAACTCCATTTGCAATAGAGCTCGATAGCTTCATTAGACCACGAGCAATTCTCGATTACCTTGCCCTCAGTGAGAGAGAATTCTGGGATAACACAGTTTTCTGGGGCGCCAGCTTGACCAAATCGCAACGTGGAATTCATGTTCTCTGAAAAAGAGTCATCGTGATGAATCAGGAGAAATTGAGAGTTGAGAATTTTGTATCTGCATTAGGAAAAAAGTTTAAATAAAATTTTTAAGTACTAAAGGAGACATATAGTGCAAACAGCGTATAATCTGAAACAAGCCTCGTTTTTCTGTGGTCCTCCTCAGCACACATATGAGCAGACGGACATCATCTCATCTTGAATCAACGCGCGGAAAATGAAATTTTAATTCAGGGTCCAGACAGAGAATACACTAGAGGAGGAAATGAAATTTTCCAGGTGCCTGTCATCACATTTCTGTCCAGGCTACCCGTAACTCACAAAGCGTGTAACGACTTACTTCCAGTAAAGACCTTCAGAGATCCCACCGACAGAGAGCAGCAACACTAATCACTGGCTTCAGAAGTTCAGGGTAAGCCTTAGCTACGAATTGCAAGTGAGGGCCCAGGTTGGGCAATGACGCCTCATTGAACAGATTGATCAAGCGGGCTTGAATGTATTGCGTCCCATAACGTGAGGAAAGCTGTAAGTGCAGCTGCTTATTCCTTGACAGTTCTCTCTTGATTTATGTCCTCGACAAGAAAATTCAGAGTGTGACCATTGAGATCACCCCAAATTGCTTTATATTTCGCGCATAGCTATAGAACTTATCACATTGAAAAAAGAGGACCTCAACGTCGAGAGAGAGACAGGTTTTCGCCTTCAATCTTTGCACGAGTATCGTTTTTGTAAGAGCACACTCTAGCGATCTCCTGATGTCGGCTCGTCAACATAGCCTTCGAGTTCACAAAGTGCGGAGTGTCTAGGTTGCGTAACGTTGTCTGCATATTTTCGTTGGATAAGATAAGGGGGTGATAAGATTTGTTTCTCCTAATTTGTGCCAGACAGAGCTGCTCCTGAAAGCTAATAATGAATGTAAGCTATCTACTTTAATGCTTTCGAATTTCCTATCGTCAAGAGCGGTTCGATTCTTGTTCTTGCTTGAGTCGATATTCCATCTTAGGAAAACGTGGGATATGATCGAAGCGGTCAGTTTTTCTAAACTAGTGCTACTTTAATGGAATGCCGTCATTCTATAGACGATGGTTAGGGCATATTTTAGGCTGTCAAAACCCCGTCTCCCAGTTAGCATGAACGAACAGGAGGTATTAAAGTCGTAAATTTTGAGGGTCCCTACGACTTTGGCGCCCAATATCTCAGACATGTTGAAGGTACAAACCTTTCGCGACAAGCGTTCTTTTCCTTATCCGTTTGCGAACACGCTTACGCGTCGTTGATAAGGAAAGACCGAAAGATCAGTGAGTTATGGCCGGAGCATTTTCAAGAAAAACATTTTTTTGGCATAATCCAGAGAAAATCGAGTGTGCCCAAAAAAGCATTGTTGCGTCACTATCACCACAAATGGGTGCATCTAATTCACACATAAAAAAGGGGTCACAAAACTTCACTCGGCGACCCCTGGGCTGGCCCTTACAGAAAGCCTGTCTTAAATTTGAGAAACAAAGGGTAGGTGTTCACTCGCAGCGTTTCATAAAACCGCGGCAATCAGGAAAACTCTGGCGGTGCAAAAGAGGAGTGCGAGGGAAGTTTTGCTATGCAATGCTCAAAACGTTAGGGAAGGGGCAATTACTGTATAGAACGCCTACGACGTGCTCAGTTCAGCTGTCGAGGTCTAAAGTCAAGCAAGCGCATCGTCAGATTGTAAGAAGAAGTTGCTTGTGTAGCTTTATCTCATGAGGCCATTCATGAAGGGTGTCGATAAAGACTTTTTTACTCTCCCATCTATCATGAAGCCCAAGACTTGTCAAACTCATTCACTTCGCTCTACCCTTCTTCCTTTCCCTATTCTTTGCTCGCAGTGCATATATCGATCCTTTTCCAACCTTCGATTTAGTAAAGCAATCTATGTTACGCGCTGTCATCGAGTTTGAGCTGAATATCGGCGTACGGATTCGAGCTAATCAGTGTGCAACGTGCTTCGAATGCGGACAGACCCGCTGCTGTGGCTCTTATATTTGCTGGTCTAACTAGTGGAAGCTCTCCATCTGATCATATCTCACCCATAAGAAGAAAGGGGCTAGAAAAGCTTGCGAACAATGACTTATTTATCCCAGTCTCGTCATGGAAGGGTTAATTAAAAGCTGCAACGCTCATCATCATCATCTCACCCAGGTTACGCTGATAAACGTAGGCACTACACCATTTTTATCTTCGCATTGAAAGTTTTGGGTCCCTTTTGCCACACACTTACCTTGGTCCACATTTTTGACGCACTCCACTGGCCTGGACGTCCACTTATTGTTAGAGTCGCTCGATTGATCCGTCCGTTTGTGTCCTCGTCGCGGCATAAAAGTCCATTCTAGGCTGTATCGATTAAGAGATCTGCGTCATAACTATATGGAGCTCGTACTATGACAGCAGCTTACAAAAACACAAACGCACACATGCTTTAGGCGGATGGTCAGTGCAAAAGAAGTTTCATGTTCATGTTCATGTTTTACCACATTACCAAACGCTTTTGCGCACTCGAGGGTGGAGTGACACATTTTACGCGAAATGATTTACCGGCCCGCGAGTCGAACACTCGCCCGTAACTGCGCAACTGGCGTGAGAAGAGGCAGACGCCTAACCCACCAGGCCACGAGGCCGGTGATTGGAAATTTATTTTTCCGACACTTAAATTCTTAAGTGCTTTTAATTTTAAAAACTGCACGGACGACAATCGAATACTTCCTCTCCCCCATACACACACCTACAGCTTTATTGCCTAGAAAGTGGGCGCATACAGGGGTGGCTACACAACCTTTGATAGCAGTGACCTTTCGAAGAAGCACGTATCAGTGCATTTCGCGTCTAATGCTCTTTAATGGTGATTTATACATCTAGCCTTCAGCACATGGCATTATGCAAAATATCACCATGAATTTTACCATAAAAAGGGGGCGAACTCTTATCATATAATTCACAAAAGGTGTATAAAAAGCGTATAATGTATTCACTCAGTCACCCAGCCCAGATATTGACCGTCCCCCTTAATTTTTAATATATCGAACTATTGAAAAACTTATTTTCTTTTCTTCTTCGCCGCCGATCTTCCGATCTTCAAGCCGTGAACCGTATCGAGTTAAAAATATCATCCAGCACTCGACAAAACATCCGATTATCACAGTAATACGATTTTGCCAGGCAGAGTTTTCTTGACTAGAAATCTTTAGTAGAATAGTTACATTCCGGTAACATTACATTAAGTTAAGCATGGGGTACCTTGTTTCTAATTAAACACTACATACATCCAATCGCCCATTTCGAGCACACATCAGGTAAATAAAAACGGGATTGAGACCTCATCGTATTCAATGTCTCTACACGAACGCTGGCTGATCAGTTCAACGTAGTGAAGCGTACACGTACGCAAGAAAGCGCATCATCGATTTGAAGAAAGCTCACAATTGGACAGCAGCGCTCACAAACTGACACACGCATACACACAATCTACTAGGGTGCACGCAAAATCATATGGATAAAAGAGCGCACAAAATTACACGATGCTCGATATCGTGTAGAACACCGCCTGTATCGCACACGTTACTGCTCATGGTACAGTTTTGCTGATGGGGGCGATTTGTGTGACCTTAGTTTTTGTGAATGATGAACTATTTAAACGGCTCCCGCTTTTCGAGAATTTGTTGAACGGTTTCTTACATAAATCAGTGAAAACATTGCGAAATTTCTTCATAAAAATCAAATAAACAAAAAACAAACCCCCGTGAGCGTATGCCATGACCATGTCGGTAATGGCGCTCAGAACGATATCAGCAGTGACAATGGGTTTGTACGTGTAATAGAGATAAGAGAAAGAGCACGAGGCTGTTTCAGGATAAGCTTTTCTCAATTCTGAGGCCACATGCCAGCTCAAAAGTACAAAACCGACATCGAAAATCATGAAACCCATATCGATTAGTTGAAAACGCGCGATATAAACCATGTTTTGGTGTTCTTTGACAGCTTTTTCACCAGTTGTCATTTTAGAAATCTGCTGGCTGCGCTTTTTCAGCTGACGCACAATCACAACACTGAACACGATCAAGGACACAATCACCCCGATCTTCACCAGAATAATCACGGGAGTGACATACAAAGAATAAACCTTGTGCGTGCCTAACCAGTTCAGCTGTAACTCCCCTCCAGTCTGGTACAATGACACCTCAGCCAGCTGGAACAGCTCGAGACATCCCACTGAAACAGAAATGGCCAAACACTGTTTAAACATTTTTTTATCATTGAGATTCGAGTACCTGGAGGGCAAAGCCAGGGCCAAAAAACGGTCGAAGGTCAGGAAAGCCGACAAGACGCACACAATTAGTTTGCACATGCGCATGATGGCTGGCATGAATCTGGTTCCTAGGAACTGATACACGAACAAAGACATTTTGCCAGTCATATAAAATCTACGGTAAAAGAAGTAACCGTTCCATGTGACCCCCACACTGGTAATAGACTGGATCAACAAAGAAAGAGCTATAGCTCGCAAAAATGCGAACGTCGTGCCCGGCGTTTTTGAGAGAAATAAAGTTAGGAATAGAAATCCATTACCCATGATTCCTATGGCGACCAGAAGCCCCTGGCTGTTACGATAGGCCCACTTAAATGTATCCGTTTGAAACTGCTCCAAATTCATTCTCCAGCTGCAGTAAAGATCGAACTCGTTGTCAGACCAGCTACAATTCTCCGCAATCTGATTATCACGGATAGCATTTGCAGCAACGAAACAGCCAGCAGGAGCCCCAAGTTGGCCACTAGTAAGATTTGTTTGCGATAAATTCATGATATTCTTTTATCTTTTGTCTCCAAGAAACCTCTGACCTACACTCACAGCTCACAGCCCAACTTATCACAAAACTACAGTGAACGGACAGGCGAGGCGTGGAGAGGAGGTTGAAATGTGGCTGAATGAGAGTGGTGCACCCGTCTTAAGCTGTCAGTAGGGTGACGTCTATGAAAGTCTCTTGATCCCAGAGCACCATCAATAACTAACTTAGTTTCGCATGTAAATTTCAAATACCTCTATTAAATGAATGATGATTGGAAAAGCTGACGAGGCCGCTGCCTCAGACCTGTACCCAAGAAAGTTTTAACAGGCGCTTGGCTATAAGCGAAGAATTACCTTTTTGTCTAGTCTATTAGCAATGCTGAAAAAAGAAACGATTTCCGCTTGAACAATAAGCTGACTAATTGCTGTCCTGATAAAGGCCTAGATCATAAGACAGTATTGCCGCGAAAACATTGTTAGCTTGTTAGAGTGGACGCACCTGCTTTCCTTTTTATTGTTATGTAGTAAGAGCCGCCTGCAGTGAAAGTGCGTCGGAAAGCTATTGTCGTTTGAAGTTTTCGTCACTTCCCAGAATGTTCTTGTGCCCGAACAGCACGATATTTGAAAGTTGTAATATGGCCAGATTGTTGTGCAGGTGCTTTCTGTCTTCTAAGTTCCTCTAAAAATTGATGTGATCAGGAGATAGGCAGCGTGATTGAAGGCTTTTTCAGCAGTCTGTGGGACGGAAATACCGCAGTGAACGCGACAATCTACAGTATGCGCGACGTACATAGCAATCACGTATGACAAAAGTAAGCACCAACGCATTTTGTATCGAGCACATCTGGTTCTAACGGTAAATTATGCGAGCATGTAGAGTCGAGCGCGAGTAAAACTACGATCTAACGAGGAGGAAGCATACTGTGCCTCAGAGAAAAGTTTTCAAGGTGTTTAACTAAAATTGCTGGCCCGCGTAATGTCCATGTTGCTTAGGCAAAGTGCCTCCACTGCAGAACGTGCCAGGGAAGAATGTAAAATGTACGAGCACAAGAAGCAACTTCAAGCAAGCAACTGGATCAGAAATAAAACAAGCTTGCGCCTTGCCTGTGAGAAACTTGCCAGAGAAAAGACTGAAAGTCTGCTACGTTTTATTCGCTGCCCATCATTAACTACGGTAATTTGATGTTATAAGATTTCGAATCGTCTTTGATGCGTGGATCAAAAGCACAAGGCTTTGAAAGACCTTTTATCAATATCCCCTGAAAAAATTTCGCGAGTCCGCTTCTCGTAAAACGATATAAGAAAAATTTATCTGCTTTTTACAAGTAGTTTTTATATCATTTTTGTTTCGTGTTCGTAGTCACGATCCACAAAAACAGCCGCTGCACTCGACGATTCTTACGTCATGGGATTATTGTCATTGACTTTCGAGAGAAAAGGGAATAATCCAGTGCAAGATTGGTCTTAAATGTAATTTTTTTAAGGAATAAAACACTCTCTTGTTAGCAAAAGCATATTATAGTTCTTTTTCTAGTAACACTTATGTGTATTGTCAAGTTCAAGAGTCCGCAGTCGCTTCGGATAGATAGACGCAATCTTTACCTTTGATATAAAGACAAGCGCGAGCTTTCTCCTCGCTGCATTTTCCGCATCTGTAACGGGCATTTATGACCATAAAGAGGATAACGAGTAAACCTACTTCGCACAAGCTAAAATGTAATATCTTTGTTCCGCTAACCTTAAGGCCGTAATTTTAGCGAAGATCCATACTCAGTAACTGAATCTTGATAAGGCGTAGAAACCAGGTTGATTCACGATGAGTTTTGAGGGCGAGCAGCATTCTTGCGACAAACAAGATGCTCGACGAGGTTACGCGAGATCTACGGTTGTTCTTCATTCCGTCGAGAATATATGACATTATGAGACACTCTACTGTTGATATGATGGCGAAAAAATATAGAGATGGATATGATTTCGATATTGATTCATGGCGAGGAGCACTGCGCTATTGGTAAAACTTCAAGCGGCTTTTGCGACTTCTGTTGCGCCCTATGATCAGTTCGCTTCAAGTACCAAACAACACTATGAAGTCAACTTTATTCGACCTTCGTTCTTTTCGCACTGACCCAGGTCCAAGCATTTCACATTTGACCAACATTAATTATCTGGCTCATTTAATGTTCCCAGCCTATCTCAACATCCTTCATGTCGCATCTACTCGCCACGAGGGCGACGCGCCTAGCCGATGCCAGCCCTAATGGCTCCACGGTCTGGTTTAGACTCGCAAAATCAAAGAATAACATCAAGATATTTTCAACGCAAGGCCATTACACGAAATGATTAGTCATGACATTCTACAGTATGTAAATGCAATTACATAATTGTCTCGGCGTCTTCATCCTCGAAGACATCATCTGGGGGGGGGGGGGGCGTGACAATTATGATGCAAAAAATGTTTATTCATGATCTAGAGTCGTAAGCGGTCCACTCATTATCGATCAGTAGTGCGGCCGCGGTGGTGCAGCGGTTCAGCATTCGTCTCTCCGAATTGCTTGGGAGCGACTGGCTGGACTCGCCCCGGGTTGGATGTCCTGTGATGGAGGTCGATTTGTGAACCATAAACCCTCGCACCTTGTACGCGAGGCCGTGGGGGACTCACCCGGTATTCTAGAGGTGCTACGAATGGAGGGACGGAAACCAAACGTGGAGACAATGTCAGCTGTCTAACATAGACTCGGTTCACATCCACCCGGCAGTGCTGCCAAGCTCGCGGGAAATCGCCGGTTTTTCTTAAGTCAGATTCATTTGCCGGTCGACTTTCGCATCGCCGGTTTTGTCACTGGCTCCCGAAGTGACCATCTTCAGTACGCAGTCGCGCAAGTTTCGTTGGCTGTGGTGTCACGCATTGTCGTCTCACTGTGCAGTGTACCGCTTACCCTTTTTTGTACTACCTGTCTCGCACTACAGTACGTACAAATAGTGGGAATGTTGCTGAAGAAAATAAAAATATACATTGGCATGGTGTTTTGATGCATTTTTTAATCGAAAGTTTTTTGTCACCGGTTCAATATTTTGTCAGCTTTCTTCAAATTAGCTGTTGCTATACTGTAAACCGGAAAATTATTCGCGGCGGAAAAAGTTCGCGGTTTTCGCGGTTTTTAATTTTCTGCGAAAATTTTCCTCCGCGGAGTTGTACACACAAAATTTGAATTTGGCGCGTAATGCACTAAGCAGTTACGCCTTTCGCAAAATCACCATGCAATACCGTAATCATGGCATGCGATGGGCAGATTTCTTTCAAATTCTCTTCACGCACGTTGGTTACTGTCAGTATTTGAAAAAATTGCGTAATGATATGAGCATCAAAACTGTCGGTTGGGTGAAAACTGGTATTATGGACGCGGTTAAAATTGCTTTATGCATGGATTAGAAAACGTTTCTTGATGTAAAGTAAAAAGTAAAGATGTCTGTGACGGAACGATGTACGGAACGAAGACTGTTGTAAACCGGTTCAGCAGGTGTTTAGGGCTTGTCCGCGAAAATTTTCCTCCGCGAAAAAGCCATATTAGGGGGACCCGCGAAATTTTTCCGCCGCGAACATATTCCGGTTTACAGTAACCTGTTTTCTTTGAGAATTGGCAAAAAATTCATGAAATGAAACTGGGAAAGGTAGTACATGTGGTCTGATGCGCCTTCGGAGCAGCCCAGTCCAGGCTGACAAAAGGTGATCAAGAAAGATCCTGCTTTGGCTGGTCACATGTGCTCGCGGTTTTAGGGTTGACAAGTTGTCCATAACAAATAGCCTCATTCATGTCACCAGCTTGGGGAAGGTGGCTGCTAGAAAATGCTCACATCTGCAGCTCTTGTATTGTGGATTTCAGGGACTGTGTTGTGAAAAATGTAATTATACTTGCAGGACAGGTCTCTCTTTCAATTGCGCAATCTCCTACTCAGGCTGGGATTTTCATGAATGTGCAGCTTCGTGAGACATTCTAGCAGCAATAGGGCACACCGAAATTCAGACACTGGGATGTTTTGCGTGCCTGGCGCTTTTGAGCCAATGCATGGAATTTATAAGTGCTTATAAATATTATTTTAAAGTGAAGATGAATTTGGTGACTCATCCAAAGGATGGAATTTGGGTCTGCAGAGGATTCGGTGAGCACTGGTGTTCTCCTGCTGCGGATGTTCTCCACATATCCTCAGATTATCCAGCAGAGTGTCCTGTCCAGGATGCCCTCGCGTGCAGGCGCTCCCAGTGGAGACACGCAAAGTGACGCTGCTGTGGTTGCTGTTTCCCGCATAGCCTTGATTAAACGGGCTTCGGCCCACAAAAGATTATTTTTAAAAACTAAAAAATGTGTGTCACCTGTCCGACTGTTTCAGGTGACCGCTTGTCTCACTTGGCCGTCTTTCTCACTCGGCCGACCACCTCGTGTGGCCGTCTAATGTAAAGCTGATTTTGAGAGGTGACTATTGCCTCACTTGGCAAACTATAAATGTTCCAGCAGTTAAGGCTGTGCCCGATAAAGAATAATTTTTGAAAACACACCAGAAGCAGCAGAAAAACAGCAGCCTACGCAGAAAACAAAAACTCATGCCGCGGGTATGTGCTGACAATGAGTTATTAGAATATTATAAGTCAGATATGACCATTCTCGTCGAAAGGCGGTGTCTGCTTGAAAAGTGTCATGCAAAATAAAAATTAGCAAATGAAATTTGCATTTTTTTAAATTTCATATGCTCCTTTACCTCCTTCCGGAAGCGTCGCTACACTTCTGGTTCGTATGAACCCAACTTAATGATCGCTTATCTCCAACGTCTATCGTTGCGTTTTCTGTCAGCAATGTTTGAACGTTCGTAATTGGACAATCGCTATGGATACAACAAAAAGGACAAGCAGAAAACTCGTATGACCTTGTGCATTTGCTTGCTCCTTGATTCGATTTTTTTGCATGATTGAGCTGTATTCTTATTTGCGCCCCGGGCATGTGTAATACATCCTTTTCGTGTTTTTAAAATCTTCTACTACACATGTGTCATACATGCAGTATATTTCAAAAGAGCAACAAGCAAATGAAAATCCAGTAAAAGCCTGACGATGATCTTATCTCATCTCATCTCATGCACATGCTGTTGCACCTTTACTGCCTCTGGCGAATGCACTTATTGTCAGCCGCAGATTTATGAGATTGAAATCCTTGGAGCCAAAGACATGTGTCTTGGATCGCTCCCACCCTGCTCCCAGTCATGGTTACGGCAAAGTTTGTGGATCCCTAGAGTCAATATTTTTTGCTGATGACGGCAGTTGGACTGGCTGGCTAGCGGTAGTGGAGGAGCTTCTTCTCCTGGCGAATATGCGGGACGCGAACAGTATGTGCTGCAAAAGTATCATGCCAATGAAAAAAAATTTCGCGAGATAAAATATTGTACCCACGTATTTAACTGGGTGAACTGTTCGAAAATGTACCGGGTTTTTATCACGCAGATAGTAATTTATTATTTATCACGCACCCTATTTAACCTCATCATACATGGTGTGTGATAAGTTCCCGCCTTCAGTTAAAATCCAGTATCTCAACAACCATCCAACCAAATCTCCCTGTTTACGGGGACATTTCTAATCAGACTCGACTCCATCGCGGAGTTGCCAGTGACAAACGCACATCTTGCTCAACCATGGCATAGCCTTGGCAGCCATGACTCTGCATTGCTTACTTATCACAAAGGGCATTAACGTATTTCCCAATGCACCCAACTTCAACACCGAATTTAAAACCGGTGCTAGCAATCGTGACTCGCATTCGTTGAAGTGTGGTACCACGTAGGCCGCCGTGTAAAATGACACTTCGCTGAATGCACTGATAGCAACGAATGTAGATTGGCAAACAGTCAGTTGAACCAACGTCTTCTCATTCAATTTCTTTGTTTTATCATCTTTGTTCTTCTTATCTGCTCCAGTCATTCTGGACACTGCCTTCTGCCTCGACTGGAACATGCGTACCACCAAAACATTGCACACGGCCAGGGTCACCACACCAAATATGCGCACTGCATTGCAGAAATATGCTAGACCATTGGACAGTGGACTCATCAAATATGCTTCATTAGCTTTCAGCCCAAAATGTCCATCCATTTCTCTCACATTAAACAGAAATATGTTGTAGACATTTGAAAAAAACGAGCACACAGTTGACCCCACCAAGGCCACCAACTGGTGTCGTCGATGTTTGATATTCTTGTAGACGAACGGCTTGACCAGGGCGAAGGCCCGGTCAGCGGACATGCTGACTGATAAGAGCATGGAATTGACTGACATCCACTCGCTCAGTGGTATGGCCACGTGGGCAGTAAACCACACCAGTGGATATTTGGATAGATACCATGGGGCGCCCTCCCCATCCAGACCACCCCACAGGGAGGCGAATGAGAAGAGGGTGAACGAGATGATCTCGAAGGTCTCATTGACAATGAGGAATATCTGGTACGAGTAGGCACGCTCCGTCTGGGACTGCTTGTACAAACCTATCACTAGGACCATATGCCCACCCAAACCTACGATAATATACACTGGCATAATAATAAAATATGACCAAAATCGAATGATTTCTGCTGACATCCAGAACATATTCGATTTCTGGCACACGATATCATTCGGTAGGGACTCATTGCCGGACATATTTAATCCTGCCTTCTGCCTCTCCAATACGGATAACAGGCGGTCGAGTAAGATTTATTCATTTATCAAAGCTTAGAGGCAAAATCGAAATCCAATCTGCGTCACGTTTCCTGGATTAGGCCTAAGATTGCTGTTTTTATAAGAAATGGCATTCAAAAATTTAATATTCTAATACAATAAGGATACAAGGAATGTGACTCCCGGCATGCAATAAGTCCTGATTACAATGTGTCCTGCCTAACTACGGCGGTAAGCCCAGAAAAAAAGTCACGAGAGCAGGATCGAGACTCAAGCGCGGATTACCCAGCTTGACCCAGGCTGGTTCCAGTCGGGCGATTCGGGACCTGGGGCCAGTTTCGCAGTCAACTAGGACATGTCGTAAAGTTAGGACGATGGAATCACAATGATGTACAGTAGGATAGGACTTCCGGTGTCCTAATAGATAAAAATGTCCTACGTGATTGTGAATCCAGCCTGATGCTCGCGCTCATGAATGGGTGCAATGTGCGTACAGCCCCAGGACAGGACCCGAACCAGCCAAACCAGGATTAAAATAAGCAACTATTTTCAGGCCGTTAATCAGGCTAGTCAGACCAGTCTGCTTCAGTTTTTGGGTCAAAGATCACATGATTCCTAGGCGTGCACATGCAGTATGGTCTTCATAGAACAACGTAAAGAATGCTCTTTTAATGGACTAAGTCCATGGCTCCATCTGCTTCAAAATTTTCCCGCCAATTTTAAGTTTGAATTTTGAGTAAGAAATACGCATTTCTCGCCAGATTAACTTCAGGCCTCCTGGGATATTGGGTCGGAAGGCGGAGAATGTCTGCTCAAGGATCTACTTCCTCACCATGGTCTGGTCATGACCAGGATTATGTGACAGGGTGTTCTGCGCATGGATCATCTTGACTCTTCTGCCTGCAATTATGAACCATCAAAACGAATTTAAAAAATCTACATTCTTCTATTGGTTCCAGAAGCGTTGTCCTGTGAGGTTTCCTTCGAGTTTCTAGAAGCTTTTGGTATGCATTGCAACCAAGCCTGGTAGGCACAGGAGAGAATGTGGCTGGCCAAAGAATGAAGGACAAGCATTGACTGGAGCAAGGCGAGTCCAGCTGGACCACGTTTCCTATCCAGGCAAGATCAACCTCTCCCGCTCGCCACAGCCCAGACTACAGGGTTACGATGAGATTCAGAATGAGCTAGTCATTGTATCTTTTTACGCCTGATTCAGCTTCTCTCACTGCCTGTTTTATGACCAGTAGATTTCTTGTTCCGACTAAAAAAGTCGATCTGAAGTAGTCTTATTCCAGTACTCTTATGGAAATTTGTGATGCCTTTCGTCTGAACTCTGAAACTACTGTCTAAACCCTGCAAAACAAACCGTTTCACAATCCTGCTCCGAAATCCCCTGCGCACTGCAGTTTGGCTAAGCCAGGCTGCAGATTCTTTACACTCCCTACTCTAGAAGACCTCCTCAGCGCTGCGCTGTACAGCAACGCGCGCATGAGCAAGTCTGAAGGACTTCACACCACACCCTTCCCTACTCTACTGTACACTGCATTCGCTGGGGCAGTCATATGACCTCCACTCCAGGCGCACCAGCCAATGCCACAATCCACCATGATCAGCCGAGCTGGCCTCACACCACTAAAACCTCCGCACTCCGGCATTTATGTACCTCGCAGCAAGCATTCCCGAAATCTCGCACTCAAAACTCAAAACACCTGCTCCACATTCGAAAAATTCACGAAACGCACAATGACATCTACGTCAACCTTGATTAAAGAAACGCAAAAAAACTTTGAATTAATTGAACAAAAATTGTTTTAAAGAAAAACCAGCCGAAGCTGTCTAGCCTCAAATTACATTATGTATCAGATCATATTCACCAATTCGTCCATTCTTCGGCAAAATTTATTTTCAGCCATTTTCACCGACTTCGTCCGCGATTACTAATCCGACGTTAAGCGGCGCTCTTCTCGTTGCGCCTGTCGCTGCTGCTGAAAATCGCTCAAACAACTGATACGGCGCAGCCCAGTCGTCGACATAGCTTGCGCATTCTGAGCGCTATCCAACGATAAGGCGCCACGTGCGAATTGCCTGTTTCTATTGGCCAAAGGCTGCGGTTGTTGGTCGCTTTGGAAATTGACATGGAACCAATCATCCGGACTCCATAAGCCCACTTCGCTGAAAAAGATAAAATTATTTTCTTTGACGAAAATGGGCAATGCTCGTTGAAGGGGAGCCCTCCAGGGTTGGTCAGCTAGGAAGCTGTCATAGGTCGACCCTGTGAATGCCCACTATTTACCCCACTCCCCCTGAGGCCTCTCATGCATGCTTACCCCATACCCAAGGATGTATTCCAAAAAAAAACAAGTCAATTATTGCAAGCAAGTGCCTTCATCGCACTTACTTTTTATACTCCGGCGACAATGCAGACGGCCAAACTCGACTCGCCTCGCACAAATATAAACGCAACATAACTTCCTGAAACGAGAACACCATACAAAGCTAGCTGGTTGCCTCCTCCTCTCCTAACCACTCTATCCGGTGTCAACCCAAACATCGATAATCACGATGCCCACTAAGACTTCCAGGCTTTCGCAATTGAAAGTGCAAATTCTAGCGGATTTTCGAAAAAAATCCAGGTTTGCGAGATAAAACTCCAAAGCTAAACTGGAAACATGCAATACGAACAATTAGGCACCCAATCCAAGGACGTAGGGTTGGTAATCACCAGTTATACATCAGGCTGAAGTTACCCCTCTGCGCTACCTCCAACACAACCTACCTTGCTGTAGCGACGTTTCGCCATATCCTCTCGCTCCTTCAACACTGCCACCCAGTCTTTATTCTCGGTAACAACTGCCGCAGCAACATGCTCTGGTCGCTTTTCAATATTCGTCGTGTCCTTGGGTTGGTCTGCCTTCGGTTCTGATTCTGGTTGAGGTGGGGGAGAAGCGTATTCGGCGTCCCAATCTTCTTTGGGCAAAAGTGAAGTACCACCTGCTGTCAAATCGATTTTCACGGTTCCCATTCGTGGTTTCATTTTCGATGCCTCCTCCGATTGTTGCATTTGAGATTTCGGCAAATCGCTGTCCTTGTTCAATGCCGAGAATGGAATACCACGTCCGAAAGGAGGCGATGTCAGATTGTGCTGGTGGTAATAGATAATACCACCTCGGCCCAGTCCGCCTCCCAACGATGGTACCGCTTCCGTTGAATCAAATACTTTTGGAAACTGATGATCGAAATTCGGTTTTTGTTGTGCTCCGATCGAAGACGAACGATGACGATTTTCCATCGGTTGATTCGACAAAAAGGCACGAGACTGACGATTGAAATCCAACGGATTACTATTCTTGGGAGCCACGGCTACCATGGGCGTTACGGGTGGTGACAAGCTTGCACGCCGAAGCAAAGATTGGGCCAAAGAATTGTTGACGGCAGCGCTCGATTTAGCTTGATTCATGGTTGGCATATTGGCTGGTGGTAGAGCTGTCGACGTCGTATGCAAGATGAACGGCGCTGCATTTACGTTAAGTGGACGACTAGATGGAGTCACGGTCGGCTGTGGTGTCGAATTAATTGGCGAAGTGACGGCTGTTTCTCGTGACACACCGAAAGGAGATTGGATGCCTGATCCTGCGCACACTTGATTCGTCGAACCAAATCGATATCCGCCGCCGCTGACCACCGAGTGATTTGACGCATTGCCGAAATCGGCTTTTTGAAAATCGGATTTCATAGCTGAAAAACAGGATTATTATGGAACCAAATGGTAAATAACGGAAAACATCGTTTCATACCATTTTCCAAACCATTCAAATTTCCAGCTCCGTTATGGAACAAAGCGAATTGGCGGTTTGACGGATGCGGGTTTATCCAAGTTGACGGCGCCGTTTGCCGCTCGTTAGAGCGCGGATGCAACATCGCGTTCGATGGATCACCTGGTTTCGTCGGATTCACGCCCGTAGCACCGGCAAAAAGAGAGCCTGACGTCTGCTGACGAAAATTTTCTTGATTGGCCGACGGAAATTGAGCATTGACTAACGTCGGCGGTCCTGTCAGGGTTGGATTTGAAATAGCATTATTCAATTCTCGCATATTCTCTTGAAGACGTTTCGCGCGCAATTTTTCCAAGCGGAGTTGTTCGGCGAAATTTTGCACGACTGATGCTTTTTCTTCCGCCGTTTTTGCCTCTTGCATACGTCGAGTTGATTGAGCCAAAAGCACTTCCTGCGTTGATGTTTTCATCGGACTTCGATCGATAATATTCATTATTTCGGTTGGAATCGCAATGTCGATAATAAATGTAATATACGTACAGTAAGTACTATATGTACAGCGTGATGGCGAGAAGATGCTATCTCGACACCTCGAAATTGAACAGGTCCAACGTCTTCGGCTGAGATCAGACAATAATTCTAAAAAATAGCAAGCTATACATAGGGACTTGTTTCTTCCGGTTGAGCTAGGTACTGTAGGTATCTACCGTAGGTGTGGGCACCCCTTGGCCAATTCAACTATACTGAAGGGACGAACAATACATGTCAAGAAGTTGTTCAAACAAAATCTTATGAAAAAATGCAGAGCTGCATTCAGCTCGCAATATTGAGCTTTTTGTTACTGAGTTTTCAGGTAACCTTTCAGAACATACCTGCGTATTCCAGAAAACGAATTCGCACGATTCGAAAAAATATGCGAGTCGAAACGGACGTATTACGAACTTCCGCGCACACAGGTAAAATGTAGTTTAGGTGGACTGCCGCTTAGCTGCTTACCTCAATCAGGAATCGTCTCAGTAGAATTTTTCCTGGCTGGATTCTTCGTCCAAAAAACTTTTGAGCGTATAGATTTCTTGTCTAGGCCCAATAGTTATCGATTGTTAGCGAAAACCAGCTGCATTAGATTACATATATATTTAGCCTGCCGGCCGGTGTGTTCGTTCCGGCCGCCCTATTTCATCGTGTTGAGTGATAATATTTCTTGACGTTGCATCATACAAGGTGCCTGTTGGCCTTTATTCCATTGTCTCGATCTTCGAGAGGCGGCGTCTTTTTGTCGCGTATAAAAGGTCCGATAACGTCGGGTGGAAGCTATTTCTATATTTACCCAGGTGAGCGATGTTTTGAGAGACAACTGAAAGGCCTGTCTAGAATTTTTTCTTCCTGCGACCTGTTGCGTCTTCAGATTGGTTTTCCACATTTAGATGATGCCTTGAATCTTCCTGAGCCAATTCTAAAAATCATCTCCTGTTGAATTTTTATGAAGCAATGACATCAGCCGGTGGTAGGCAAAGTTGCTTTTGATTTTACGTGTAGCATCTTTTTGGTTCTGGTGTAGTACCAATTTTCTTTTTTTCAGATACATCGCAAATTAATCAAACGTCAACTTTTTTTGTCGGTACCAGCACTGGCGATCAACGAATTCTAAACGTCGGTGAACAATCGATTGAGCAGAGCGAAGAAATGGGCAAACGGAAGAGCAAGCGAAAGGCGCCGACTAAAGCAAAGGCGGTTCAGCCACTCGATACTCAATTCAATTGCCCTTTTTGTAATCACGAACGATCGTGCGAAGTGAAATTGTAAGTTTCTTGGCGTTATGCTCAGAGGTCCGGTCCGAATTTATACCAAAAGAGCTCTCCCTC